>CM076578.1:1857803081-1858172852 GCA_034641835.2 Pinus albicaulis | reverse complement strand
GGGATATTACAATCGTAGTAAAATATTTGTAATGTTTAATGATTTTGAAAAGTTTATAATTTGTGTAAGGATAACAAATTTATTAATAAGTTGGACAACTCAATTTTCCTAGTAAAATTCTTTATTTGTTTGTTTTTATTGAAGTAAAGTGTTCATAAATATTAAATATTAAGGAGTAAGTTAATAAATATACAATTTCAAATTTTCTAGTAAATTAAACAAAGTGTGTTTATTTTCAAAATTTTAAAAGGATTTAATCATTTTAAAATGGGCCAAAAGCCGAAAAAGAAAAAGAATAAAGAAAAAACTCATAACCAAAACTTTTATTACAAAAATTGAAACTATAACTTTTGTACGTACCACATTATATATTCCATATCATGTCAATATACATTGTCACTTGGGTGAACACAACTTAGGTGAGAGGATTTTATTCTTCTCTCCCAACCACCTTTATAGTTCCAGTTGACAACTTTTGTCAAAATTACTATTAGATGTCAAAAAAAATTTAATATAAAAAAAAATAAACAAAAATTCCAGGTTAATTTATCAAATAAGTAATTTATTAATGAATTCAATGGTGTATTTGGATAAACAAAACATTGTAATGCTATTACCACTTAAATCAAAATGTTGGTAGTTGTACAACTTAAGTCAAAATGCTTAATTTTAGACTTTTGTGATCCATATTGATTATGAAAATGTCTTTTTGATTAATCACATCATAAAATTTTTGGTCAAATTTTAGAACCATCTAATGTTAATCTTAGACTTTTGTGATCCATATTGATTATGAAATTGTCTTTGTGATTAATCACATCATAAAGTTATGGTCAACGTTTGGAACCATCTAATGTGGTTCACCCTGAGAAAAAAGGTGAAAAAACAAATATATCCAAAAGGTTAAATAGTAAAGATGCATCTGGTTCTAGAGTTAGTCGCTGCCTTTAAGTCAAATGTTGATTAGCACTTAAGTCAGTTTTCAGTTATGTTTTATTTTCTTAGATTTATAAATAAATTGCCTATCATGAAGCAATTTACTCCTCAAATACAATCACAACTCTTCATTAATTATTAAGAATTTCACATTTCAACTCTATTTCTTTCCATGTTGCAAAAAACCTAGAAATAATGCTTACATTAATAAATAGATAGCATTGAGTTGTTGGTTGATAAAGTTTTATTGAGAAATTTTCTCAAGAATATTCTCCTGATTTTGAATTTGTTGGATCTCATAACCACTATATATGACTTATAATTTAGTCTTGTGAATAAAATACAAAATTACTATATTTTTTCAAAATAAAACATTAAATAAAAAAAAACCAATGCAAATCAAATTTCCTAGGAATTTCTCTAAACAAATTCAATATGAGACCAGTAACAAAATAAAATCTAGTGGTTGTAACAGTAAACAAACTCAATATTTAATAAAAGAAAATGACATGGATGGTCTGATTACCACCGGAAGATGGTCTATTCATTGTGTTAATGTGATGTTGGTGGAAAATTAGTGTGGCATGATACATCACCTTCAACAACCAAGTTGTGATGTTGATGGAAAATGAGAAGAGGGAAAATAATGAAGAGACGTCAAGCACGCCATCTTTTACTTCACCGATTGATGGACGAAATTTAAAATTCGGAGAGCGAAACATTTCAACGTCGACAAGGTCGCTGCTCCTGACAACGTCCACTTCCAACAAGAATGAATGAATTATGGTGGCCACGACATCTACGAAATTGGAAGACGCGGCCGACTTTTCAAAGATCCAACTTACGATATTGATCTCTTGGAAAGAATGGGAAATTAAATTTACAATCATCATGAACATTCTTATATTGATTTCCTTGATTCCAACACACCAATGTCATATAAATTTAATGTTATATCATACGCAAGTGTATGCATCTAACTATGGTTTTAAATAGATGATGATGATTTTTACAATAAATTTCAATAAATCATACTTCTTGTTGGTAGACCATTTGTGCATTTGGCAACCTATCAAAGCTGGACTATAGAACTAAAATTTACCAAATTTAGAGTAGAATAGGAGATGTATTCTAGTTTAGTGAAGTAAAATAGGAGATGTACTCTACTTTAGTGATGCAGACAATTAAACATTTACTTTGGAATATTTTTTTTTAATAGTAAGTTCATTGTGAAACTAGTTAAGGCACATTCAACACTTTTTTAAATAGATTCATTTATTGAAGGGCTAGATACTAGTTTGTTGTAATGTGCCAAAAATATAATTTTCGATGTAAGGTGGAGTTTGTGACTCTAAATGTATTATCTAGATCATGATTGAGAAGGTTTATATTAAATTAGTTTTGATGATTTGTTTTAGTAAAATATTATTAAAATTTCACTTTAATTTATTTATAAATAATATTGAAATGTATGTATAAGTATATATGAATTTGTAACCAATTCAAATTATATATATTTAAATTAAAAAATAATACACTCGTAAGAGATATATTCATTATTAAAAAAAAATACATGTTAGAGATTTGAAATAACTTAGTGAAGTATGGGTTTGATTTTTATTATCTAATCTTTTGTTTGAGTTGAAGTTACCAGTATTGATTTCACAACTTAAAATACACGATAAATTAACCCCTTTAAACTTGGAATTAGAGTTCCATATTCATTCTTGTAACTCTTTCTCCAAATGAAAATGACACATGTGCTATTTTTAACAAAGGTTATTAATTTATGAGATTAAATTTACAACTCTAAAACTAGACATTGGGATTTTAAAGTGATTTACTATAGATATATAAAATATGGCGATTTTTCATTTTCCTCTTTTTTCTTTAAAACATTTTTCCAACCAATGAAAATTACATATATGTTCTTCACTTAACAAAGGTTATTAATTCATGAGATTAAATTCACAACGCTAAAACTAGACATTGGGATTTTAAAGTGATTTACTACGGATTTATAAAATATGGTGATGTTTCATTTTCCTCTTTTTTTCTTTAAGACAATTTTCCAACCAATTGAGAAGTTTACAACATACCAATGATGGAGGTATAATGGACACAAGATACCTATCAATGTTTGAATTTGAGAAGATTTTTTCCTTTGTGAGGGGTGGGGAAGGTGGTTGTTTAGATTTTCTAATTCATAATGACTCTTCACCTTATTAAAGGCGTCCTAACATGATTATCCATATTAAATGGGATAGAACCAAGATTATATCTATATCATAACCTTCATGAGAGAGTGTTCGATAGTTGTGTTGATGTTGCTGGTCTTGAATTTCTCTAAAATTTCCTTTCGGATTATGACATACTTTGAGGCTACTTTTAAGCTTTTCTCCCTAGACATTGAGGTTATCAAACATGAATATTGCAAAAGGATTATCTATTGGAATATCTTACAATGAGATGTAGTGTTTGATGAACCCTTAGCTAAATGGGGGGGGGGGGGGGGGTGTTGGTGAATCAATTTAGTACATTCATGGAAATTTAAAATTATTTACACCTCTATTTCATAAGCAACTTAATATATAATGAATCAACAAACTTAATATGCGGCCAACAAGTGATAAGTAGATTAAATACAATACATCAACACATAATCATCATGCATATAGTTAACATAAGTGGAAACCCATAAGGGAGAAAAACACATCTTATTATTGTTGTGATGCAAAGGCAAGCTCCAACCCCCATCTAATTTTTGCAGGCTCCAACCCACATGAGGCTCCTACCTCAACCAACTACAAATGGACATCTATCAAGCTACAACTTGATATGGAAGCTCCAATTTCTTCACACTACAACAAAATCATATGCTGATTTACCTGGATATCAACTCTGTTTTACTCCTTTTGCACTGCTGCCTTTTCAACCTTCATATCTGCTTCATATCAACTCTGGATGTGCACAACATCTCTATCTGCTCACTCTCATTCTTCCACTCTCTAACCTCTTTATGAACATTGCAATAACATCATTTATAGATATAACTTCATGGATTCTTTCATTATATATGGGAATATGAAGTGAATAGACATGACTCTTTACCTTCCACCCACTCATTTCCTCACTCATCATATTCATAATGTTGCAAAAATATATACATTTATTTCAGTCTCAAATGGAGTTTTTCTTTGCCTTGGAGACTTGCCTTTGCATCACAAACAATATAAAATATATCAATAAATTTACATTCATACAAAACATTTCAACTCATCCCTTTCAGCTTCTTATCTTTGCTATGCATTTGTCCTCTTCTACTTGCTATCCTGTATTTTATTTTTTTGCTGTTATATTCTAACTGTGCTGCATAATGGCCTTTTTTCCCGACTCGACCCATGCCGCCCATGTTTCAAACAGTGTAACATCATGGAATCTTACTCAACTCTGCCTATTATATATATATTAACTGCAACGTTCAAAACTCTCTGCCCACAGCTTTGCTGAGCCCGACTCGACCCATGGTGCCTATCTCCTCATAGTTGCAATGTTTAGCTTTCTATGCTCTTCACTCTATGTTAGGTCACTTACCTAAGTCTGCCTTCACATTCAGACTTTTGTTTGATAAACAACCACAACCACATAACACCTCTGCACGAGTGTCGAGTGTTTTTCACCCGATTCTAAGCCTGCATTCAGACTTTTCTTTATAAACTGGTGTAACCACATAGACCACTGTTCTGCACAAGTGTCGAGTCTTATTACTTACCTGAGTCTTTTCATGCATTCAGGCTTTCCTTTTTGTACACCCGAGTCCACTCTCCATTCAACTTTACTTATTTGTAAACAAGCGTATCCACAGAGAACCTTGGATCTGAAATGTATTATAATGGATCTTCTGAATGAAATCACATCTGACCTCCTTTAGCGCATTTCGACGTTTTCGGCATGGTTCTACATTATATTCAGCTCTTCCATTCTCCGATGCGATTTCTTAACAAAAAGGCCTTTTACATCCGTTGAATCCTTGGTTAAACTGAGACGGGGGGTTAATAAGTTTAACACATTCATGAACTTTTACAACTTTTCATTAAGCTTATTTACAACTTAATTTATGATCATCTTTGTATGTGGACAATCTTAATAAGTGAGCAAAAAGTATTAAGATAATGTGACAGCAAACTTATTATGAGAGCATCAAATATTAAGCAAATTGAATGGACCATATCAACATATGAGCATCACACACAGATACAACAGATATAAGTGGAAACCCATAAAGGGAGAAAACCGCATCTTATTATTTTTTTGATGCAAAGGCAAGCTCCAACTCCCTCTCACCATTGATTTTCTGTAGGAAACAACCTACAGGAGGCTCCAACCTCAATTCTGCAAGCTACTACTTGCAAGGAAGCTCCAACTCCCTTCAATTTTCGGCAGGCACCAACCTACAGGAGGCTCCAACCTCAGTCAGCTACAACTGACATCTATCAAGCTACAACTTGATAGGGAAGCTCCAACTTCCTCATTCTATCAAAAGAAAATATTTGTTGATTTACCTTGGATATCAGCTCTGTTATGTACCTTCTTTTTTGTTGTCCTCCAGTCTTCAAATCTATCTTATATCATCTCTGATTTTTCACTGCATCTCATTCTACTCCTCCTTCCTCTTATCTTCTCTGCCTCAATTCTTCATTCTCTACATTCTCTAACCTCTCTCTACATATCAATGTGATATCTTTTATACAAATTTGCCTCATATCTGTTCCTATTCCACAGGGAATTCGAAGTGAATAGCCCTGACTCTTCTCTTTCTGCCTCCTCATTCCTTTGTCTAGTTCATTCAGAAAAGCTACAACGATTGGTACAAATTTCAGTTTTACAGTGGAGTTTTGTTTCCTATGGAGACTTGCCAGTGCATCACAAACAATATAAACCAATTAAAAATGTTTACATTCAATTACAATATGGATTACAAATCAACCCATTCAGTTTTTTGGATCACTGCGTGTTGTCTTTTTTGCAGCTGTCTCTGTCTTTTTCCTCTCTGTATGCTCTGTTGTTCACTGCTATTGTGTAACTCCTGCATATATTTAACTGCACTTTTTATATAATGAAAATCAACTCTCGGCGTAATAATAAGGCATTTTTAACATATAAACTGCCCTTTCTATATAACACAAATGCTTCTCGGCGATATAATGATAATAGACCCTTTTAATATATAAAATGCCTTTACGGTCCCACTAATCGATCTTTTCTTATGCTCCGATGCGATTATGCCTCTTGCGATGGTTCCGATGTGATTGATCGCAATCGAAACTTTCAATGGTATGTTCTAATGTTCTGCTTTTTTCCGATGCGATGGTTCATTGTTCACTTGCACTTCACTGCGCCGATGCGATTGCAATTCTCCGATGAGATTAGCTAAGGCCCCACGATGTAATCAAATGACTCATATCTGCCGTCCATCCTTCAACAAATCCGACGGCTATCATCCGATCGCTCAATCGCAATCGGAACTTTCAATGTGTCTGTCACTCTTTCACCTCTGATGCGATGGTTCCGGTGCGATTTAAGCCGGAACTCAAACACATGAGAATCACCATTTATAATGTATCAGGTCCGCTTCTTTATCGCAATCGCAATTGGAAATTTTATTAACATGTTCCGCTGTTATGTTTTTCTCTTATGCGATTCGTGAGGGTCCCACCTTATAATACTTCGTTTTTTTTAAACTCGAACAATAGAACCTTTTGTTCTTTTAATCTCACGCACAATAATATAATACATATGCTTTATATTGTAACCTTGGTCCCTTGTATATAAAGCGCTACATATATATATTTTTCCGCTTCAGCTTTTACATATCCTTCGGCTTGGGTTAAGATTCTCGGAATAAACATGTATTGAACTCTTCCGTTTTACATGGGGTCCCACACTACACATATAATATCCTTCGTCACCATTATATTAATTCTTTGACTTAGATTTAAACCCAGCACTAATATATATAATTATATAACCTTTCGGGCTCCATAGTTTATTTAACGCTTCCACTCATAGCATAGACTTAGCCATGTAACATATTAACATTTGGCTATCAAAGAACCATTGCATCACATACAATTTCCTATCTTTATCTTGGGCCCACATCTCTCGTTCAATGCATGTCAAGACTTTATTTCATGCCCAGATATTATGCTAGCCCGCTGCACTTTATTAAACCCCAGATAACCATATAGCTCGTTACACATAAAAGTCTGATCCACAACATATTTCAAAGCCTTTGGATCAATAAAATCAATACCATTATATTATAATAACGTTCGACTTGGTTATGAGACCAAGTATACATGTGGTACTTCATGGGCATGTAGCTTACCTTTAGACCATATATTAAAATAAAGAACTCCATGTAACTACACTTGGGCCCACAGTATCCCTTTGCATACACAATACATTTTATATCAACCCCAAAGCTTATGAAAGACCTTTCAGACTTTATACTACGACTTTGAATTAAAATAACCTTCGGGCCCCCACCATTTCTCACTATATAATTGAACCATCACAGCGCATACATCTGGGCCCACCTCTGTTAACAAGCTACTCACATCCAACGGTAGACAACTTATCGCGTTGGTTTGGAAGATCCGACGAATGCAAAAAAATATCGTGTTTTTCTTTGGGCTAAGGGTTAACACAAAAAAATTGCGCGATGTAAGTGGTATTCAAATACCACCTTAAGCCACGTGTCCATCAGCGACATAGATTGCGTTCAAAAAGAGAAATCCACTTACCACTCCCAAACGCACGCGATACTGCTGGTATTGTCACCTCTGGTTTTACTATTTATTCAAGGTTCTGCTCTTGACTCAGGGTTCCAGTTCTGATGATTCCACTTCAAAGTTTATTTGTCCTCCATATTTCGTTTACATGCGCAGTTTGTGTATTTACCCTGCATTATAACTAAAGTGTATATTTATGAATTTATTCCTTTTGCCTTTCGGTTCCGCTCGTTCTGCAGGGTTCCACATCCTCTGTTTTCATTTCACAATGGATTTGTTAATGGCTCTGCCTCTATATTCTCTGTCTGTACATCCTCTGTCTTGTGCATGACTATTTCACTATTTCACTTTACTTTGTATTCTTTGTCTCCTCTGCAACCTGGGTTGTATTCTTTGTATTCTCTATAGGCTTATTTTACTGTCTTGCTTCTTTTGCTGCTGCTCGACCCTCTCTACATCTTGCTGCCTCTTTTTCTCTCTCTGCTTATATGTTGTCTCCTTTACCATCTCCTTTGCCATCAATGACAACATTTCCAACAGTCTCCCCCTTTGGTATTGATGGCAATACACTTCCTCTGCTTCCCTTTTAGGACCCTTTCTTTTGTTGCTTGATTTTCCTCCCCCTTTGACATCAATGGAAAAGGGTTGCCCATTTCTTAGTGTGCTTTTAAATCTCGTCCATGTTACTCTGATCTTGAGGACTTGTTTCATGCCCTGCTTAGTTGTTCTGGATCTTTTGTGACTCTGTTTGTTGATTGATCTCCCCCTGGAATGATGTCTTCTTCTCTATTCTCCCCCTAGAATGAAGCTTTATTTTTCTATCAGAGAGTAGCATCTGAAGACACTACCCCTAGTTTGTCTCTCAGATATTCAAATGGCTCTCTAGCAAGAGGTTTTGTGAATATATTTGTTGTTTGTTCTTTTGTTGGCACATATTCCAACTTCACTACCTTCTGTGCTACTTGTTCTCTTAGGAAATGGTACTTGATTGGGATGTGTTTAGTTTTTGAATGAAGTACAAGATTTTTTGATATACTTATTGCACTTGTATTATCACATTTGATAGAGATAGGTTCATCAATGCTTACCTTCATGTCTTGGAGGGTTTGTTTCATCCACATTACTTGTGTGCAACATGTTGCTACTGCTATTTATTATGCTTCTGTTGTAGATAGAGAGATAGATGTTTTTTTCTTGCTTAGCCATGCCACCAGACTTTTTCCCAAGTAGAATGCACCTCCACTTTTGCTTTTCCTATCATCCACATAGCTGGCCCAATCTGCATCTGTATATGCTGTCAAAGTGAATCTCTTGCCTTTTGGATACCATAGCCCATACTGTGTAGTTCCTTGTAGATATCTGAATATTATTTTGACTGCTAGAAGGTGATTTTGTTTTGGTGCTGCTTGATATCTAGCCACAAGTCCTACTGCCAGCATAATGTCCGGTTTAGATGTTGTTAGGTATAGCATACTTCCTATCATGGATCTATAAATTCTTTGATCTATATCAGCAGATCCATCATCAGCACATAGCTTGCATCCAGTGATCATGGGTGTTGATACAGGTTTGCAGTCTTCCATTTTCAACTTTTTCAACATCTCTTTTAAGTAATTTTATTGTGAGATGAATGTACTTGTGTTCTTTTGCTGAATTTGAAGTCCTAAGTAGAAGGTGAGCTCTCCAATCATAGACATCTCAAACTCTGATTTCATTTCCTTAACAAATCCTTTTTCTAACTCGTCTTTGTTGCTTCCAAACATGATGTCATCAACATATACTACAACAATTAGGAGTTCATTTTCATGGGCTTTTATGTATAGATTGATTTCTACTCCTCCTCTCTTAAAGCCTTGTTTTTGCAAGTACTTATTCACCCTTGAATACCAAGCACGAGGAGCTTGCTTCAGCCCATATAGAGCCTTCTTTAGTCTGCACACATAGTTTTTTTTGTCTGTTAATGAGAATCCTTCAGGTTGTTCCATGTAGACTTATTCTTCTAGATCTCCATTCAGGAAGGCAGATTTCACATCCATTTGATATACCTCGAAGTCATGGTAGCATGCAAAGGCCAAAAACATTCTGATAGATTCAATTCTAGCTACAGGGGCAAATGTTTCATCATAATCAAGACCCTCAATTTGTGAATATCCTTTGCAGACAAGTCTGGCTTTATTTCTGATTACCTGTCCTTGTTCATTCATCTTATTCTTGAATACCCATTTTGAGCCTATGACATTTTTCTCAGTGGGTCTTGGAACTAATTCCCAGGTATTATTCTTCTCAAATTGGTCCAATTATTCATTCATAGAATTCACCCAATATTTGTCCATTCTGGCTTCTTCAAACTTCTTTGGCTCTATTTGTGATAACATAGCTAGGTATACCTCTTCTATTTGTTCAGTTAGCTATCTTCTTGTCTGGACTCCTACACTCTTTTCCCCAATGATTTGATCTTCTGGATGGTTCTTTTGAGTGTATCTTGAGGGGCCTTTTGAGCTCAGTTCAGTATCTTCTGTTGTCTTGCTTATTTTATCATCATCTTGGTCCTCTTCTTCATGATCTTCTGAAGGATTGCTGCAATCTGTACTTCTTGTCTTGTTTGGTAGTTCTTCATCAAATCTTACATCAATGCTTTCCACAATTTTTCGAAGTGTTTTGTTGTAGCACCTGTAACCTTTACTCTTGGATGCATATCCTAAAAATATTCCTTCATCTGCTCTTGCATCAAACTTCTTTAGATTTTCATCATTATTCTTTATGTAACACTTGCTTCTAAAGACTCTAAAATGCTTGATTGATGCTGGTTTACCATGCCATATTTCATAAGGAGTCTTTTCACTGTTTGGTCTTAAATGAGCTTTGTTAAGAATATGCACAACTGTGTGTACTGCTTCTTCCCAGAAAGTTTGGGGAACGTTACTTTCTTGCATCATGGCTCTGGCAATTTGTTGTAGAGACATGTTTTGTCTTTCTGCCACTCCATTATGTTGAGATGTCCCTGCAATAGTAAATTGTTGCTTTATCCCATGTTCATTGCATAGGTCTGCAAAATAATAGTTTGTGAATTCACCTCCTCTGTCTGATCTGATGCACTTCAGCTTGCATCCTGTTTGATTTTCTACCAATGCCTTGAATATCTTGAATTTCTCAAGTGCTTCTGATTTATATTTGAGAAATGCAACCCATGTCATTCTGGAGAAATAATATATTATCAGCATGAAGTAGGATTATCCACTTGGTGTTTTAGTTCTTGAAGGTCCACACAGGTCCATGTGTACAAGCTGAAGTGGCCTACTTGTTGATGGCTCATCTTTGGTCTTGAAGGATGTCTGGGTCTGTTTTCCCAATTGGCAAGATTTACATATGGTGTTTGAGGGCTTCTTTATTTCTGGTATATCTCTGACTACTTTCTTCTTGCTCAGTCTGATGATATTATTGAAGTTAAGATGTCCCAAACTCTTGTGCCATAACCATGACTCCTCAAGTTTGCTAAGGTGGCATGGTTCATTCTCTTCTTTCACTATGTAGACATTACTCTCTGTTCGAACACCTTTGATCAGAGTCTTTCCTGTGGTGCTTGATCTGACTTCACAGTTTTGTGCTCTAAAAAGAACTTCACAGCCTTTATCACACATTTGATTGACACTCAGCAAATTTGCTTTCAGCCCATCCACAAATAGTACATCTTGGGCCTTTCCTCTGCCATTATCTAGACTGACTGAGCCTTTTCCTTTTATTTTCCCTGCTTTTCCATTGCCAAAAGTAACATTTCCAGATTTCTTTTCATCAAAGGTTATAAACTTGCTTCTGTCTCAAGTCATATGCTTTGAGAAACCACTGTCCAAATACCATTGGCTTTTCAGGTCATGAGCTGTTAGAGCTAGGTCACATTTATTCACCTTCTTTTTCCACTGCATGCATCCTTTTGTTTGGTACCTTTTATCAGGGAAAATTTTAAGGATGGGAAATTATTTTGAAGTTTAAAACATTGGCGAATCTCACTAGTCCCTAATATGCAAAATGTAAAATTTTTATTGATATATTTGTAAAAATATTCAAAATTATAATGATTTTCTATATACTCTCTATATAATTTTGGCGATTTTTAAGTTAAAATAATTTTATATTGTAAAATTTGGGCGAATCATTTTTATCAAAAATGGAAATTAGCAAATTTTTTTTTTGGAAAAAACATGGAAAATTAGCTCACCTGTGAATATTAGCCCCTAAAATTATCCATGCCTTTTATGAGATGATGACCCACATTCTCTGAGAGGACATTTGGAAGGCATATGTCCAATTTTATTGCATACACAACATTTGATCATATTTTTTGCAGAATTGTGAGTATGAGTAAACTCTCCATGATTCATAAACCTCCTTGAGGTTTTGAACATCAATCTTTGTCCATATCTTCTACATTCTATCATTTTATGGCCAAAATCCTTACAGTAAAAATAGTATCCATAGAAACAATTTGCATACCTGATGAAAGGTTGTCTTCTCCATTTGTTTGCTTGAGATAATCTCTTCATTGTTTGCATCCTTGCTGGTTTGAATTAATTCTCCTTGTATGACAGTATGCAACAATATGTCCCAGCTTGTGGCAGGCATAACAGGTGGCATTTTTCATAGGAGGGAAGAATCTCTTTTGATGGCTTCCAAATTTGACATATTCAGGAGCATGTGAGCCTTTTTCTGTTGGCTGAGTAGTTATTTCACTCTTTGTCCTTGGAGGTTCCTTCTGGTTTCTATCTCCTTCATTGCATGTTTCTTTTTCTGTAGGAATCATCTGAGCTACTTCATCATCCTTATCTGCTTTTACAAAAATAATATTTTTGTTTTCCTTTTCTTTGCCTTTACTTGATTCTCCTTCATAGCCTATGCCAGTTTTTATCAGAGGAGATCTTTGAGCATCCAGAATTTCATTCAACTTACCAAAGCTTGTCATTTGAGAAGAATTTATTGACACTTTCCTTTGGGCATTTTCTAATTTCTTCCTCAAGCATACTACTTCTTCTTCCAATTTCTCTTGTTCCTAAATTTTATCCTTAATCTGCTTAAGTAAAATGTCTTCTACCTTCTTGGCTTCTTCAAGCTCTACTTTCAACTGAATGAGAACTTCTGAATTTTGTTCTTCTCTTACATACTTGAGAAGAATGTCTTTCTGTTTTCTTCACTTCAGTTTGAGTCTGTCAATCTCCTCCAGGGCACTTCTTAGCTCCCCTTCAAGATCAACTTCACCTTCTTCTTCATCTTCTAGAAGGAGTCCTTCAAGTTCTTCTATGGCCATCAATATAAATTCAGAGGTTCCTTCTTCACTTGAGGGTTCATCTGAGTCTTCAGATGCACTGCTGTCTTGTTGAGCATAGAAATATTTTATATTGAATTTCTTTCCTTTCTGCCAGTTCTTTGATATAGTTTTCTCTGATTCTTGAGCCTGATTCCTTGTTTTCTTATGAGGACACCTAGCAGCATAGTGTCCAACTCTTCCACAGTTAAAGCATTTAAATGGAAGTTTACCTTTATATTTACCTGAGCCTCTATCCAGTTTCTTGACAAATTTGGCCTCTTCTTCATCAGATCAAGAGCATTTATCTTCCTTTTCTTCTTTCTTCTTCTCTGTCTTAAAGGTTTCCTCCCTCACATTTGGCTTCTTCTGTGGTAGTCTCATCTCATAGGTTGTTAGATTTCCAAGTAAATAGTTCATGTTCAAGGTTTCCCAATCAGTTTTTTCTTCTATGGCAGAAACCTTGGGTTAAAGCTGGGTGGAAGAGATCATAGAATCTTTTGTACAATTACACATTCTGGTATGGTTTCTCCAAGATATTTCATATTATTAACAATTTCTGCAACTCTTAAGAAGAAGCTGCCAATATCTTCATCATCATTCATTTTTAAATTTTCAAACTGAGCTCTATATACTTGAAGTTTGGCTGTCTTCACCTTTTTGTTTCCCTCATGGATGTTTTCAAGAGTATCCCACATTTCTTTGGAAGTCTTGCTGTGCATTACTTTGATAAATTCAGCCTCACATAGTCCATTTAAGATTGAATTCATGGCCTTTGCATTAGCTACAAAGTCTTGTTTAGCTTCTTTCTCTGAGTCAGTTGCCTTTGGGGCATATCCAAATTCCACAACAGCCCAAAATTATATTCCTAGAGACATTATGTAATCTCTCATTCTGATTTTCCAGAAGGCATAATTAGCACCGGTGAAAAATTGGGCTTTATTGGTTGAGCTTCCTTCTTGACTAGCCATCCTGGGGACCTAGGATCTCCTTTTAGTTTTTAAACTGATACAAAAGGAACCGAATATGATACCAATTTTTGAATCCTTAGTTAAACTGAGAGGGGGGGGGGGGGTGAATCAGTTTAATGCATTCATGATTTTTTACAACTTTTCATTAAGCTTTATTACAACTTAATTTATGATCAGCTTTGTATGTGAACCATCTTTATAAGTGAGCAGCAAGTATTAAGGTAACGTGACAACAAAATTATTATGAGAGCAGCAAGTATTAAGCAAATTGAATATAACATATCAACATATGAGCATCACACACAGAGACAACATATATAAGTGGAAACCCATAAAGGGAGAAAACCACATCTTATTATTGTTGTGATGCAAAGGCAAGCTCCAAATCCCTCTCACCACTGATTTTCTGTAGGCACCAACCTACAGGAGGCTCCAACCTCAATTCTACAAGCTACTACTTGCAAGGAAGCTCCAACTCCCTTCAATTTTCTACAGGCACCAACCTACAGGAGGCTCCAACCTCATTCAGCTACAACTGACGTCTATCAAGCTACAACCTGATAGGGAAGCTCCAACTTCCTCATTTTATCAAAAGAAAACATTTGTTGATTTACCTTGGATATCAGCTTTGTTTTGTACCTTCTTTTGTGCTATCCTCCAGTCTTCAAATCTGTCTTATAGCATCTCTTTCTACTCCTCCTTCTTCTTATCTTCTCTGCCTCAATTCTTCATACTCTGCATTCTCTAACCTACTTTTTGCATATCAATGTAATATAATTTATACAGTTTGCCTCATATCTGTTCGTATTCCACAGGGAATTCGAAGTGAATAACCTTGACTCTTCGCTTTCTACCTCCTCATTCCTTTGTCCAGTTCATTCAGAAAAGCTACAGTGATTGGTACAAATTTCATTTTTACAGTGGATTTTTGTTTCCTACGGAGACTTGCCAGTGCATCACAAACAATATAAACCAATTAAAAACGTTTACATTCAGTTACAATATGGATTACAAATCAACCCATTCAGTTTTTTGGATCACTGTGTGTTGTCTTTTCTGTAGCTTGCTTTGTCTTTTTCCTCTCTGTATGCTCTGTTGTTCACTGTTGTTGCGTAACTCTTGCATATATTTAACTGCGCTTTTTATATAACGCAAATCAACTCTCGGTGTAATAATAAGGCATTTTTAACATATAAACTGCCCTTTCTGTATAACGCAAATGCCTCTCGGTGATATAATCATAATAGACCCTTTTAATATTTAAAATTCCTTTTCGGTCCCACTAATCTATCTTTTCTTATGCTCCGATGCGATTACGCCTCTTGCGATGGTTCTGATGCAATTGATCGTAATTAGAACTTTCAATGGTATGTTCTGATGTTCTGATTTTCTCCGATGCGATGGTTCACTATTCACTTGCACTTCACTGTGCCTATGCGATTGGAATTCTCCAATGTGATTATCAAAGGCCCCACCATGTAATCAAACGACTCATATCCGCTGTCCATCCTTCAGCAAATCTGATAGCTATCATCTGATCGCTCAATCGTAATCAGAACTTTCAATGTGTCCGTCACTCTTTCACCTTCGATGTGATGGTTCCGATGCGATTTAAGCCGGAACTCAAACACATGAGAATCACCGTTTATAACGTATCGGGTTCGCTTCTTTATCACAATCGCAATTGGAACTTTTATTAACATGTTCCGCTGTTATGTTTTTCTCTGATGCGATTCGTGAGGGTCCCACCTTATAATACTTCGTTTGTTTTAAACCCGAACAATAGAACCTTTTGTTATTTTAATCTTGCACACAAGAATATAATACATATGCTTTATATTGTAACCTTGGTCTCTTGTATATAAAGCACTACATATATGTATTTTTCCGCTTCAGCTTTTTCATATCCTTCAGCTTGGGTTAAGATTCTCGGAATAAACATGTATTGAACTCTTCCGTTTTACATGGGGTCCCACACTACACATATAATATCCTCCGTCACCATTATATTAAGTCTTTGACTTAGACTTAAACCTAGCACTAATATATATAATTATATAACCTTTCGGCTCCATAGTTTATTTAACGCTTCCGCTCACATCATAGACTTAGCCATGTAACATATTAACATTTGGCTATCAAACAACCATCGAATCACATACAATTTCCTATCGTTCTCTTGGGCCCACATCTCTCGTTCAGCGTATGTCAAGACTTTACTTCATGCCCAAATATTATGCTGGCCTGCTGCACTTTATTAAACCCCGGATAACCATATAGCTCTTTACACATAAAAGTCTGGCCCACAACATATTTCAAAGCCTTTGGATCAATAAAATTAATGCCATTATATTATAATAACGTTTGACTTGGTTATGATACCAAGTCTACATGTGGTACTTCACGGGCATGTAGCTTACCTTTAGACCATATGTTAAAATCAAAAACTCCATTTAACTACACTTGGGCCCACAATATCCCTTTGCATACAAAATACAGTTTATATCAACCCCGAAGCTTATGAAAGACCTTTCAGACTTTATACCACGACTTTGAATTAAAATAACCTTCGGTCCCCCACCATTTCTCACTATATAATTGAACCATCACAGTACATACATCTGGGCCCGCCTCTATTAACAAGCTGCTCACATCCAACGGCGGACAGCTTATCACGTTGGTTTGGAAGATTCGATGAATGCAAAAAAATATCGCATTTTTCTTTGGGCCGAGGGTTAACACACAAAAATTGCGCGATGTAAGTGGTATTCAAATACCACCTTAAGCCACGTGTCCATCAGCGACATATATCACATTCAAAAAGCGAAATCCACTTACCACTCCCAAACGCACGCGATACTGCTGGTATTTTCACCTCTGGTTTTACTATTTATTCAAGGTTCCGCTCTTGACTCAGGGTTCTAGTTCTGATGATTCTGCTTCAAAGTTTATTTGTCCTCCATATTTCGTTTACATGCGCAGTTTGTCTATTTACCCTGCATTATAACTAAAGTGTATATTTATCAATTTATTCCTTTTTCCTTTTGGTTCTGCTCGTTCTGCATGGTTCCACATCCTATGTTTTCATTTCACAATGGATTTGTTAAGGGCTCTGCCTCTATATTATCTGTCTCTGTTTCACTGTACTCTCTGCAACTTTTCTCTGCTACTCGACCATTTCATTTCACGGCTCTGCCTCTGTATTATCTGTCTCTACATCCTCTATCTTGTGCATGACTATTTCACTATTTCACTGTACTCTTTATTCTTTGTCTCCTCTGCAACCTGGGCTGTATTCTCTATATTCTCTGTAGGCTTCTTTTACTGCCTTGCTTATTTTGCCGCTGCTTGACCGTCTCTACATCTTGCTACCTCTTTTTCTCTCTCTGCTTCTATGTTATCTCCTTTGCCATCTCCTTTGCCATCAATGACAACATTTCCAACAACATCCAGATTTGAAATCCTTTAAACTTCAGCGTTGACCTGCATCGCGTCCATCATCTTTATCGCACTTCGCACTTCGCCGTTTCAACAGGATTCTTAAGTGTTTATCCTCTTGAGCTTTTGAATTGCGATATCCGATTGGGTCCCACAGCTGGACTTCAATTCTTTAGTCTTTGGCTTTGTAAATCCATCGTGTCTGCTCCTCTTTATCGCACTACGCACTTCGACGTTTCAACACGATTCTTAAGGGCTTATCCTCCTGAGCTTCCAGATTGTGATATCTGATTGGGTCCCACAGCCAGACTTCAATTCTTTAGTCTTTGGCTTTGTAACTCCATCGCGTCCACTCCTCATATCGCATCTTTCACTTCGGCATTTTAACATGATTCTTGAGCGCTTATCCTCTTGAGCTTGCGATGTGCGATATGCAGGGTAGGTCCACGTCATCTCTATGTCATTGTGCCACGTCACCTTACCACATCACTACCATGTCATCGCTAGTCACTGCCACGTCATTTCCATGTCACTGCCACATCATCGCCACGTCATCACCACGTCACTGCCATGTCATCTTGCCATGCCATATCCCACACTTTGCATTTCTCAATTTATGTGTCTTATCAAATTGCAACTTAAAAAAATTAACTTGTGATAAATATATAAAAGAAACGCCGATAGCAATATGCGATCACATCGCATCTCAAACTTTGCACATTATCGTAATGTAATATCCCAAAATGGGATTGCTCAGCAAGGCATGCCTAAAAAACGCATTTGTTAGGAATGAATGCTACAATATTTGAAACCAAGACCTGGATCCCTTAGATAAATTTATCTAAGACCGAAATCCAAGAGGAGGCTCAAAATAAACCACTCTAGGTGGGTTAAACAAGTCTCATACACCTAGTTCTCTTGAAAACGTGCTCAATGAAGGGGCTGCAGCAATGTAAGGACAAGAAATAGAGCAACATCATTATTTTAATGAGCCTGAATAAATGAAGATGAAAATAGCCAACAATTGATGCTATAGCAGTAAAAAGAGTACAATTCCTTGAGGAAAAAATCACTCAAGCAAGGCAATGCAAGCCTCAACAATACATGTACAAGGAGATGAAGAACACTGCTATATATGTATAAACCTAGGCTATGACTACACAATCTATTATGAATAACTGCTGGAAAATGATGTCAATATATTGATATAGAAATGTATATCTCAAAATATATGGGGAAGCAAAGTCTCAACCCCTGGAAACATCAATACAACAATCCTTAGAAGGATTAGATGAAATATACATAAAATGGAAAAGCTGTAGAAATGTCGGAGTTGCAGGGTAGCAGCTGAAACTCAAGAACTGGAAATGAATAGAGAAGGCTGAAGGTGTTGCATCAGATAAAATACCTCCTCTAATGGATCTTCCAAGTGAAAGGCTGATCCTAACACTAAAGATCTCACCCTCCAATCAACACTGAAAACCGTCAATGCAAATGTACTCTGAAAATAAACACAGTCATTAAGGGAAATTGTGTTGTAGGTGGAATAGAATGTGTTGGCCAAGTGCCAAGATCTGAAATATGCTCTGAATCCTCCCTCACTGATCTCCCAAAGGAAAGAAGGCTCCCTCCTCTGAAAAAAAAGTGTTGGAAGTGGTGTTGTGGAACCTCCACTGCAACACCTTGCAACACAACATTATACTTGAGCCGAAATAACGTTGCAGCTGAAGGAGGTGGCTTGGCCTTGAGCCTGAATGTGGAGAGATGAAATTTAATCCCTTAAGAGGCCTCTCAAGAAGGAGAAGGAATCCTAAAAAGGAATTCCTTGTGCTAAACAGCATTGCAACTCTGCTAAACAACAGGAGACTGCAAATAGTCTAAGTAGAAAAGAAATCAATAATTATAAGCATGTCCAACAATGGTTGCCTTGCCCTCCTTTTAAAAAAATGCAAGCTCCCTCTCCATGGGTCCCACCCATTAGGGTTTCCTCCATCAAGGAAACTTCCCTCCTCTTTCACTGCGTTGTCCCACAATATGATCTCCACCTCCTATCACTGCAATGTTTGACTCGGTCAACTAGACCTTTTCCTCATGCAAAAGGTCCTTTTCACACTGGAAGGTGAAAAATATAGCTACTCTAATGATCCCTTTCACACTATGAGGGATTTTATTCCTAATCATGGGTCTCCTCACCCATTTTATTCACCTCCTAGATGATATAAACTAAATCAATGTTCCAATTAGCTTCATGCTAATTTTGGGAACATTACAGTCCTCCCCTCTCAAAGATTTATTGTCCTCAAGCAACTACAAGGATAAAACTGAAGGGCCTTCTTGAGGCATGTGGGCTGAAAATGAATTGGGATCTGCCATCCCCATATGAATCTCCCATCCCCAAGCAATCATCCACACAAAATGAGTTACCCTCCAACATGGCAACTCCTGAAAGTCTTCCTCCACCTTTGGCTCATCCAAGTAGGTGGGCTGAAAATATGATCATGGTAGACAAGGTAGTCTACCCCACGCTGTCCTTCTCTCCACTCATGATTACTGTAGAGTATGTGCTGATCCTGGGCTGCAAAAGTATTGCCCTCAAGTGGCAAACTGAAGGACAATCCTCCAAGGATCTCCCCTCCAACATCGAAGAACAAGCTAGCCCAAAACATTCCATCCATGATGAATAGGACATGGTCATCATAGAGTATCCAAATGAGAAGTTTTCTGAAGGTTTTACATGATGATGTATGATACAAAAAATGTCTCAAGAGGACACAACACAGTCTCATCCACTGCAACTTCAGCAAATAGCATGGCAAGTAATATACAAAAATCATCACATCTACTAATGAATAGTAAATGGTTGAATATGTCAACAATACATGATCAAACAATTTCCCATGGTTATACAATGGATAGCTATAAAACTCATGGCCTACCCAAAAAGAGAACAAATATGTGGTTGTGGTGGCCGTATCTCCTCCCATGCTCCCACTAGAACATGTAATGCAGAAAATGTGGGAACTCTCTCCCCTCAAGGACACATCCAACTCATGTGTCAATTCCCCAATTATTCTCTCAACAAGAATAGAAACAATATTAGCAAATGAAGTCATGATCGGTACAAGAATGGAGGAGATATTGATGGCTTCATGTGGTGCTTGAAGATACCAATAGTCTCCTAAGTATGTATAGCGCAATTTTACAAACTGTTGCTTCAGGAAATTACAAGGCAAAATGTTTCTTGATACATAGTTAATCATGTATGTCATCATATGGCAAATATTTGGATATAACAAACGAACATACATGTAATGAGAAGAAATTTTCCCAAGGCCACATAAATTATGGCTGCCTCCATCATATATTTTGGCCCAAAATTGATCATGGAGCAATGTGAAAAGCCTGCCCTCTTGTGGAGCAATGCACTGCATAGTAATGGTAAGAGTATGTTAATCAATAAATGTAAAAACAGATTTCATACCATATGCCGGAAGTAAGATGATACATGGATCCATGAGTGAAACCTCCATAGTGTTTTGGCATGCTATGAAGAGGAATGAACCGTGTGCTGCAAGAAGATCCTCCTTCTCATGCTTGGAAGCCCAAGTCAAGAATAATATGTCATAGTAATAGATGTCTCCATCCACTACCATATCATTCTCACCTCCTCCCTGTCCACCAAGTGCATCCAATGTGAAGTGATCCTGGCGACACTCTATCCATAAGTGCCTGCTCCAAAGTGATAGCGCTGTGAGCTCATGTAGATAGGCTCCTATCAATACAAAGCTCTGTTCTTTGACATGCTCCTTATCAAAGACTCCTCTAGTAATGTTGCTGCAAATATGGAATATATTCCAAGATGGAAGTGCTTCCTGATCATCCAAGGCCAAGGAGTAGCCCCTTTTCACCCTGAGAGTGCCCTCTTCTACTCCTGCAACATCACACAACATGTGAGAGCAAATTTTCCCTTTCTCTCTCAAGTAAAACTCAAGCAACCAAAGTGCTTGCTGCCTCCTTATGCTCCCATCATAAAACTCATGTGATGAAGACACAATGAATGATATGAATGTCACATCAACACCATGCATCCATAATCCGTGCTACCCAATGATGTAAGCATCATGCCACCTCTTCTCCATCCCCATCCCCTTAGGAAGAGGATATGCCAAGTGATAGCCAAACTCCTTCAAGAGTAGCCAACGCAGCCAAGCCTCCTACTGCCCAGTGTCATATGTTTGCAAGTGGCTTACCAGCCTCTTGCTTCTCATCCACATCCAATCAATCACTTGTGATGTCTCCTTTCATTCTTTCCCTTGCTACTCCTCCCATGAGGGCTACCATCCTCTCAATCCAAATCTTTCTCCTTGCATTTCATGGAAGTTTGAAATGCAGTTCTTTGGAGACCTCCTAGAGAAGATCTTTCATCCATGACTATCTTGAATCCAAAAGGATCCAAATGTGATGAAGATAACATCTCCTCCTCACCATTGTTTGATAGCAATGTTAATCTCCTCAGTGATGTAGTGGCTGTCTCATACTCAAACTTAAGGATGGTTTCATGGTTTTTCATAGGATTGTCATGGTTTGTTCCATCCTCCAAAATTTCACACTCCAACCTCAAGGGTTGTGTGAAACTCAACAAAGGTGCATGAGGATGATGGTTCACCTCTCTCTTGAACCATTAAAATTTTCACAGCGCAGTACAATCCTGCTGCTCTATATTAGCAATGTGATTTTACCCTTGGTCATCTAAAAGCAAATTTACACAACTTCCAAAAGGATTTGCTGCAACAATAGATAGTGGAAATTCTTTCATACCTTGATGAGATTTTGGAATCTCTTGTAGTGCTGCAAGAGTTCCTTCCTCCAATGTGTTGGCTAGCCCCAACTTCTAATGTAGGTGGCTGCTCCTCCATGAGTGTGACAGTGTTAGTACAAGACTCCTAAAGTGGTGGTGAGGGCTCCTTTTCTGTTCTTCTATTGTCAAACTTCTTGATCAACTTTTGAGAAAACTTAGCAAGAGTAGACACTCTTGCATGGATCAAATGGTTGGACCACCAAATGTGGGCTTCACCTTCTAGGTGCCACGCTGAGATCTCAGTAGCCTCTTCCTCCACTCCAGGATGTAGTAGAAAAAATTCTTCCAGCTTCCTCATCCAAGCTCTTGCTGTAGATGACCCATCACATGTAGACAACAAAAATATATTGCCTTTGATTTCTCTTTTGCTGCAAGGTCTCTTCTCTTCCTTCAACTGGATGAATTGTGGAAAAGCTAGAGTCTCCTTGAAGGCTCTAGGTTGAGATTTGTACTCAGAAGGGTAATCACTCAGAATCTGATGATCCAAGTGTCCTTCATGCTTCTTGTTTTCTGCTTTGTGAGAGTAGGAAGTGCATGGTCCTTCCTCTTCTCCTTCTTCTATCTCCTAAACATCCTTGGAGATGTCCTTTCTGGATTTGAAAACTGATGAGAGCAAGCTCATTCTTTTCATCATCTTGATCTCTATCTTGAGACTCACAAACGGAGCCAAGAAAGAGGTTTTGATACCACTGTAATATCCCAAAATGGGATTGCTTAGCAAGGCATGCCTGAAAAACGCATTTTTCAGGAATGGCTGCTACATGATTTGAAACTAAAACCTGGATCCCTTAGATCAATGTAACTAAGACCTAAATCCAAGGGGAGGCTCAAAAGAAATCACTCTAGGTGGGTTAAACAGGTCTCCTACACCTAGTTGTCTTGAAAAAGTGCCCAATGAAGGGGCTGCAGCAATGTAAGAACAAGAAATAGAGAAACAACGTTATTTTAATGAGCTTGAATAGATTAAGATGCAAATAACCAACAAGTGATGTTATAGCAGTAAAAAGAGTACAATTCCTTGAGGAAACAATCACTCAAGCAAGGAAATTCAAGTCTCAACAATACATGTACAACGAGATGAAGAACACTGCTATATATGTATAAACCTAGGCTATGACTGTGCAGTCTATTATGGAGAATTGCTGGAAAATGATGTAAATACATGGATATAGAAATGTATATCTCAAAATAGATGGGGGAGCAAGGTATCAACCCCTGGAAACAACAATAAAACAATCCTTAGAAGGATTGGCTGAAATATACATAAAATGGCAAAGCTGCAGAAATGCCGAAGTTGCAGGGTAGCAGCTGCAACTCAAGAACTAGAAATGAATAGAGAAGGATGAAGATGATGCATCGGATAAAATACCTCCTCTAATGGATAATTCAAGTGAAAGGCTGATCCTAACAATGAAGATATCACCCTCCAATCAACACTGCAAACCCTCACTGCAAATGTACTCTGAAAATAACGCAGTCATTGAGGGAAACTGCGCTGTAGGTGGAATAGAATGTGTTGGCCAAGTGCCAAGATCTGCAACATGCTCTGAATCCTCCCTCACTAATCTCCCAAAGGAAAGAAGGCTCCCTCCTCTAAAAAACAAGTGCTAGACGTGGTGTTGTGGAACCTCCACTACAACACCTTGCAACACAACGTTATGCTTGAGCAGAAATAACGTTGTAGCTGAAGGAGGTGGCTTGGCCTTGAGCCTGAATGTGGAGAGATGAAGTGCAACCCCTCAAGATGCCTCTCAAGAAGGAGAAGGAATCCTAAACAAAAATTCCTTGTGCTAAACAACATTGCAACTCTACTAAACAATAGGAGACTGCAAATAGTCTAAGCAGACAAGAAATCAATAATTATAAGCATGTCCAACAATGGCTACCTTGCCCTCCTTTTAAAAAAATGCAAGCTCCCTCTCCATGGGTCCCACTCATTAGGGTTTCCTCCATCAAGGAAACTTCCCTCCTCTTTCACTACATTGTCCCACAAGATGATCTCCACCTCCTCTCACTGCACTATTTGACTTGGTCAACTAGACCTTGTCCTCATGAAAAAGTTCCTTTTCACACTGGAAGGTGCAAAATCTAGCTACTCTAATGATCCCTTTCAAACTATGAGGGATTTTATTCTTAATCATGGGTCTCCTCACCCATTTTATTCACCTTCTAGATGATATAAACAAAATCAATGTTCCAATTAGCTTCATGCTAATTTTGGGAACATAACATGTAACTTCGCAAGTTTACGTCTCTGCCATTAACTGTTATACCATATCGCATGCACTACGCGATATGCGCAAGGACCTCCGCTCAACACGTGTCCACTTCGGCAGTTTCACAATTTAATATGAGATGAGATCTTAACCATAAATCTCTCAACCTTTATTTCTGTAATAATATTCTGACCATCCATCTCAACATGCATATTAAGATTTATTTGCGATTTGTGGGGTCAGGTCTTCTGTTGCGATTGTGATTTGCGGTTAAGCCTCCACCAAACACTGTTTTGAATGCTTTTCTTTTGGAATTTACCCGACTCTGCCCGCAGAACTGCATGCGCATCACAGGCCCTCGTGCACTACTCTGAATGCAAACTAGCCCAGCTTGACCTGCTTGTTCACAAATTTCTCCATTTTTTGAATGCATTCATTACTTCTCTTCGCACGTTCACGACTCGATTAAATACATTCAGGACTTGACCCAAGCTTGCTGCCTTTGCTGCCTTTGATCTTTTGTTGCCTTTTCTCCGTTGTTGCCTTTTCTCCTTGATAAAGATTCTAATGTTGCTCCTTACCTTTTTCCTGCTCCTCTCTAATCCTTTGCCTTGATGATAATTCTGGTGTTGATCCATGCCTCTTTGTTGCTCCTCTTCCTTTCTCCTCTACCTCTAATACTGCCCCTTTGCCTCTCTTTTACTCTTTTCCGCTCCTCCGCCTCTATTTTATGCTTCTCTACTTAACCTTTTCCTTCTTTTCCTTGTTGCTCCTTTATACTCTAGCTGATCCTGATTTTCTCCTTTGTTCTCAATGATAATTCTGGTGTTGCTCCTTTCTGTTCCTTTTCCATCAATGAAAATATTTCCAATAGTCTCCCCCTTTGGCATTGATGGCAACACTTCCTCCAACACTTCCTCCCCCTTTCATTATAATAAGTGGATTTCTTCTTCTGCTCACTTTTCCTCTCCCTTTGACATCAATGGCAAAGGGTTATACATTTTCCAATGTAGTTTCCATCATTGCATTACTTCTCTCTGAGTTGTGTATAAGCATTCTTCATTCTGTTCTTTTGTTATGAAATGAATATACACACTCCATCTATTCATTACACACTTGATGAATCCTTTTGTATTTGAATGAATACAACTAATCCACCAGTGTATTACTGCTTCCTGATTGTTTTGTATCAACCATGACTATTTCTTTATGTTACACATAAACATTTCTTTATATGTACTTCAAAATTACAGAGCATTGTGAATGCATTGTAGAATTCATATGATATATGAGCATTGTTGGGGTAACACTTTGAAAATAATTGAGATTGCATGAATATATATAGCAAAATGATGTTATCACAACTCATGAGAATGCTGGAAGGTATGCTGCCATAGAATTTTATGCTCGTTTTTCCCTTACTGCTTGATGAAATTCTGTGCACTAGTGAAATATCAACAATTCCTTTATTTCCATGCTTTGATAACGTAACTTGACATTCTCCCTGATGTATTTTTGTCATACCAACACCCTGATGTATGTTAGAATACTCTAATATTAGGGACCTGTACCATAGCACTACTCCAAAAATAACATTTGGTATTGTATTGAGAGGAAGACTGCTCCAAATACCAATTGATGAATATTTATAATGATATACTAATAATAAAATTTTTCTTGTTCATCCTTTTTAAAAGCATTTTGTTACATTATTAACACTTGCAGTGAGACACACAGTGTAATCATCCTCTTAGTTTCCAAGTTCACGACTGATGTTCCCTTTACCACCATGGTTGCTTGCTATTTTCTCTTCTTCCATCAACTTGTTGTCTATTGAATGCTTCAGGTGTCCTTCTTCCTCTATAGTTCTCTGCCAGAGGAATTGTCCTTTCCCTTCATGATATTTTAGCTTTTCTTATTCCAAGCAGCTCCTCTTTGACAACTTTTATGGGCTACTCTCCCCCTGAGAAGTTTCTTCTTGTTTAACCCTAGCTAGATGTTTGTTCCTGATATTGCAGCCTCTGTTGGTGCTTTTTTTTTTTTTTATCATATCAGAGAGTATCATCTGTAGACACTATCCCCATTTTTTCTCTTAGATACTCGAATGTTTACCTAGCAAGAGGTTTTGTAAATATGTCTGTTGTCTATTATTTTTTTGGGACATATTCCATCTTTACTATTTTCTCTGCTACTTTTTCTCTGAGGAAGTGGTACTTTATTGGGATGTGCTTGGTTTTCGAATGAAGCATAGGATTTTTTTATATGCCTATTTCACTTGTATTTTCACATTTGATAGAAATAGGTTCAGTAATGCTTACCTTCATGTCTTGAAGAGTTTGTTTCATCCACATCACTTGTGTGCAACAAGTTGTTGCTGCTATGTATTCTGCTTCTGATGTAGATAGAGAGACAGATGTTTTCTTTTTAATTAACCAAGCCACCAGACTTTATCCCAAATAGAATTCACCTCCACTTTTTCTTTTCCAGTCATCCACACAGCTGGCGCAATCTACATCTGTATATGTTGTCAATGTGAAACCTTTACCTTTCGGATACCATAGGCCATAATGTGCAGTTCCTTGCAGGTATCTAAATATCCTCTTGATTGCAAACAAGTGATTTTGTTTTGGTGTTGCTTGATATCTTGCCACAAGTCCTACTGCCAACATAATGTCTAGTCTAGAAGCTGTTAGGTATAGCAGACTTCCTATCATAGATATGTAAAGTCTTTGATCTACATCCGCAGATCCATTATCAACACATAACTTGCATCCAGTGATCATGGGAGTTGACACAGGTTTGCAGTCTTCCATTTGGAATATTTTTAACATTTCTCTTAAATATTTTTCTTGTGAAATGGATATGCCTTTGTTCTTCTATAGAATTTGAAGTCCTAGGTAGAAGGTGAGCTCTCCAATGATAGACATCTCAAATTCTGACTTCATCTCTTCTGCAAATCCTTTTACTAATTCATTCTTGTTGCTACCAAACATGATGTCATTTCACAAGAAAAATATTCAAGAGAAATGTTAAAAATATTCCAAATGGAAGACTGCAAACCTGTGTCAATTCCCATGATCACTGGATGCAAGTTATGTGTTGATGATTGTTACAGAGTAATTTTTCACTGTCCTTGTACTCCCTGTTCCTTGATCTTGGAGGACCCATACAGTGACCCTTGTGTACTTTCCAAGCATGGAATACAGACCAAATAATCTCCCTTTATAACTTTTCTGAAAGATCCCTGTAAAATCTTGGTTTTCAAGGTTGGCACTTTTTCTCAGTGTCTGACCTACGTCGATAGCAGAGATTTACACTGAATTTTGCACCAATCGGCGCTTTGTCTTAATGTCGGACCCACGCCGATCCTGTTTTGGAAACTTTTTTAAATAGAAAGGAAGCTTCTGAGACTAGAAGCTTCGCGAGGCGGCGAGATGGAAGTTTGTTTTGAGGATATGGACGAGGAATTCCCCTTTGGGTTTCTTGTTCCCAAGGAATAGGAACTACTCCAAAGGATAAGCTCTTTTCCCATCATTTGAGGGCCCATAACCTCCTCCTCCATTGTTATATAAGGAGACCTCCTTCAGCTCTACAACCTTAGTTAGTGATGATAGAAACGAGAGGCAATTATAGCTTTGGGAAAATAGTGCAGAGTGTGATTATTTTTGTGTGTTGGGAATATAGTGAGATCTTGGACCTTTGTGTGTGGGAGTGTTACAAACGTGCTTGGATATGGACCTGCCGAAGGAGAGCCTCAACATCAAGGCTTGGTTGTAAACTCCCCTTGTATTAATCACAATAAAATGCATATGATGTTTATCTTCCACTCTTGTTTACATCTATAATGAGATTTCTAGCATTCCTTGATCAATTATATAGGTTGTAATTGTTTTATGTTTGTTGTGATTTTACGATTTTTGTGGTGTCTTGACTGTCTGCACAGGTAATCGAACATTGGTACCAACCTGTATCGAGCTTGAGAAAAATGACGGATCAAGAAGCTTCAACAAAAGATGACAACATAGCATCAGAACAAGGTAGGAAATCTTCCTTGCTCTGAATTTCATTTACAATCTATGAAGATAGATGTTCGTATGTTCCTGTAGTTGCTAGAACCGCCCTAGGGCTAGAGGGATCGCCTCTGTCCGCAGAGGGGATTTACCTGGACAACAAATTAAAAGTTCATTTTCATCAGCCTTTATATATAGATTGTTGTTTACTCCTCCCTTCTTGAATCCTTGTTTTTGAAATTACTTTTCTAGCCTAGAATACCATGCACGTGGTGCTTGTTTGAGACCATATAGGGCTTTCTTTAATCTGCAAACATAGTTGTGATTCTTTGCTAGGGAAAATCCTTTAGGTTGTTCCATGTAGACTTCTTCCTCTAGATCTCCATTTAAGAAGGAAAACTTCACATCCATTTGATATACCTTGAAATCATGATAGCATGAAAAAGCCAAAAACATTCTAATTGCTTCCATTCTTGCTACAGAGAAAATTTTTTCATCATAGTCAAGTCCTTCGATTTGAGAGTATCCCTTACATAGAAGTCTGGCTTTATTTTTTATTACCTGACCTTGTTCATTCATCTTATTCTTGAATATCCACTTTGTGCTAATGAAATTTTTCCCAACAGGTCTTGGTATTAACTCCCAGGTCATGTTCTTCTCAGTTTGGTCTAATTCTTCAGTCATATCATTTATCCAATTTTTGTCTTTGTTGGCTTCACCAAAATTCTCTGGTTCTATCTGTGACGGCATGAACAGATACACTTCCTCAGTCTTTTTAGCTAGTTGTCTTCTATTTTGGACTCCTGCACTCTTGTCTCCAATGATTTGATCTTCTGGATGGTTCTTCTGAGTGTGTCTCGAGGGTAATTTTGAGTTTATTTCTGTATCTTCTGTTGTCTCATTCTATTCTTTATTTCTTGATTCTCATATTGATGATCATCTGGAGGATTGACACAATTTTTACTTCTGGTTCTGTCTGGTAGTTCTTCATCGAATCTCACATAAATACTTTCCACAATTTTATGCAGTCTTTTATTGTAGCACCTGTAATCCTTACTCTTTAATGCATATCCCAAAAATATTCCTTCATTAGCTCTTGCATCATACTTCCCAAATTTTTCATCATTATTCTTTATGAAACATTTTTTGCCAAAGACTCTAAAGTGCTTAATTGATGCTAGTTTCCCATGCCACAATTCATATGGAGTAATTTGGTTTGAGATGAGCTTTGTTGAGAATATGAACAGTTGTGTGCACTGCTTCTACCCAGTAGGTTTGGGGAATGTTTCTTTCTTGCATCATGGCTCTAGAAATCTATTTTACAGACCTATTTTGCCTCTCTGCCACTCCATTTTGTTGAGGTGTATCTGCAACTGTAAACTTTTGCTTTATCCCACAATCATTGCATAGGTTTTCAAACTCATCACCTGTGAATTCACCTCCTCTTTCTGATATGATGCATTTTAGTTTACATCCAATTTGATTTTCTGCCAGTGCCTTGAATATCTTAAATTTCTCAAATGATTCGGATTTGTATCTGAGAAATGCCACCCATGTTAATCTGGAAAAATCATCGATTATTAGCATGAAATATGATTCTTCACCTGGTGCATTTGTTCTTGAAGGTCCGTACAGGTCCATGTGTACAAGCTGAAGAGGCTTACTTTTAGATAGTTGGTCTTTAGCTTTGAAAGATGTGTGAGTTTGTTTTCCCAGTTGGTAGGACTTACATATGGTATTTGGTGGCTTCTTTATTGTAGGCAAATCTCTGACAACTTTCTTTTTGCTTAGTTTGATGATGTCGTCAAAATTTAGATGTCCCAATCTTCTATGCCATAGCCAAGATTCGTCAAGTTTTCTGATGTGGCATGCTTCTCCTCTTCCACTATATAAACATTACTCTTTGTTCGAACACCTTTGACCAAGGTCTTTCCCGTGGTGATTAACCTTACTTCATAATCTTGGGCTCTGAAAAGGACCTCACATCCTTTATCACACATTTGAATAACACTTAGCAGATTAGCTTTTAGACCATCTACAAACAGTACATCCTGAGCCTCTCCTCTTCCATTATTCAAGTTGACTGGGCCTTTTCCCTTCATTTTCCCTGCTCTATCATTACCAAATGTTACATTCCCATATTTATTTTCATCAAAAGTTACAAACTTGCTTCAATCTCCAATAATATGTTTTTAGCACCCACTGTCCACATACCATTGATTGTTATGATCTTGAGCAATTAGAACCAGATCACATTTATTTAGCTTCCTTTTCCATTGCATGGAACTGTTTGTTCTATAAATTTTCTGAGGAGATCGATCACAATCTTTGAGAGGACATTTGTAAGACTTGTGCCCATTTTTATGGCTACAAAAACATTTGATTGCATTTTGGAATGGATTATGTACACAAGTGAATCCACCATTGTTCTTAATTCCCTTTGAGTTTACATACTTCGGTCTCTTTATGTATGCTCTGCACTCCATGGATTTATGACCGAACCTCTTACATCAAAAGAAATACCCATGGAAGTAGTATCTATATCTGGCAGAGAAGGTTGTTTGGTGATATTTCCATCTCGTCATATGAAAATTTTGTCTTTGGAAGCCATTTGATATGTGCTAGAATGTTGCTTGGCTGTTTACTCCTTTTGTTTCCAGGGCTTTCCTTGTGGTGGGTTTTTGTTGTAGCTCATGAGAATTTGAAGGGTTTCCCACATTTTTATTCTTAGATTGATGGGATTTAAAATTTTCTTTTATGATAGATTTCACAAATGTCATAGCTTTCTTACCCTCTATATTCGACTTGCTGGATTCTCCTTCATATCTTATCCCAATTTTTACAAGAGGAGATCTTTGTGCATTTAATATCATGTCCAATTTTTCAACACCTTTTAATTGTTGAATGTTCATTGTTAAATCAGTTTGAGCATTTTCCAATTTGTTTCTCAGACTCACGACCTCTTCTTCCAATCTTCCACATTCCTGACTTTTCTCTCTTATTTTTTGCAGCAGAATTTCTTCTACTTTCCTTAATTCTTCTAGTTCAATTTTTAACTTAATAAAATATTCAGAGTTTGGTTCTTCCTTTACATGTTTAAGAAGGATTGCCTTCTATTTTCTAGTCTTGAGCTTGAGTCTATCTATTTCCTTTAGGGCACTCCCCAACTCCCCCTCAAGATCTACCTCACCTTCTTCTTCAAATTCCAGGAAATATTTTTCAAACTCTTCCTTGTCCATCAAAATGAATTCTGATGTTCCTTCTTCATTGGGTGATTCATCTAAACTCTCAAATGCACTGTTATCTTGTTGAGCATAGAGTGTTCTTATATTAAATCTATTCCCTTTCCGCCTATTGTTGAAATTGCTCTTCTCTTTCCTTTTTGACTGATTCACTATTTTATTATGAGGACATTTTGAAGCATAATTCCCCACTCTTCCACAATTAAAGCACTTAAATGGAAGTCTACCTTTGTACTTACCTGAGCCTCTATCCAATATTTTGACAAATTTTCCTTCTTCTTCATCAGAGCATGAGCATGTACTTTCCTTCTCTTCTATGCACTTGTCTGCTTTAAAGGCAACCTCCCTCATGTTTGACTTACCTTTAGGAAGTCTCATTTCATATGTTGTTAGGTTGCCAAGTAATTGGTTCTTGGTCAAGGTTGCCCAGTTTGATGTTTTTGATGGCAGAAACGTTAGGATTAAACCTGGGTGGTAGAGATCTCAATATTTTTTGTACTACAACACTTTCTTTAATTTCTTCTCCTAGGCCTATCATGATATTCACAACTTCTACAACACTTAAGAATAATGCAACTAGGCTAGCCATTTTGGGGACCTAGGACCTCCTTCCAGTTGTTAAATTGATACAGAAGGAACCGACTCTGATACCAATTGATGAACCCTTAGATAAACTGAGAGGGGGGGTTAATCAGTTTAGTACATTCATGGAAATTTAAAACTTTTTTCTTTAAACTTATTTACACCTCCATTTCATAAGAAAATTAAAATATAATGAATCAACAAACTTAATATGTGGGAAGCAAGTAATAAGGAGATTAAACACAATACATCAACACATAATCGTCATGCACATAAACAACAGATATAAGTGAAAACTCATAAGGGATAAAACCACATCTTATTATTGTTGTGATGTAAAGGCAAGCTCTAACTCCCTCTCACAACTGATTTTTTGTCGGCTCTAACCTATAGGAGGCTACTACCTCAAAATCTGCAAGCTACAACTTGCAAGGAAGCTCCAACTCCCATCTATTTTCTATAGGCTACAACCCACAAGAGGCTCCTACCTCAACCAGCTACAACTGGACATCTTTCAAGCCACAACTTGATATGGAAGCTCCAACTCCCTTACACTACAATAAAATCATATGCCGATTTACCTGGATATCAACTCTGTTTTACTCCTTCTTCACGGTTGCCTTTTCAGCCTACATTTCTGCTTCATATCATCTCCTGATGTGCACAACATCTCTATTAGCTATCTTTGATTCTTCCGCTCTCTTCCATTCTGCCGCTTTCTAATCTCTCTATGCACATTACAATAACATCATTTATAGAGATAACATCATGGATGTTTGCATTCTATATAGGAATATGAAGTGAACAGACATGACTCTTTTCCTTCCACCGACTTATTTTCTCACTCAGCATATTTAGGATGTTACAACAATATATACATTTATTTCAGTATTAAATGGATTTTTGCTTTGCCTTGGAGACTTGCCTTTGCATCACAAACAATATCAATAAATTTACATTCATACACAATATTTCAACTCAGCCCTTTCAGCTTCTTAGATTTTCTGTGCATTTCTCCTCTTTTGCTTGCTGTCCCTTTGTCTTTTATGTTTATGCTGTTATATTCTAACTATGCTGCATAACGACCTTTTTTCTCGACTCAACCCATGCTTCCCATGTTTCAATTAGTGTAACATCACAGAATTTTTCCCAAATTTTCCTATTATATCTATTAATCACAGCGTTCAACATTCTCTGCCCGCAATTTTGTTGAGCCCGATGCGACCCATGGTGCCTATCTTCTCATAGCCACAACGTTCAACTTTCTATGCTATTCACTCTGTGTCAGGTCACTTACCTGAGTCTGCCTCCACGTTCAAACTTTTTTTTGATAAACAACCACAGCTGCATAACACCTCTGCACAAGTGTCGGGCCTTTTTCACCTGAGTCTACTCCTGTGTTCAAAATTTTCTTTATAAACTGGTGTAACCACATAGAACACTGTTATGTATGAGTGTTGAGTCTTATTAATTACCCAAGTATTTTCTTGCATTCAGACTTTCCTTTTTATACACCTGAGTCAACTCTCCGTTCAAATTTACTTCTTTGTAAATAGACGTATCCATAGAGAACCCTGGATCTGAAATGTATTACAATTGAAATTCTGAATGAAATTGCATCCGACATCCTTTATCGCATTTCAACATTTTAGACATGGTTCTACATTATATTCAACTCTTCCATTCTCTGACGTGATTTCTTAACAAAAGGCCTTACATCCAGATTTGAAATCCTTTAAAATTTAGCGTTGACCTGCATCACCTCTGTCCTCTTTATCGCACTTCACACTTCAGTGTTTCAACATGATTCTTAAGCGCTTATCTTCCTAAGCTTGCGAATTGTGATAACTGATTGGGTCCCATAATCGTGCTTCAATTCTTTAGTCTTTGGCTTTGTAACTCCATCATGTCCGCTCCTCTTTATCGCACTTTGCACTTCAGCGTTTCAACACAATTCTTAAGTGCTTATCCTCCTGAGATTGCGAATTGCGATATCCGATTGGGTCCCACAATTGGAATTCAATTCATTAGTCTTTGTCTTTGTAACTCCATCGTGTTCACTCCTCGTAGCGCATCTCGCACTTCGGCATTTTAACATGATTCTTGAGCGCTTATCCTCCCGAGCTTGCGATATGTGATATGCAAGCTAGGTCCACGTCATCTCTACATCACATGCCACGTCACCTTTCCACGTCACTGCCACGTCATCACCTCATCACTGCCACCTCATCGCCACATCACTACCACATCATCTTTCCATGTCATCTCCCACACTTCTCATTTCTCAATTGCTGTGTCTTATCGCATCGTAACTTAAAACAATTAACTTGCGATAAATATATTAAAAAAATTCTGATAGTGATATGCAACCACATCACATCGCAAACTCTGCACATTATCGCAACTTTGCAAGTTTACATCTCTGACGTTAATTGTTATACCATATCGCAGTGCTATGCAATATGTGCAAGGACCTCCACTCGACACGTGTCCACTTCTGAATTTTCACAATTTAATCTGTGATGAGATCTTAACCATCCATATCTCAAGCTTTATTTCTGCGATAAGATTCTGACCATCCATCTCAACATGCATATTAAGATTTATTTTTGATTTGTGGGGTTAGGTCTTCTGTTGCGATTTTGATTTGCAGTGAAGCCTCCAAAGAAAACCTTATGAACACTTTTCTTTTGGAATTTACCCGACTCTGCCCGTAGAACTGAATGCGCCCTTGTGCAATGCTATGAACGCAAATTAGCCTGACTTGACTCACGTGTTCATGACTTTCTCCATTTTCTTCACGTGTTCATTACTTGTCTTAGCATGTTCATGACTCGATTCAATATGTTCAGGACTTGACCCAATCTTACTGCCTTTGCTCTTTTGCTTCCTTTGCTCCTTTGCTACCTTTGCTCCTTGATAAAGATTCTAATGTTTCTCCTTGACTTTTTACTGCTCCTCTCTACTCCTTTGCCTTAATGATAATTCTGGTGTTTATCCATGCGTCTTCGCTGCTCCTCTGCCTCTCTTTTACTCTTTGCTGCTCCTCTGCCTCTTTTTTATGCTTCTCTAATTAACTTTTTCCTTCTTTGCCTTATTGCTCCTTTATACTCCAGCTGATCCCGATCTGCTTCTTTTTTCTCAATGATAATTATGGTGTTGCTCCTTTCTGTTCCTTTGCCATCAATGACAATATTTCCAACAGTGTTCTCACATTTCAATGCCTGAATCTATGAAGACTTATTCTAATAAAAAATTATTATATCTCATATGAAAATATTTTGATCAAGTTTAACAAAAAGTCTAAGATAGTCATAATGACTAAAATTTTAATTTGAATTATATCCAACATAAAAAATCTACTAATATATTTCAAATTATTTATTTAACTTGGAGAATTGATTTTAACATTTAATATTAAAAATTATATCAAAATTGTTTTGGTAAAATTCAGCTAAAATATTGTGATTATTAGTTAGTGGATAATTCTAAATATTTTTAAATTTTAAATTTTTTTTAACCATTACCAAATCTTACTATGTTATTGTTAGCGAAATGACAATTTTCTATTACTTAAACTATTTTTAAATATATATTTTAAAGAGTATTTAGAGTAGCTGAATTCTACAGTCTCAGTAGTTAAAACTTCTCATTCAAATAATTTATTTACCAACTAAAACTTACAATCCCAATAATATTTATAAAAATTTAACTAAATTTTAAACAAAACTGACTTTTTTCTCTAGAAAAAGAAGCCTAATTTTATTCATCTTGAAGAAAAAATATTACATTTTTTATATGCTATGAAGCATTTCTATGATAAAACACCTCTCATAGCTAAACAAAGGCAACATAAAAAATTGATATACATGCAATAGAAGTGGGCATATGAAAATGGAAATTGTTGCACTAGCAAGACTCTGTACCCTTCTTTTTATGCACCTTGTGGCAACCATTTGAAGTAGTTTTAATAGGGACCATTACCAATACATTATCTATTTCCACATGGGGATAATCTTTATCAACATCAAACATCTTAGAAACATGAGCTCTCTTTGTGCCCAAGCCCATCGAAAATTTACATACCTATAGGGAAAGAGCCTTGCTAAATCTGTATAACTAATCATATTTATGAAAAAGAATCCTCTCTACATTAAATTGTACTTGAATATTATTTTTGATTTCTTCTTTTCTAAACCAAACTATTAAAAATTAAAAATATATAAATACAAAATAGCTTTCCCAAAAAGAACATCTTCGAAAAAAATCATCTTCAAAACAAAAAATATTTAAAAAAAAAAACTAAATAAAAAATAAATGGTCAATCACCTTAATCCCACTAGTGTTGCGATATATATTACACTTATGTAAATCCCACTTATTTATTAGTCCCGACCACAGGCACGGCTGGGACTATTGTAATCGATTCGAGGAAGTTAGCATTAGTTTTTGTTTTTTTAAATCAAAGTCCATCACTTATAACCCAAGTATTTTAAATATAAGTTGATTTTTGATCAGCTTTAACCAAAGTTTTAAAACCAACGTCTTATTTGGCCTCTTCTCAAGATGGGGAGGACGAAACATAGATTAAATTATGAATCCGTTTCATATTTTAGAAAACTTAAATGATAGCTAAGCTAATGCTAGCATTATTTGAAGACATTAAATGCTTTTATATATATATATATATATATATATATATATATATGCGAGTGCCACCAAAGTTTGGCTATCAAAGTTTCTAGCAGCATCAAATCAAAGTTTTTTGTGAAACTGCCACATACACCACCATGCATATGTTGGTGTCACATACACCGCCATGCAATAAGCTTACAACGATGGATGTAGTGCAGCGCAACTCAAATTCTTCAAACAGTTACAGTCACCGTTCAGCAGCCCATCAGCGGAGTAAATTTGTTATTTCGGAGTCTATGAATTCTACTTTTCAATCGAGAAAAACCGACGATTCAAAGGAGAATGAAACTGCCCAAAATGATCCTCAAGGAAAAAATCTATCGCTTCCTCCTCGCCTCAGGAAAGCCACTTACAAAAATCCACTTGGTCTCACCCTGCCGTGCAAGAATTCTACGAAGTTGGAGGCACCAATCTCTGTCGAACAACTTTTTGAACCCAAAGAACCATTGGTGCGAGACAACGTGCATTCAGCGCTTTCTAAAATCGTGAAAAACACCAAGGATCTTTCGGTATCCTTTACACTTCCTGCAACAGAAGCCATTGTTTATGCATTCGATTGGAGATATATTGTTGTTTAGATCTCTTTCTGATATATTTTTGTCATTGCTTCCCCGCATTTTAGGTTAGGTTATGGAAGGGCAATCTAGATTTGATACGCAAATCTCGAAAAAATCTCGAGGTCTAGACTCTATACTCTATGTCGACTCTGAATTTATGCTTGTTTTGTCGCTCTGATTTTAACATGATAACTACTTATGTTTTCACCATGATTATCCTCAGCTCCCTAGTCAGTCATTCTGGCGTCCACCTCCACATGAACGACCAGATCGCAGGTATGCCATTATCATTACATGAAATGCTTGTTATAACTCTCCTCGCAATTATCCTTTATTACTGTAAATTATTTTGGGGTAATTTTTCATAGATTTTGTTTATAATTCAGCAGAGATTAAATTGTTTGATTTGTAAAGTTATTTTTATTTTTGGGTTCGTCATGGTACTGAATTCATTCATGCATTTAAAAATGCACTTTTTAACGACAAGAAACTACAGGATTTTAAAGGAACATATATTAGTTACACTCCTTTACCCGAGGCGTGAGTAGTAGGGGCAACTTACCGGAGCCAGGGATGAATGCAGAAATGCTCGAAAGGCTTTCTTGAAATGAAATAAAGCATTTCAAACCCTTGCCCTTCCACGGTATTGTTATCAGGACCTTGTTTTTGCGTCTTGTTGTTGTTGTTGTAATTAATGATCTTCTTTTTGCTGTAACATACTGTCATTTTACAATCCATCGTTTGATGCAGTCATTTCCCCTGCTCCACAGGTGCTCTTGCGGCCCAAGGAAGCCTCAAAGCTATCATTGTACCCAAAGTTTATGTTCGAGGATTATATGAATGTTTATGCTTAGTAGAAATTTCTTCCCAAAGAGCCACGATTCGAAGTTGTGGCAGCCTTGCAGTACTGAGATCAAATAGTATTTACAAAGCTTATGTTTATAGATAGAGTGTTTGTCGGATTTCCTAAACATGGAAATTACTTCTAGTTCCTTGAGTTCTTTCACCTGCGAAGAAACGAAACAACTTTCATACAAGAATTCCAAAAAGAAATTGAAATAATGTTCAAATCAATAAGAATACGAAATAACTTACCAAAAATGAGCTGAAGGTCCTGAAAAAATAAGGCCAATACAAGTCCGAAGTAACCAGAAGTAATCAAATATCGAAGAATATTTTTCTATTTCGGATTTGCAATTATTTATTATACAGTACACCATTCTTCTCACTCTGGGTCAATGGCTCTGCAAAAAGCCACGACGAAATGGCGGTTTTTCACTCCAAACCCCAGGTATTGTATTCAACTTTCCAGTTACATTATGTTCTTCCTCTACTTTGTAACTATGCCCTGGCATGGAATTCCAGTATTGATTGAAACAAATTTTTTCTGGGATGAGCTTAGGTCTCTACGGTTTCTTATCTCCTTCAATTTTTCATTTCGGCATGGAAGGTACAAGAAATTCCTTGCCTCTCTTGATCTTTTCTTCAATTTTTCATTTTGGCATGGCAGGTACAAGAAATTCCTTGCCTCCCTTGATCTTTCCTCGCTTGGGTCACTCTGACAATAACAGTTCAGCTAGTAACTTGGCCCTCGGCTATGCATATTTTCATTGGTGTTGGAATATTTAACATTCCAGAACAACAATGGAGAATAAAATTCTCCCTCTTCAACACAGAGAAAATAAAAAAAATTCTTCACTGGAGACAGAGCTTTCACTGTAAACACTATTTCATTAAACTTCAAAAAACTTGGTTACAAATTCACCTCTGACTGAGGGAATACAAAATGCTTTGACTGCTTCAAAACACAGTTCAAAAACACAACTCACACTCTTTAAAAATTCACTCTGAAAAATACTCTGTCTCTTCAAAAATGAATGCACTGCTGTGCCATTCAAAATCTATTACACTGCTGCTGTGTGTAAAAAAAAACTTACAACTGAACTCTGCACTGCTGTGCTCTCCAAGTCTTTTTACTTCTGCTGTCTGAGAAATAAAAAAAAACTTACAATACTTAAAACAATGCACTCAGCACCTTTTACAATATATAAAAATAAAACTATTTTAAAATAAACTATTTTAAAAACTTTAAAATAAAAAAACTAAAATCAAAATTTTGAATATGGCCCACGGCCCTTTCCTTTTGCAATGCACTATATATATGATACATATTTTTGATATATATATGTAAGACATATATATATTCATATGTGGACTGTACGCATTAAATTTTAAAACCAAGCATTAAAACAACTTTGACTTTGTGTTTGAACCGGACGTCAACCCAAAATTTAACCAAACTGTATAAAAATTCCGTGTGCCAAAAGGTTGTTGTTGATGTCATCAATTTGTGATGCGGGATTTTTATTAAATCCGCTTCATAAGTTTCCCCGGGTCCGATTTTTAGCAACGGTACGGCAAAAAAATGTGATGCAGAATTTTCTTTCAATCTGCTTCATTAAAATTCAAGTCCAGAGGTTGACTGCTCAACGGTTTTGGCAAGCGGCTCATCTGCACAGTTCTGCAAACAAAAATGGAAGGCGGCTTCAGTACTTTGAGCGGCTGTAAGTAATTTCAACACTCCCCCTTACTTTCAGCTGCTGGGTTATCAGTCATACCCAGACATTTCCTCAAAAACTCAAAACTTTTTTGCCCCAATGGCTTGGTCAGAATGTCTGCAAACTTCTCCTGAGTTCTGCAGTGTTCCAAAACAATTTCACCATTGTTTTACCACCCTCTGGCGGTAATGAAACTTTTGTGTCAATGTTTCTGTTTCTTTGTGAAACACGTACCTTGGATAATGCAATACCGAGCTATTGTCACAATAACTAACGTTCCTTTTGCACTGTTTCTGCACAAACTTAACATCTCTCATCTGAAATTGTTTAAAAGTCAGTCACTGGTCACACATATTCTCCGCTCGGGTCAGACAATGCTACAACGTCGGTTGTTTTTTAGAAGCCCATGAAATTGCTCCCCCGAACCCATGAAACATTACAACCTATGTTTTTCCGATCATCTACACCCTCTGTACCTCAATCAATCGTCACAGTATCCAACTAACCGAATTTTCCGATAGTAGAAGAAATACCAAATCTTTTTGTACCTTTAACATACTCAAAATTCCTTTTTGTCAGCCTTCGCCAATGTATCCTCTGCTTTCCACAACTGAAATTAAGCTAACAACATGTATTATAAGCCTGCCTAGTTAGCCAACACATGAGGTCGCTAACCATGCCCATAAGCAAGCTAGGACTGCAACCGTCATTGCCCTCTCTCATTGTGTTTTAATCCCATCACCGTGGGGTGATCGTCTTTGTTTCCCTTCGCATATTAAATTTTTTCCAACACTTTCATTAACATATTTTGCTCGTAGATAAAAACCTATTTTTACCTTGTTCTCTACTTATTCCCAAGAAGTACTTCAACAAACCCATGTCACTATTTCAAATTCTTCTTTCACGATCGTTTTTAAAATTTTTCAATAAGATAATCATCATTACCGTGAAAAATAACATCATCAAATATATAAACTGTTAATCAACATTTTTTCCATCCTTTTTCTTTGATGTAGGGTTTTCCTCACACTTTTCAACCATTTTTCCAAGAGATGTAGCAACTATCCTACCGTACCGCGTTCGTGCGCTTTGCTTCAACTTACAAAGAGTTTTTTCAACTTTGCACACTTTGTGTTTTTGGCCTTTTTTTTCATAGCCTAGAGGTCGTTCAATGTAAACCTCTTTTCCATTAACACTCTATTTAGAATGTCGATTTTTGTCTATCTGCAACTTTTCCACTCGTTTTGTGTCACATGGACAAGATCGTCTTCGCCTGCTTCCATTTCAGCAACCGGCAAAAGTTTTCATAATCTATCCATGCTTTTGCTTATACCTTTGACAACAAGCCTTGCCTCTGTCTCTCTATTTTGCTCATGATTACTTCCTTGGTCTTGTAGACCCATTGTGAATTTCAATGACATTCTCATTTTCTGGGAGTTCACCCAAATCCCATGTCTGCTTTTCATGGCATTAATCTCCTCATCCAGCTTCTATCCATTTCTTTTCCTTAATAGCTTCTTCAAAGTGGATAGGTCTTTCAACATGACAATATAAAGCAAACAAAGAATTGATACCTTCATTTGTCAGCTTCTCGTGCATAAATGTCATTTAAATTTCTCGAACTTCTTACCTTCTTCACTTCGATGCACAAATGCTTGAAGAAGCACTTGAATTTCTCCTCGTGGTGTGCTTGGAGAAGCACTTCATTCTCCTCAAGGGTGTCTCTTGCTGCCTGTTTAGCCGTTTGGGGATGTATTTTTACCTAATTCATCATCATCTTTCATCATGAGATAAATGTTGTTTAACATTCACCGTTTTCTCTATGCTTCCATCCCAAGCTTCCTCCTCAATAAACCGAACATCTTCCGCTCACAATAAACTGTGATGTAATATAATCTATGTTTTGGATTCCCCACCGTATCCAACAAAATACATTTCTCCTCACGTCCAACTTCTTCCCCACCGATCCGGAATGCATAAGCTAAGCACATCCAAAAACCTTTCATGTGTGATACCTTGTTTTGTGCCACTCCATGCCTCTTCCGCACTTTGTTCATCATCGCTTTGTAGGGCACCTATTCAAAATGTATGTCGTACAATGTATGCCTTTCTTGTACCTAATAATCATTAGGCAAATGCTTTGCCTTTAACATACCCTCATCATGTCCATTATGGTTCTATTTCTTCCTTTCTTGCCTACTCCATTTTGTCATGAGTATATCTAGTTTAAATCGTTTTTGAATACTATTTTTTCTACAAAACCGTAGAAAATCTTTAGACATACTCACCTCCTCTATCAGTCTTCAACTTACGCGCCCTCTACTTTGCTTTCTGCCAAGTGCTTTGAAATTGTGCAATTCTTTCATAAACATTTCACTTTTACGCAAAAAGTAAACCCAAGTTTTTTTCAGAAAATCATTCATGAATGTTACGTAGTGGTTGCTAGCAAGTGATGGTGAGTTGTACCTATTCCACAACCGAGGACAACTTAAGGGTGCTTTGCCTTTATGCTTTTCCCCAAGGAAAATCATGTTGTTTTCCCAAGAATACAACCTTCGATAAAGGTCGTCTTGCTTTCTATCAATGGTAAACCTCTTACTATCTCCTTTTCTATTCAACAAATTAAGACCTCCAAAGTTGAGATGTCCAAATCTCAAGTGCCACAACCAATTTTCATCTGTTCGCTTTTGGATAGCTCTCTTTTGCCACCGCCGCTTATCTTTTTCTTCTTACCTTTTTCGTATCCTCTGGGCTTCATCTAAGAGGAACATTCGTCTTGTCATCTTCACTTCAAGAATACATTGCTTGTCGGGAGGTTTGTCCACGATGGTACAAACATCATCCTCGAAAAATACATTGCACCCTTGGAATGTCGTCCAATACTTAAGAGGTTACACTTCATTCCCGGAACACAATAAAGACATCTACTATGGATTTCTTTGCACCTTCTTCGTCGCAATACTTGCTATTCCTTTTCCCCACAATGCACACTTTACTATCGCTCCTCAAAGGTGACCGTGACTTCACACTCTCATCCAACACAGAAAACATTTGCTAAAGTTTCCGTCACATGGTTACCTAACCGCAGTTCAGAAACCAAATCTCTATTCTTTTCTTCGCCCATATTACAAGCCAAAAACAAATTATTCGTCGATATTTTCTTAGTGAAATTCCACCTGTTCTACTTCTATGTCATGTCGCTTCTTTCAGCATTCATTAGTACAATGACCATATTTTTTACAATAGTGACACGATACTGGACTTATCATACCGTCCTCGAGCATTCTCGTGGCCGACTACTCACGGCCGCCGCTCAAGGCCGACTTGACCGTCGCCTTCCTCGAGCGTCAGTCGGACCGTTTCTTCCACCGTTTTGGTCGCTCTCTTTGTTTCTCCTCCGCTTGCCCCCTCTCTTCCGAAAGACATCCGGGTCTTAAAGGCATGTTCCGTAGATGAGTTTTCACTCTCTACCCAATCTCTCGCCATGAGTCACTGCCGGGCGGCGTAGCTCATCCATCGTGAACTTTGTGAGATCTCACTGGCAGGTGGTGACAATCACACGAATCTTGAGGGTAGACTCTAAGAGTTTTTCCACAATCCTCTTTCTTCAAGAGTCTTCCATGAGATCTTATTCTTCCGTGTGACCATTCCAAATCACAGCCAGTGAAGAATGAGTCATTAGCACCGACTTTCCATGCAAGAGTCTCTAAAGTCTTCTCGAAAGAATCGAAGTTTTGTCGTCTTTCACTTTTTCATGCTCGATAGGTTATCTTTGAGAGTTTCCTTGCTGCTTTCCTTCCGGGATTCCTTGGTCGTCGTTATCCTTGGAAACACACTAAGGCATCCGCCCATACAATAAGAAGAGAGCCCTCGAGTCTTTCTTTTCCTATCACGCGTTAACTCCTCTTTCTCGCTCGAGTTAAATCTTCAAACTTTTCTTCATCCGCCTGCTCTTCAAAGCCATCTTCAACAAATTCCCATAAGCTTGGGAGACAAATAATGCTCTCATAGTTATCGACCAAGAGTCATAATTTTTCCCATTAAACATTGGGAGATGGACATTTTCATACCATACTGGAAGGTCGGCTCAAACCTATTCGTACTCTTAACCATGATTAAAAACTTGGTCGTGTATGTAAAATGCCTCGACTGCCTGGCAATGTTGACTCAAAAACTCAGACAGAGAAATACCTTTGGATTTCGGGGCCGAGTCTTCACACCGCCGGAGAAGTCACGTAACTAAGAACCTTTTCTTCAAAATTTTTTCGATCTTCAAAGAGCCCCGGACTAGCCTGAATAACAACATGTTGGAATATTTAACATTCTGTACTTAAATAATGGAGAATAAAATTTTCCTTCAAATACGCAGAAAATATAAAAAAAATTTTCATCAGACAAGAGCTAACGCAACTATTTCTGGTATTAAACTTCAAAAACTTGACACAAATTTACTGATCGAGGAACACAAAATGCTTTGACCGCTTCAAACACAGCTTCGAAACACAACTCACACTTCCTTAAAAATTAAAAATACTGCTTCCTTCAAAAATGAATGACCCATTGTGCTATTCAAAATCTACTACACCGCTCGTGTGTAAAAAAACTACAAACTAAAATCGCATCAACAGAAAGCCAAGTCTTTTTTACTTTACCGTTCCGAGAAATAAAAAAAACTTACAATACTTAAAACAATGCACTCAGCACCTTTTACAATATATAAAAATAAAACTATTTTAAAATAAACTATTTTAAAAACTTTAAAATAAAAAAACAAACTAAAATCAAAGTTTTGAATATGGCCCACGGCCCTTTCATTTTTCAATGCACGTTTTATATATATGATATATATATATATATATGAGAAACATATATATATGCATATGTGTACTGTACGCATTCAACATTAAAACAACTTTGACTTTGTATCGAACCATGAACCGGACGCCAAACAAAGATTTAACCAAACTGTATGAAAATTCCGCGTGCCAAAAGTGATTGCTGACGTCATCAAGATTGTGATGCGGGATTTTTATTAAATCCGCTTCATAAGTTTCCCCGGGTCCGATTTTCAGCAGCCTGTACGGCAAAAAATGTGATGCGGGATTTTATTTCAATGCGGTTCATTAAAATTCAGAGTCGGAGGTTATTTGCTCCAACGGTTTTGTAAGCGACTGCGTGTCTGCCAAAACAGAAATAGAAGGTGGGCGCCTCCTGTCATGAGCATGGCGGAAAAGTAAATTTAACAATTGGGTTCTTTAAAACATATTTTCATTACCAGTCACTGAGACAAATTTAATCTACCCATTAACAATTTCAATCACTTCCACCTCAACCCATGCCATTTCGTTGTCCTCAATCTATTTTACTTCAGTGGTGAGGGCACGTGTAATACATGCAAATCCGTTGAACAGCTACGGTTTTCTCTGCCATGTACATGTTTCTTGATATGCAATGCTCCACTCGGATTTTGATGCTAGAGGGCCCATTCTATTGCCATTTTTTCCACTATATCATTGGAAGCGTATCATTTCCACGGATTCAAATTATACTTTTTCATGCATTGCTTGTGACCCTTCACAGTGACTGAGTTTTTTCCTTCAGCTCCGTAGTAATAAGAATGTCCCCATGTACATTCTACAACCTTTAATTACTACCCCTGCTAGCATAAGGATCATGTTCCCAATATATCCTTTAAATTTTTGCTGCTGCTTGGAGAAGCAGTGATCTATAATCTGCCCGCTATTTACAGACAGTGGTTCGAGCACGCCGATGCAGATGGAGATGGATGCATCACCAGAAATGATGTAGTCAATTTTTTTTCCCTGTCCCAGTTGTCAAGACAGGAACTTAAACAAGTGTGGGCTGTTGCAAATTCAAAACGCCAAGGTTTTCTTGGATTCAAGGAGTTTGTTATGGCAATGCAGATAATTTCTATAGCATAGAGTGGGAATGAGATAAGTGCTGACATTCTGAAGACTATAGGTTTTGAGATGATCAGTTCTCCAGCAATGGAAGGGTTCATTGAGATGATATCTAAAGGAAGACGTTCACCCATTAAAAAGAGAGCAGATTCAAATGGTGCATCAACTCGAGCGCAGTTGGAGTCAGCTCAGTGGTTTACGTCAAAATATACAAAGAAGGCTTCATTGAACTCAGTGACATCAATAATCGGTGGCTTGAAGAGACTCTATATAGAGAAGGTAAAACCGTTGGAAGTTACTTACTGATTCAATGATTTCTGCTCACCCATTCTGACCAATAGTGACTTTGATGCCAAGCCAATGGTTATGCTTTTAGGCCAATATTCTACTGGAAAGACAACATTCATCAAACACTTACTAAGGACAAGTTATCCAAGGGCACATTGGACCAGAGCCAACTACAGATCTCAGCTCTTTGAACCAATTGTCTCTTTCTGCACGACTGTGGGATTAGGTTCAGGGCAGGAACTAGTTTCTCCATGCGATTTTAGATGATGTAGCTGCATTAACTGTTATAATTTGAAAAAAAATTGTACTAAATTTTGAATCTCATGCATTCAACTCACAACTCACGTTTCATGTATTATCGATATTTTTGTGATTTTAGATGATTTAGTTGTTTTTATACTTTGGCAAAAAATTTGTGATTTTAGATGATTTAGTTGTTCATGTTTCATGTATTATCGATATTTTTGTGATTTTAGATGATGTATTATTGATATTTTTATGATTTTAGATGATTTAGCTGTAGTTTAACTATTTTATGTTTTCAAAGCTTTTTGGACATATTTAAAAATTCACATTTCAAGTAACTTAGAGGATTTTCATGGCGTTTAATTATTTATATATTTAAATTGATCTCCCCTTCTTGAGAATCAATAGTCTCCCTACAACCCAGAAATTATAGATGTTAAGGATTTATAGATGTGAAGAAATAGTCTCCCTACAACGAAATTATAGATGTTAAGGATTTTGAAAAAAATATTACTAGTATTTGGTTAAATGAAAAGGTCTTCCAGCTAAAAAAACAATGGTTTGGATGAACTTGCAAGAGTCCGTTATCGGTTTGGATGAACTTGCAAGAGTCCGTTATCTTTTCAGGGCTAAGATTGCAGGTGCATCTTGTTTTTTTTCTAATTAGAAAAAAAATCCCTTATTGAAAAAATAAGCAACAAGTGCACTACCTTTATAGACAATGAACAAGTCAGAAATTGGATGAAAAGTTCACAATTGAACTATGGACAAGCCATAAATTAGATGACAATTCCACAATTAAACTAAATGCTATGAAACAGCACACAAGCTACCTCTACCTCTATAGACTATAGATAATGGACAAGCCATGTACAAGCTGTTTTGTGGATTCTAAACACTATGAGACCCATTGATCTTACAGAAACAACAAGCATTTGACCATTGCTATGACCATTGCTATGGCTGGATGGCGGCAGGGACTTGTTGCCCCACAGCCCTTCTTGTTAATAAATAAAAATAAATAAAAATTCAATCCAAGTTGTATTTGTGCAAGAGAATGTGACCTCTATTCCCATAGAAATATTCAAACTTCCAGATATAAATGATGTGACCTCTATTCCCATAGAAATATTCAAATTTCCTGATATAAATGATGGACACGTCATTTATTAACAAAATGTCTCTAGAAATACTGAATCACGATATTTACGCAACAATGTGACCTCTATTCCTCTCGAAATTTTAGACTATAAAAGCTTAGTAATGGCCTTGTCATAACCATAATCACTTCCAAGAATGATTCACTCACACTTAGTAGTACGGTATAAAAGCTTAGTAATGGTCTTGTCATAACTATAATCATTTCTAGAACTAATCACTCATCCTTAAGAGTATGGGTTAAATATATGAGGGATTTGAGGGATCACATGAAAATTTAATAACTTCTTTCATGCATAAGAAATATATATATATAAAGATCTATATGGATATACAATTTTAAACAAGTGAATTAGGGTTTATGTTTAATTTTGCAAAATAGAGTAATTTATTTATTTTTTATTTCATTTAATTTTAAATTCTTTAAAGTTGTTGTCCACCCGGTATAATGTAAATCATGAAATTCCATACACAAGTCTTTATGGTTCAAATTAAAAAAAAAAAAAATCTCTAAAATATGTGTATATAATAAAAAATAATGAATGAAATAATAAAATTTGTTATAAGTGAGGTATTGAAATAGTTTTAATAATTTTAATTTTTATTTGACAAAAAGTAATATGGATTTTTTTATTATTTTAAAAATAATTTTAATAATTAAAATTTTGTGATAAATGTGAGAGTTGTTTTAAATTTAAATATAATTAAAAAATAAATATTTAATTTAAATTCAATTTGATTATATATTAATTTTTATTAACAAACAAAATTGAACTCTTAAAAAAAACATATAGAAAGATACAGAGAGAGTGTAAATACAACTCCATACTAAGAGTGTAAACACAACTCCATACTAAGAGTGAAAAAAAAAATTCCATTAAAATTTTCAAAAGTTTCATGAAAATAAAAGAATTAAATGATAAATATTTTTCAGATTTAATGATTAAAAAAGTATGTGGATAAGGATAAATAGTTAGTTAACCATAAATTCATTTTTTCTAATAAATTGGTTTATTTATTGCTTTGAAATAAATTGTGTATTTATTTGTTTTTATTTAAATATGTTTTGGTATAATTAATTAATTAATTAATAAATAAACAAACTCAAATTTATGGTTCTCAAACTTTTATGGTTGTCGTTAATTGCAGAATCCATATTATCCACAATATCATAAAACAATGGTCGAATCTTGTTTCGAATCTGTCTTCAGGACGAGAAATGAATGAAGATAGATCCCATCTTCAGACGAGAAATGAATGAAGATGGATCCCCGTTGGCATTTGAAACCTAGACCATTGTTTTATGATACTGTGAATAATCCAGATTCTGCAATAAACTCAACTTTTTTAATAAATTTACTTATTTATTTATTTTTTGTTGAAAAGCATTCTAACAGAATTTTTAATTCATCCACAAAAACACTTTAAAAGCAAACAATTTAGGCATATTTAAAAAAAAAAAGTCGAACTATAATTTTTTTTCCAATAGTTTCAAATATGAATTTAACATTCAGTATATTATAGTCATGCCTATTAAGTAAAAATGTAAAATCATAGTTAAAATTTGTACTAATTAAAATAAATAGATATATAACTTTTCACAAAATTATCACTAAATGTTAGGAAAATTTTCAAAGAGAAATTTTGTTTATGAACTAATTAATTTACTCCTAAATATTAGAAAACTTTCAAAGAGAAATTTTGTTTATAAACTAATTAATTTACTCTTGAAATCTATATTAATATGCTCTAATAAGATCTGTAATATGCTCTCATGAAAACAACTTTTTGATGGACTTACCACCTAAGTCAAGAAGCTGGTTATAGTCTTTATTAAATAAATAAAACAACCAAAGCAAATCACCTCAAATGACTAGCAAATTATCTAAACAAATCCAATATTAGACGAGTAACAAAATCAAATGTAGTGGTTGTAACTGTAAACGAATTCAATATTTAATAAAAGAAAATGACATGGATGGTCTGATTACCACCGGAAGATGGTCTAATCATTGTGTTAATGTGATGTTGTGGAAAATTAGTGTGGCATGATACATCACCTTCAACAACCAAGTTGTGATGTTGATGGAAAATGAGAGGAGTGGAAATAATGAAGAGGCGTCAAGCACGCCATCTTTTACTTGACCGATTGAGGGACGAAATTTAAAACTTGGAGAGCGAAACTTTTCAAACGTCCCAGTCTTTACGCCACAAGGTCGCTGCTCCCGACTCTCCTTGTCTCCACTTCGAACAAGAATAAGAATGAAGTTATGCAGGTGGCCACGACATCTACGAAATTGAAAAAATCGTCTGACTTTTTCAAACATCCAACTTACAATCATTGATCTCTTGGAAAGAATGGGAAATTAAATTTACAATCATCCTCAAAATTCTTATATTGATTTCCTTGATTCCAACACACCAATACCATATAAATTTTATGTTACATCATACGCAAGTGTATGCATCTAACTCTGGTTTTAAATAGATAAAGATAATTTTTACAATAAATTTCAATAAATCACGAAGTTTAGTGGTATTTATTTTTATAATAGTTCTTGGTGGTAGAACTAACATTTTCCAAATTTAGAGTAAAATAGTAGATGTACTCTAGTGTAGTGATGCAGACCATTAAACATTTACTTTGGAATTTACTTTTATAGTAAGTTCGTGTTGAAGCTAGTTCGCGCCCATTCAAACACTTTTTTACATAGATTCATTCATTGAAGAGCCACATTAGGTTTTTTGCAATGGGTCACAAATATAATTTTAGATGGCCTGTATAAAGAAATCATCAAAACTAATAATTTGATATAAACATTCTCAATCACAAACTCCACAGGCCATCTAAAATTATATTTGTGACCCATTGCAAAAAACCTAATGTGGCTCTTCAATGAATGAATCTATGTAAAAAAGTGTTTGAATGGGCGCGAACTAGCTTCAACACGAACTTACTATAAAAGTAAATTCCAAAGTAAATGTTTAATGGTCTGCATCACTACACTAGAGTACATCTCCTATTTTACTCTAAATTTGGAAAATGTTAGTTCTACCACCAAGAACTATTATAAAAATAAATACCACTAAACTTCGTCATTTATTGAAATTTATTGTAAAAATTATCTTTATCTATTTAAAACCAGAGTTAGATGCATACACTTGCGTATGATGTAACATAAAATTTATATGGTATTGGTGTGTTGGAATCAAGGAAATCAATATAAGAATTTTGAGGGTGATTGTAAATTTAATTTCCCATTCTTTCCAAGAGATCAATGATTGTAAGTTGGATGTATATATAATCAAATTATATATGTTTGTATTGAAAAATGATATACACATAAGAGATATATTTACTATAAAAAATAGATGTTAGAGATTTGACATAATTCACTAAATTATAGGTTTGAAGTATGGTTTTGATTTTTATTATTTAACTCTTTGCTTGAGTTGAAGTTACAAATATTGATTTGACAATTTAAAATACATGATCAATTAACGCCTTCAAACTTGGAATTAGAGTTCTATAGTCATTCTTGTAACTCTTTGTCCAAATGAAGATTACACCTATGCGTTGTTGAAAGATAATGGAGAATCTTTAATTAGTGTGAGTTGGTTCACAAAACTTTATGATAGGAATTAGTTTCTATTTCTTAGGGTATAGTTCTAACTTCCCTATATCCATGTATGCTATAATATATTGATTGAGTTGTATTGAAAATGTAGAGCGTTCTGCAAAGCCAGACTCTCCTAGTTCAGACTCTCTTTCATAGAGCTAACCAATGAGTTTTTTATTTATTAATTCAACATCACATTATCATGTGCTTCACTTAACAAAGGTTATTAATTCATGAGATTACATTTACAACTCTAAAACTAGACATTGGGATTTTAAAGTGATTTACTATGGATTTATAAAATAATGTGAATTTTTACTCTCTTTTTTCTTTAAGATATTTTTCCATCCAATTGAGAGGTTAACAACACACCAATAATGGAGGATTAATGGACTCAAGACACCTTTCAATGTTTGAATTTGAGGAGTATTTGTTTTTCCTTTGTGAGGGGGAGGGGAAAAGTGGAGGTTTAGATTTTCTAATTCATAATGACTTTTCAGCTTATTAAAGGTGACCTAACATGATTATCCATATTAAATGGGATAGAACCAAGATTACATCTATATCACAACCTTTATGATAGAGTGTTGGATAGTTGTGTTGATGTTGTTGGTAGTGAATTTCTCTAAAATTCCCTTTCAGATTATGAAATACTTTGAGGTTACTTCTAAGATTTTCTCCCTAGGAATTGAGGTTATCAAACATGAATCTTGCAAAAAGATTATCTATTGGAATATCTTACAATGCAAAGTTATGTTCTCACACTTCAATGCCCATATCTATAAAGACTTATTCTAATATATAATTATTATATCTCATATGAAAATATTTTGATCCTGAACAAAAAGTAGAAGATATGTAATGACCAATATTATAATTTGAATTATATCCAACTTAAAAAATCTACTAATATATTTCTAATAATTTATTTAACTTGGAGAATTGCTTTTAAGATTTAATATTAAAACTTATATTAAAATTGTTTTGGTAAAATTGAACTAAAATATTGTGATTATTAGTTAGTGGATAAATCTAAAAAAATATATATTTCTAAATATTTTTAACCATTACCAAATCTTACTATGTTATTGTTAGTGAAATGACAATTTTCTATTACTTAAATTATTTTTAAATACATGCTTTAAAGAGTCTTTAGAGTAGTTGAATTGTATAGTCTCAACAATTAAAACTTATTATTCAAATGATTTATTTTACCAACTATAACTTACAATCCCAATAATATTTTTAAAATTTTAACTAAATTTTAAACAAAACTATTTTTTTCTCTAGAAAAAGACACCTAATTTTATTTATCTTGAGGAAAAAAAATTACATTTTGTATATTCTATGAAATATTCCTATGATAAAACACCTCTGGGCACATAGCTAAACAAATGCAACATAACAAATTGATATACATGCAATAGAAGTAGGCATAGGAAAATGGCAATTGTGGGACTTTGTACCTTTCTTTTTATGCACCTTGTGGCAACCATTTGAAGTCGATTCACTAGGAACATTATCAATGCATTATCTATTTCGACATGGGGAGAGTCTTTATCAGAATCAAACATCTAGGAAACATGGGGCAGAAAAAAAGCTCATGTGAGGCACAAAGATCCCATGTTCAATTTTTCTGATAAGTTAGCTTATTTATTTGCTTAGAAATAAAGTGTGTATTTATTTGTTTTTATTGAAATATGGGTGAGTATAATTAATCAATTAATAAGTGAACAAACTCAATTTTTTAATAAATTTATTTATTTATTTAATTTTGTTAAAAAACATTTTGATAGAATTTTTTTTAACAAAATTTTTATGCATCTAACTATAAGCCAAAACACTTTAAAAAACAACTTATGACTATTTTTTTTAAAGTGGAACTATAACTTTTTCCAATAACACCAAATATGAATAAAATATTCAAAATAAAATAGTTGAGTTAATTAACTAATTAATTTATTCTTAAAGTTGGATGATCAAAATATTTTATAATCATACCTATTAAATGAAAATACAGTCATAGTTAAAATTTTTACTAATTAAAAAAATCGATCTATAATTTTTTTCAAAATTATCACCAGATATTAGGAAAATGTTCAAAAGAAATAAAAATAGTATGAACTAATTAATTTACGGTTGAAATTTATGATATGCTTTAAGATCTATAATATACTCTAATGAGTATAGCTTTTTGTTAGACTTACCACCTAAGTCAAGATGTTAGTTATAGTCTTTATTCCTATTAAGATGGAATTTAATAGATGAATTGCCCATCATGAAACAATTTGCTAGTGAAATATTGTTACAATTTTTCATTTAGTAGTAAAATTTTAAATACCAACCTTGTTTTTTCATGAATCGAAAAAAAAATATTAAATAAATAAAAAAAATACCAACGACTTCGGGTTAAAATATTACTGAACTTGTTAAAATAATTTAAATAAAATCAAGACTAAAACTACTAACCACCACTCGAGACAAATCCAGTATTGGATAAAAGAAAATAACTCAACACCTAGGGTGGAAAAGATTAACAGATGTAACACATGACATCTTTAACTTAACCATTTCATGGACGAAATTTAAAACTCCGAGAACTAAGCTTTTCAAACGTCCCAGTCTTTACGCCACAAGGTCGCCGCCCGTCACTATTCTTATCTCGAAGTTATGCTAGGTCACCAGATCTACTAAATTGGAAGACTCGTCGGACTTTTCAAAAGCCAAATTAGCAAAACACAGCTAAGAAAAAATAAACCAGTAGTAGCCGTTGATGTGCTCGGAAAAAGGAAGGGGAGGGAAGATCGCACTCGAACTTTGGCGGATTTTGTGAAACGACGTTAACGTGAGCCTCGCTCCGACGCCGTGGGATGGGGAGTTATTTTCCAATTTTAATATATTCTATAAAAATCCAATTTATTGATTTTTCCAAAAATGTGAATAAGTTGGGAGATATCGAACACCAAAATATCAAGAATAAGTTGATCATGGAGTAAACATAGAATTTAATATTCATGTGAGATGGAATAATGTTGTTAGCAATTTTCTCGGGCTTTAAAGAAATCTAAATTCTTGAAAATGATAATACAAGGCGATACATATTTTCTGGGGTTATAGTATATTAAATGTAGTCGGATATATACTGATTATTATTAAATGTTAGTTTAAATCTAAAAATAAGTTGTATATACCAACCACATTTAATATCTTATAACCCAGAAATAATCATCTCCTTCATTCAAAGAAGAATAAATTAATCAAGCAATAAACACACAAATCAATAATCATGTAAATGGAATAATGTTGTGAACTGTCCTCTCCGGTTTTAAAGCAAACTTAATCCTTAATTTGACTAGATCACCGAAAATAATTTCATCTTGAAGATATGGAGTGGAACGGCACTTTCTAGATGATATGGACTGGAATATCATAACTTGGAAATGAAAATGACGTGGGAGCTAAAATTGTGCCTCTGCTGTTGTGCTGGCAAGAAATCGAAAACTTGTAGTCTATGAATAAATGAATAATAAATAGTCCCCCATATGCAGTCCAAGGAGAGTAGGCGACCCCAGGGATTTATGGGGAATTCTTTCATTTATTCAAATTGTACTTCGAGCTATTTTGACCTCACTGTTTCTGGAGCTTTGAAATCCCCCGGGGGTCATGCCAATTTGGAACCAGAGCCTTGGATACATGTATTTTTGAAATTTATATAACGCAAGCTGCCGTGAGTTCTGTAAGGAAATTGTCAGAATTTCAGTAGTGTGGATTCTTTGGGCTAAAGAATGGGGAACAGACGATTAGCCCTGTTGAACCGTTCCAAGGATCCAGGTTCAAATGGCGGAGGTTTAACTTTGTTCGTCGGGGGAAAGTCTGATATTCTGCGTTTTGCTTCCCCATTCGCTGGCGTAATATTGGCAGATAACGGCAATAGCGCTCCTGATAACAATGATCTCAATGGCCCTTACGCCGCTCATTTTAGCCCATCCATGGCTATTATTGTCGTGGTGCTGGTGGGCGCGTTTATTGTGATGGGCTTTTTCTCTGTCTGCCTCCGCAGATGCGCCGGAGATGAACCAGGCCTGGGAGGTTCAAGACGAGGGGCAAGGGCGGTCAATGCACAGGCCCGGCTGGCGGAAGAAGCCCGTGGTCTCGACAGCGCCGTAATCGAAAGCTTCCCGGTGTTTAGCTACGATCTCGTGAAGGGCCTCAAAGCGCAGACGAAAGAATCGCTAGAGTGTGCGGTTTGTCTCAGTGATTTCGAAGATGATGAGCAGCTCCGATTGCTGCCCAAGTGCAGCCACGCCTTTCATCCGGACTGCATCGATGTGTGGCTTTTCTCTCACACAACGTGCCCTGTTTGCAGAACTAGTCTGGTGCCCACGGACGAGGCTAACCCCACGGGAACAAACTATGGAGTCATCGAACACCCCGAGACTATAGCACCGCTGCACGAGGTAGCGGTAGTTGTGGACGGAGCGAGGAGGAACCGGAGCGTTCGCATATGCAACGATGTCGAGACCTCCGTTGCTCACAGGAGCGCCGATTCTCAAGAATCGGCGCTCGGCGTGCTGGGTGTCGATCAGGGCAATAAATTCCGTCGCTCATACTCCACGGGGCATTCACTGGTGAGGCTCCGCAAGGAGTCGGATCAATTGGCTACGGAATGGTATATTTGCACAGCACAGGGGCTAAAACCAGGTCAGTACAAGAATTGTACTCTGCCTCCGCTGTCTCACTCGCACTCTAAGGGCCCGTCGAGCTCCGGAACCCGCCCCGGTCTCTTAAAGCAGGCTTCGATGAGCAGCACCACTTCGTGCAACCGAGCCACGGTTGGAGCAGGGCGTCGTTGGTATGAGCGTGGCTTGAGATCGGATCGAACCACCATGTCATCAGTGTATCCCTCTTCGTTTCTAAGGTCGTTTTCAGAGCAAAGGCAGCCGGATTATTCCAGGAATCAGTCTCAGCGGGAGCGGAAGGCATATTTGCAACCTCTGAGGAATACATTGATGAAGCTCACTGGAAGAGACAAAGAATTGACTGATAATTCGCAGAGCGGGCGAGGGGTTGCAGAGGAAAGCGGAAGTTCTACTACTACATAAGAAGCTACTGGGCCGCTGGGCACAATATATAGCCAGAGTGCTCAATTGGGTTCTAACAATTTTTTTGCATTGCAACTTAAAGCCCTTAAAGAATCCCAAAACAGAGAGCACAGTAAAGCTAAAGTTACAACTACAGCTTAGGATTTGTTCATATACTTTAGTAGATGAGCTGAATAAGATGAGGAGCCATGAACTATTTAGCAGAATTCTGCATGTAACTTAGAAAATCTAAGTGGGACTAGAATTCTTGAGCGGAGTACAGTATATATCTGATGTGGCAGGATTTGGGTTGCGAGCAATGATGAATTGTTGAGGCAATGATGTTAAAGAGCTCTATTGGACGATTCCCAATTCAAGGAGCTGAGGAAGATCAGGAAAAAGTTTCTACTGGAAGGAACTGCCCTTCATTGGCCCCTTGATGTCCTGTTCAAGAAGCTGAAGTTTGTCTAGCAGAGTCTTTATCTGTTGGTCAACCTACTGCAAGTAGAGCTCATTTGAATGTGTCTTTTCTGTTTCAAATGAAAACATAAGCTTTTGTCACTCACTTTTGGCGTCTTTGATAGCAATGAAACTTAAATTTTGGGCTATCATAGTTCGATTTGCTTAACAGCAAAAGAACTGTTCTAAGTGCTTTTCAATTACCGACTCTAGCCAAATTGACAGCTTTTTGTAATTTCACAGTAGAATTATTTCCAGGCAAATAGGCATGTAGTATAATTTCCCCAAGGGTGAGCTCTGAATAGTGAGCTCTATTATAGAAATTTTGCTTTATAGTATTTTTTCCTACTAGTGGGATTCCATGCATTGTTATTGAAGACCTTGTATTGCTCAACATTCAAAGACATTTAAGTGACTAATTCATTACAAGAAGAGTATCATAGCAAAAGTGTATCAATACTTTTAAATAATAAAGATGATGTGTTAATATTGAGTAAAAATAAAACTGGAAATTATATATATATATATATGGAAAAATAAAAAAGAGATATTGTATTTTCATATAAAAATATAATTATTTCTTTGTCCATGTGTTTAGAATTATTTTAAGGAGCTGTCTTTAGTGAGATTTTTTGGAGTTTTTGGTGCCTAATCTGACATAAAAATTTGAGGTGAAATCTTGATTTGTGTTATCCAAAATAGTTTTTTGATTATATATATGGATTCAACACTCTTTAAAACCCCAGGGCATTTCAATTGTGTAGGGGTTACACATCAAACTTGTGATTTCAATTTATATGTCAAGAAGTGAGCTAATTTTCCATGTTTTTTTCCATAAAAAGATTTATCAATATCATTTTTTTCTAAAGTTGATTCCCCAAATTTTATAATATAAAATTATTTTACCTTAAAATCATTAATATTATATATAGATTAATATAAAATCATGAGAAATCTAAATATTTTTACAAAATATCAGCAAATATTTTACAATTTATAGTACAAAATTATTTTACCTTAAAAATCATTAAAATTCTATAAAGAATAATATAATATCAAGAGAAATCTAAATATTTTTAAAGAAACATCAACAAATATCTCACAATATTAGAGAATTTTTAATCGTTAAAATTTTCTGAAATTGAGATAACTTTTTATTTAGTGTCAAAACCAATTTGCATGCATCTTAACTCAATTTCTGTGATAAGAACTAGAGATATTAGAGAATGTTTAATCGTTAAAATTTTCTGAAATTGAGATAACTTTTTATTTAGTGTTAAAACCAATTTACATGCATCTTAACTCTCAATCTATCAAGTGCCAAGAGGAATCAAATACCTCAAGGTGCAAACCTCATTTTTTAGTGCATTTGATCCCTCTACATGATTGATAGATCTAGGGTTAATATGGAGAAAACCATGGGTTGTGAAATCAGAGAGACATCAATTTTACTTGAACTACCCTAATAACAATATTTATAAGCATTAGTTTGTTATAATTTTTAAACTTTATTTTAAATAATTTTGTTTTCAAAATATTTAGTAATAAGCATTCCATTGTGGGTGGATCAGTCTTCTTCCATCCAGTAAATGGGCTAGCCCTTGCCTAGGCTAAGCCTAATTACAAACAAAAAAAACATTACAACATTTGTTCCATATTGGGATGGAGAGTGTCTCTCAACACAAGTATTTGCATCCATCTTCTCTTGTTATTCTGTAAACATGATTTTCTTCCAATTTCATAGTTGCATCCATCTTATCTTGTTATTATGTAAACATGAATTCATTCCAATTTCATCTTCTACCTGCTGGGTATTCTTATTGTAAGTAAAATGAGAGGTTATTGTTCCACAAATTATCTCTAAGATTATGTGAGAGTGAGTTATTGTTCTATAAGAGGATGAATCATGATCTTGCGTAAAGTGGTTAAAGATGCCAAAAAAAAAACTAAGATTATTCATTGCTTTGTAGATCCTTTTGTCTTCTCAACCACAAAAGCATGATACTTCTATGAACTATCTCTGGATAATGATATAGGCTTTGCGTTGAAGCTTTGAGAGGAGCTTCACTTCTTAAGTCTAACACATTCAAGAAAGGGAGGAGGGATATATGTGACATTTTCCTAGAGAGAATAAGTTGGTTTGGTTTGGTTGGATTTTCATAGCAAAGGGAGTAATAATGGTTGGAATATGGTGGGGAGAGATAATTTCTTGGTTTAAATGGATTTTTTGATATGATAAAAGGGAATAATGAGCTGAAAAAAACGGGTTCTCATTTCTGACTATATGGTGGAATTTATTATACATGATTGTATACAATTTCACTGAAAGAGTAAAACAATAACAAAGTGAGAATAATCATTCTAACAAATTCTAACCGAAAAAGAAATACATAGTAACAATATCCTTATGCCTTTAAGCCTAGGAAATGAAAGGGCAATAAATGAAAGTATTTTCTAGTGGAAAAATTAGAAAAATCCATATTGCAAAAGGAGTAACTAAATAACTACAAATTAACAAAATCTTTAGAAGTTATGATTATATGACCTATCTACATATTAATGAAAAAAAGGTATTTACAACCCTCCAAAGTGAAATTAAAGTTTCATAATGATTGAAAGTATGTCATGTTTACATTGGACTCATTGTAAATTACACAGTATACTTATTAGTAATGAAATATTAATCATATGTATTGGGTAGAAATAAAAATAAGGTTATGACTTAAATGTATTTTTGTAAGTCTTTGTTTCATAACATCAAAAGCATAAATTGTTATTGATATTCAAGTTCAAAAGTCTTCCCAACCATTTTCTCTTGGAAGATTGTGGAGTTTGCAAATAATTTTTGTGTGAGAGGTCCATATTGAACATCTAAACAAACAATATGCATTAAGATTGAAAATTTGATATAAAGTAATGGAAGACAACAATTAGGATATGAAAGACATTTTTTCTTTTAGTCCATTTAATGATATGAATTGGTTGATTATATAATTTTTCATATATCTTGATGCTTTTAGAAAACTTGAACGAATCAACTTATAAGTGCGATTTATCAACATGACTATTTCTAGATAATTGGGGTCTAAAACCTTCTAGTGGCCAATTCGAGGCCTTAAATGATATTTTTTGGGGGTGAAACTTTCTCTTTTAAGTTTCAGAAATTGGGACACTATTCTACACATGAAGGCCTTTCTAACGGTCCAAAAATAGCATAAATTGGAGTTTGGATGCAAAATTTATGGATTCCATCAGTTAAATTATCATGATTGACCACCATAATTCGAGAGGATGCTACATCAACCCCAAATTACTCATGGAAAATGAACTAGTCACATGGGGAATATGAAGAATACTCTAGAAAGGTTGATTTGTAACTCATGTTGAGGGTTGAATGGATCAAATATAACCCCTAGTTGGTTAGTTGGTTGTCACACTACGTTATAACTAGTCCACTAGGAGAAAAAGGGGTTCCATTCTATTTTCTTTCATTTTGTTCCAAAGTAGAGTAGATTAGTTGAGTGTGGATAGAGATAGAGTATCACAGAGGGGGTTTGTATTTTGTAGCAACCCATAAGCCATATGTCCTAGGAAACTCAATAGAGTGTTCCTTATCCTTTGTACTTGCATCATTTCCATTCTAGACAAAAGAGAGTATAAGAGCAACCTCACCTTCTAGCTAGGTTTTCTCGTAAAAGGGTTTCCTAGAGCATATCTTGGTGTTCATTATGGTTTTTCAGTGACTGTGTATACCTCTTCTTTATTTTTTTCATATTATATATTGCATGCAGAAAAAAAAAACAACAATAAGGAATCATCAAAAATGAATTAACCCTTCGTGGTATAATTTTAGTTTATCTTCTTGGATATGTTATGGTGAACTTTCCAATGGAATATCCATGGAAATTTACAAATCATATTGGTATATGAGGGGATTTATTTGGGTATTTTGTGGGAAGTTATAAGAGATCAAATCGATTTAATCAGAAATTCATAGAACCCCAGCCATGGTTGATGATATAGTTTATGATGACCCTTGAGATATGGTAGAGGAGAGGTTTTCCAGCTAGAAGCACAAGTCGTAGATATAAATTGTAATATGAGATTCTTCATGGTAGCCCTAACAAATAAGATCGAGCTATTTGGAGAAGATGGTGGTTCCAACTCAAAGGTAAGATCTATTAAAAATTGCTACGGAAAAATATTAATGAGAAATAATAACAAAAAAATTAACCAACCTAGATCCATTTTAACTCTGCATCTACCAAGCGCCGAGAGGGATCAAATATCTTTTCACCTTAAAAGAGTTTTGCATCTCAAGATATTTGATCCCTCTCGATGCTTGGTAGATATAGAGTTAAAATGGATCTAACCTGGTTTAATTATTAATTATAATTATTAATTTATGTTTTATTTTATTTTTAATTTATTTTTATGTAATTTAACCAAGTCAAAATATTTAATTGATAATTATAATTATTATTATTTTTTTAATTGATTTAAAAATCGATTGTCCTCTCACACTTTGCAACTTTTGATAAATTTGGGTCTTCAAACGGTCACTTATGTCGTAACTTATTCAAAAGTGAATAGTTAAATTTTAAATGAACTCAAAGATGAAAAGAAATCATATGAAACCCAACATGATGAAAATGAAGAAGAGAACAACCAAGTGATAACCGAGTTCATCCAGTGTGGACTACATCTCCAAGCCCTGCACCAATGTCTAGGTCGCTTTATTGATCTTAGCAACAAAAAGAGTACATTACAAATTTTTGACTCATAGAGTAAACCTCCTTCAAAAGTGGCATTGTTTCTCCTTCAACGAAACATTCTCCTTCAGAGAAATCCCACTCACAATTTGACTCCCTTTTACAAAGAAATGATGACACAAAAAGAAAAGGAGTCTCTCACTGAATGTGGCAACATGTCCTCGTACTCATTCTGAGATAAAGAAGCACAAATTAAACTGATTCATAATGAAGTGTTGAAATTCTTTTTTCCCATAATCATACTAAGAATAGACTGAAAAGGATTGCTATAATGAAGAAACATATGCTGCAGATGTGTCCGGAAGGCTCGAAAACTCCTGTATAAGCTACTTTTGTGCTAAAGAAAGGTATCCATATGCCCTCAAAGAAGCCAAAGAGAGTCTTTGCCTACAACATAAAAGGACTTTTCTATGCAAAATTTTCAACAAAAAATACTTAAATCATAAAACTAATGTTGCCATTGTGTCTAGAACACTAAAGAACACCTATGTAGGATCTTCATGGGCTCAAAAAGGTTGAAAAATGACCACGTTAGGTCTCCTTCTCCATTTCTCTCCTATTTATCCTACAAATTAACAAAAACTGACTAACTAGGAAACACAATTTTCCTTTGACAGAACCGCGAGGCGATAATTTTGCTTGGGATCTGCGCTAATTCCGTCAAAAACGATGCAAATTGTGAAACACTTAACCGTGCCAATAAGACCTTAAGTGCCCATTTTTAAGCCTTGGTGTCGATCACGTGGAGGTATCATAGGACCAAGGGGCACGTGCCAGAGGCCAAGTGCTTGTTGGCTCCACGCCATTGGTCATGTATTAGTGTATGTGGCCACTTGCTAGGTCACGCCAGCCCCCTGCGGATCTGATCCCCCAACCATACACCGTCAATTACATGTCATTAATGGGACCGGGGGCTGGGGCTAACTGTCCGCCCGCTCTACCTTGTGCCTCGATTTCGTTTAATTTCCATGTGAGTTGGGGTTGGGCCATGTGCCAACCCTCTCCGTTGAGCCTTCCACCAGTGGTTATGATAGTTTGGATATGATTGGGGACAGGGATTCCCACCCAGCCCTCACTCCGCTTGTTGCTTGGTCATATGTTATCCATGAAACGTAGGGTTGGGGCCACATGGCCCACCCCCTCCCACCAACGTTAAAACCATTGAAATTTAAATATAAATTCGACAGTTAGTAACTTATAACAAGGATGAACAATGGCATAAGGATAGGGCGCATGGTAGTTAATTAATAGGGTGTATATTTTATTCCGGTGAGGTATGTTGGACCCCAAACAAATTTTGCATGAAAACTGAGGACCATGTGGCACCTCAATATTTGTCCAACCCGAACCTCATGAAAAAATAAAAATCCACCACTTATCCTCATACGAATGGGCCATGTCTCAACACGTGATTGGCCGACCTATCCTCTTTACATGCACAATCACCTGCTGACATCAGTACCGCATCACATGTACGACCTTCCTAGTTAGCAACCGAATCAACCCTCCTAGTTGACTTTGAGTTTTTGCCAAAAACTTCAGAACATGATAAATTTCACATACGGTGTTAGATTGAGGTGATTCAAGCGTCGTTGGAATCAGAACGACGAGATATAGAATTTGAAAACTAGTTTCAGGTGATTCTAAGAACTTCTATTTTTGAGCATATTTTGAACCCCCACACCATTAATTTAATTTTAATTTTAATTTTTATGTTATTTTATCAAGTCAAAATGTTAAACAAGACATTAAATTATAACATATCTACCATATTGGCATGGGGAGAACCTCTCGGTGCAATAATGCACATTATTTGTCTTGGAAAACCCAAACTAAGAAAAACCAACATCGGTAGATCTATTAATGTACTTGGGAAAACACAACCAAGCTGATCAAGTGATTCTTCATTGCTCACTTCATGGCCCATTATAATGGAGTATTCATAGGCCTCTTAAAGGCTTCATTACATGTAATCCATAAGCACAAAACCATGGAAAACCAAAAACTATGTGCTTCAAAGCCACCATTGTTAACCTAACAACTTTGAATCTTTTACTAAGTTAAGTTTAACCTAAATTCACCACTTAGAACAAATATTACCAAAATAGCAAAGGGAAAAAACACCACTCATCTCCATGCCTTATCGCTCTCAAATTTTATATCCAAGGTATCCATATTTTGGCATGTCTCTCCTATCACTTAGGTCTAGGAATAAACATTATCGGTAACAAGCCAGTGGTACACATTCCCTAATGAGGTATTATAGTCATATTACCTTTCACATGCAATTAAAAAAAAGTCAAATCAATTATAATTTTTTTAAAATTATCTAATGTTGTTATCCTCACTTTAATCCTCTCACCTTACCATTGTCTCAATAAAACCCAATGCACATATTTTATAGGTCAAGACCACGATCCCATTCTTATACCTCCCCATGACTAAGAGTTGAAAACCATGGGAGTCATGCACATGATTATCTTGATCTCCATAAATTATTACATTCAAGAAAAATATCGACATTTTCTTTTGAAATACTCCATGCTATTGCAATTTTGGGTTCTAAGCAATATTAATATATCTGATCACTTGCACCATAAGTAGGCAACCAAGAAAAAATTTAAGAAATACATTTCATAAATATCATCATATATACACAATCCAACAATGCCATTATTTCACAAGTATTTCAACTCACAACCATAACTCTCGACATCAAATCAATCTCCTAGGAGATTCTAGCTATGCCCTTCGACTGATACCATTTATTCCTTAATAAGGCAACTATAAATTAGACATATCACACAAAATTTATCAAATGATGGAATTGAAATAGGTCCAAACACATCACTATGCACCAACTATAATATTCCCCCTGCCTCTGTAGCACTAGAGGAGAACCTTACTTAATTTTTCTTCCCATATAAATAATGTTCATAGAAATGAAATCCAAAGAGAAATTAAACATACCTTCTACCATACCATTACCATGTAGGACTAAAAGGCCCTTATTTCCAATATGACCCAGTATTTGATACCACAACATAGTATTTTCTCCAGAGAATGTAGAAAATTTTCCTTCTTAAGCTCCACTCTCACGAATTATGGAACTATTGCACCCATCACTAATAGTGTTTCCTAACAAATTATACATAGTTCCAATCCAAAATTCCCTTCACAGTACCATTTCTCCTTGAACCATCTTGCAAGGTATGGTTTCAAACATTTTTTTTACACCTACGTTGCTCATCTTGCTTACATAATTCAAATTTATAGCAAATCCTATGATGTGTATAACACCAAGGAGTGTTCTAATCCTTCCACCCATGAGCTTCAACTTGAATTTTCCTTGTCTTATTATTCTATTTTTCGAGTTATCTCCTAGAAAAGCATCAATACCACCATATATTTCATACCTTGAAAACCACTCCCTGTGAGGAGTCATATGAAAGGATGGCCTTGAGTTGACTAACCATGCTTCATGATATACATATGTATACCATCTTAAAAATTACCAAGATAAATATTAACCAACAATAACAAAAACAAACATATATAATGCACACTATTTGTCGTGGAAAACCCAAACTAAGAAAATCCAACATCATTATATCTATTAATGTCCTTGGGAAAACTTGGTGAAGCTGATCATAGTGAGTCTTCATTGCTCTCTTCTTGTCCCATTATAATGGATTATCTCCAAGACTTTTAAAGGATTCATTAAATGCAATCCATGGGCACAAAAGTATGCAAAACCAAAACTATGTGCCCAAAACCACCATAGTTGACTTAAATTTTTTAAATTGGTTACCGATTGAAGCTTAACTCAACATGATCAGAGGGAAAATTTGTTGACCAGGAAGAACCGAAAAAGAAGCTTAGGAAACCCAAAAAAGAGTAGTGAAATTTGAGCATCCTGAACCATTGACAATCTCTCTTCAAGATAGAGGCAAGGTTGATATCAAGTTGTATCAAGGTGATATAGATTCTTTAAAATTAACATTAAAGGAAATTTCATCCTAAAGGTGTCCATGAAATTTTCATGTAATTTCCATGTCATAATATGTAAACCAATCAAAATCCTTTAAATTTAAAAAGAGGTACATGTAAATATTTTGGAGTGAAAAGATTTTTTTTTTTTTTTAATTGTATTTTTGGTTTATCTCCTTATAAGTTTACTCAAATTTCAAGTGTAGACACTCTTGGATGCAAAATTAAAATTTTCATCCAACGAGTACCTATTATGTATACTTTTGAAAAAACCCACATTGATAAAAATTGAAGATACATTAAAAAAACATGTTGAACACGTTATTTTAATGTATCTTCATTTTTTATTGATGAGGGTCTTCTCAAAAATATGCATAATGGGTACTCGTTGGATGCATAATTAAATTATGTATCCAACTAGTGTCTCACTTGAAATTTAAATAAACCTATAAGGAGATAAACCAAAAATACAATTAAAAAAATAGTTTTCTTCTTTTCCCTCCAAAATTCATAACTCTTATTTTATTATTTTAACTATTATTTTATTATTTTTCCTTAGGAGGACACTTTTAGGCTGAAATTTCCTCTAATGATAATTGATTGCAATATTTAGAGGTTCATTTTAGTGTTCACTATATAGTGGAGAAACCAAAAAATTCATCTATTAATTTGAAATTAGAGGGCCATGCCATCAAATAGTGTGAAAGCCAAACAAAAAATCTTAGGCTAGTGGGGGAACCTCCAATAACTAATTAGGAGTATTTTAAAATTCCCATATATACTCTATTGAGTATGTATAAGACCACTGGATCTAGTGGCAACACTTCAGGTAAAGACAGGGCTAGAGCATACAAGAGTACACCACATAATTCAGGAGGATGGCAATAATGTTGGGTATCTCTCCCAACAACCCATATGTACTACTTAAGCATTTATGGTGTCTACATAGCCATATGTGAAAGTAGGTGATATTGTTCAAACCCAAAATGATGGATAAGGCATATGTATGTGCATAATACCTGTTAAAAAATAATCTAGAAGAAAGGGAATTCAAGTGGTTCAAAGTAGAAGGAACATGAAGAAGCTTCGAGGGAAAGGAAGAATAAATGGAAAGGGAGGGAAGGAAAAGTATACCACAACCAAAATCTAACACATTCAAGAAAGGGAGGAGGGATATATGTGACATTTTCCTAGAGAGAATGGGTTGGTTTGGTTTGGTTGGATTTTTATAGCAAAGGGAATAATAATGATTGGAGTATGGTGGGGAGAGATAATTTCTTGGTTTAAATGGATTTGTTGAGTTGATAAAAGGGAATAATGAGATGAAAAAAATGGGTTCTCATTTCTGACCATATGGTGGAATTTATTATGCATGATTGTATACAATTTCACTAAAAGAGTAAACAATAACAAAGTGAGAATAATCATTCCAACAAATTCTAACCGAAGAAGAAATGCATAGTAACAATATCCTTATGCCTTTAAGCCTAGGAAATGAAAGGGAAAGAAATGAAATTATTTTATAGTGGAAAATTTAGAAAGATTTATATTGCAAAAGGAGTAACGAAATAACTACAAATAAACAAAATCTTTATAAATTATGATTATATGACCTATCTACATATTAATGACAAAAAGGTATTTACAACCCTGCAAAGTGAAATTCAAGTTTCATAATGATTGAAAGTATGTCATGTTTACATTGGTATCATTGTAAATTACATAGTATAATTATTAGTAATGAAATATTAATCATATGTATAAGGTAGAAATAAAAATAGGGTTATGAGTTAAATGTATTTTTGTAAGTCTTTGTTTCATAACATAAAAAACATAAATTGTTATGATATTCAAGTTCAAAAGTCTTCCCAACCATTTTCTCTTGGAAGATTGTCGAATTTGCAAATAATTTGTGTGTGAGAGCTCCATATTGAAAATCTAAACAAACAATATGCAGTAAGATTGAAAATTATATATAAAGTAATGGAAGACAACAATTAGGATATGAAAGTCATTTTTTATTCTAGTCCATTTAATGATATGAATTGGATGATTATATAATTTGTCATATATCTTGATTCTTTTAGAAAACTTGAAAGAATCAACTTATAAGTGAAATTTATCAACATGACTATTTCTATATGATTAGGGTCTAAATCCTTCTAGTGGCCAATTCGAGGCGTTAAACAATATTTTTTGGGCGTGGAACTTTCTCTTTAAGTTTCAGAAATTGTGACACTATTCTACACATGAAGGCCTTTATAACGGTGCAAAAATAACATAAATTGGAGTTTAGATGAAAAATTTATGCATTCGATAAGTTAAATTATCATGATTGACCGCCATAATTCGAGAGGATGCTACATCAACCCCCAATTACTCATGGAAAATGAACTAGTCACATGGGGAATATGAATAATACTCTAGAAAGGTTGATTTGTAACTCATGTTGAGGGTTGAATGAATCAAATATAACCCCTAGTTGGTTGTCACACTACATAATAGCTAGTCCACTAGGAGAAAAAGGGGTTCCATTCTATTTTCTTTCATTTTGTTCCAAAGTAGAGTAGATTAGTTGAGTGTGGATAGAGAGAGAGTATCACAGAGGGGGTTTGTATTTTGCAGCAACCCATAAGCCATATGTCCTAGGAAACTCAATAGAGTGTTCCTTATCCTTTGTACTTGCATCATTTCCATTCTAGACAAAAGAGAGTATAAGAGAAACCTCACCTTCTAGCTAGGTTTTCTCATAAAAGGGTTTCCTAGAGCATATCTTGGTGTTCATTATGGTTTTTCAGTGACCATGTTTATCTTTTCTCTATTTTTTGCATATTATATATTGCACGCATAAACAAAAAGAAATAATAATAAGAAATCATCAAAAATGAATTAACCCTCTATGGTATATTTTTAGTTTATATTCTCATATATGTTATGGTGAACTTTCCAATGGAATATCCATGGAAATTTACAAATAATATTGGTATATGAGGGGGTTTATTTGGGTATTTTGAGGGAGGTTATAAGAGATAAAATCGATTTAATCAGAAATTCATAAAACCCCAGCCATGGTTGATGCTATAGTTTATGATGACCCTTGAGATATGGTAGAGGAGAGGTGTGCCAACTAGAAGAACAAGCCTTAGATATAAAATGTAATGTGAGCTTCTTCATGGTATTCCTAACCAATAAGGTCGAGCTATTTGGAGAAGATGGAGGTTCCAACTCAAAGGTAAGATATATTAAAAATTACCATGAAAAAATATTAGCAAGAAATAACAAAAAAAAAAAACTTAACCAACCTAGATCCATTTTAACTCTGGATCTACCAAGCTCCGAGAGGGATCAAATCTCTTTTCACCTTAAAAGTGTTTTGCATCTCAAGATATTTGATCCCTCTCGATGCCTGGTAGATCTAGAGTTAAAATGGATCCAACCTGGTTTAATTATTAATTATAATTATTCATTTTATGTTTTTTATTTTATTTTATTTTTAATTTATTTTTATGTAATTTAACCGAGTCAAAATATTTTATTGATAATTATAATTATTAATTATTTTATTTTATTTTTTTAATTGATTTAAAAATCGACTGTTCTCTCACACTTTGCAAGTTTTCATAAATTTGGGTTTCCAAACGGCTACTTATATCATAACTTATTCAAAAGTGAATAGTTAAGTTTTAAACGAACTCAAAGATGAAAAAAAATCATATGAAACCCAACATGATAAAAATGAAGAAGAGAACAACCAAATGGTAACTGAGTTCATCCAGTGTGGACTACATCTCCAAGCCTTGCACCAATGTCTAGGCTGCTTTATTGATCTTAGCAACAAAAATCATACATTACAAATCTTTGACTCAAAGAGTAAACCTCCTTCAAACGAGGCATTGTTTCTCCTTCGAAGAAACGTTCTCCTTCCAAGAAATCCCACTCACATGTTGAATCCCTTTTACAAATAAATGATGGCACAAAAAGAAAAGGACTCTCTCACTAAATGTGGCAACAAGTCCTCGTACTCATTCTGATATAAAGAAGCACAAATTCAAGTGATTCATAATGAAGTGTTGAAATTCTCTTTTCCCATAATCATACTAAGAACAGATTGAAAAGGGCTGCTATAATGAAGAAACAAATGCTACAGATGTATTCGGAAGGCTCGAAAAGTCCTGTATAAGCTCTTTTTGTGCTAAAAAACGGTATCTATATGCCCTCAAAGAAGCCAAATAGAGTCTTTGTCTACAAAACAAAAGGACTTCGCTCTGCAAATTGTTCAACATAAATTACTCAAATCAGAAAACCAATGTTTCCATTGTGTCCAGAACACTAAAAAAGCCTATGTAGGATCTTCTTGGGCTAAAAAATGTTTAAAAATGACCAATTTAGGCCTCCTTCTCCATTTATCTGCTATTTGTCATGCTGATTGACAAAAAATGGCTAAACAGAAAACGAAATTTTCCTTTGACAGAACTGTGAGGCGACAATTTTGCTCGGGACCTGTGCCAATTCCACCAAAAATGGTGCAAATTGTCAAGCACTTAATTGTGCGAATAAGACCTTAAGCACCCATTTTTAAGCCTTGGTGTCAATCATGTGGAGGTGCTATAAGACCGAGGGGCATGGGCCACATGCCACATGCTTGTCAGCTCCATGCCATTGGTAATGTATCGGTCTATGTGGCCATAGACTAGGCCACGTGACAGCCCCCTACGGATCTGATCCCCCCGCCATACGCTGTCAGTTACATGTCATTAATGGGACCGGGGTCTGGGGCTAATTACCCACCCCCTCTACCTTGTGCCACGATTTCGTTGGATTTCCATGTGACTCAGGGCTGGGCCAGATGCCAACCCTCTCCGCTAAGCCCTCCACCAGTGGTTATGATAGTTTGTACATGAATGGATCCAAGGCTTCCTGCTTGACCCTCACTCCGCTTTTTGCTTGGTCATATTTTACCAATGAAACTTGGGGCTAGGGCCACATGCCCCGCCCCCTCCCATCAAAGTTAAAACCATTAAAATTTAAATATAATTTTTCCAATTAGTAACTTATAACAAGGACCAGAAATGGCATAATGATAGGGTGCATGGTCATTAATTAATAGGGCATGGGTTTCATTTTGATGAGGTAGATCGGACCCCAAAAAAATTCTGCATGAAAACCAAGGGCCATGTTTTTCCAACCCAAACCTCATGAAAAAATAAAAATCCACCACCTATCCTCATACGACTGGGCCACGTCTCAACATGTGATTGGCCCATTTTTCCTCTGTACATGCACAATCACCTGATGGCATCAGTGCCACATCACATGTACGACCTTCCCAGTCAGCAACCCAGTCAACCCTACAAGTTGAATTTTTAGTTGTTTTCCAAAAACTTCAGACACGATAAATTTCATATACGGTGTCAGATTGAGGTGATTCAAGAGTTGTTCGAATCAGAATGATGCCATATAAATTTTGACACCGGTTATGGGTGATCTTAGCACTTTGATTTTTGAGCATATTTTGAACCTGTGGATCATTAATTTATTTTTAATTTTTATGTAATTTGATCAAGTCAGAATCATGGAAAATTTTAGGGGCTAATATTCATAGGTGGGCTAATTTTCCATGCTTTTTCAAAAAACAAGATTCGCCAATTTCCATTTTTTTCTAAAATGATTCACCCACATTTTATAGTACACCATTATTTTACCTTAAAAATCGCCAAAATATTATATTAACTAATATAAAATCATTGGAAATATAAATATTTCTACAAAAGTATCACCAAATATTTTACAATTTGCATATTAGGGACTAGTAATATTCGCCAAGGTTTCTAAACTTTAAGATAAATATCCATCCTTAAAATTTTCCCTGGTCAGAATGTCAAACATGACATTACATTACAACATATCTACCATATTGGCATGGAGAGCACCGCTTGGTGCAATAATGCACATTATTTGTCTTGGAAAACCAAAAATAAGAAAAACCAACATCAGTAGATCTATTAATGTCCTTGAGAAAACACAACCAAGGTGATCAAGTGATTCTTCATTGCTCACTTTCTAGCCTATTACAATGGAGTATTCAGAGGCCTCTTAAAGGCTTCATTACATGCAATCCATATGTACAAAACCATGGACAACCAAAAACCATGTGCTTGAAAACCACCATTGTTAACCTAACAAATTTGAATTTTTTATTGAGTTAAGTTTAACCTAAATTCACCACTTAGAACAAATATTTCCAAAATATCAAAGGGAACAAACACCACTCATCTCCATGCCTTATCCCTCTCAAAGTTTATATCCATGGTATCCAGATTTTGGCATGTCTCCCCTATCACTTAGGTATAGGAATAAACATTAATGGCAACAAACTAGGGGTACACATTCCCTAATGAGGTATTATAGTCATATTCCCATTCACATGCAATTATAAAAATCAACTCCATTATAACTTTTTTTTTTTTAATTATCCATTATTGCTATCCTCACTTTAATCCTCTCACCTTACCATTGTCTCAATAAAACCCAATGCACATATTTTAGAGGTCAATACCATGATCCCATTCTTATACCTCCCCACGACTAAGAGTTTAAAACCATGGGGGTCGTACACATGATTATCTTGATCTCCATTAATTGTTACATTCAAGAAAAATGTCGACATTTTTTTTTTGAAATAATCCATGCTATTGAAATTTTGGGATCCAAGCAATATAAATATATCTGATCACTTGCACCATAAGAAGGAAACCAAGCACAAATTTAAGAAATAAATTTCACAAATATCATCATATATACACAATCCAACAATGCCATTATTTCATAAGTATTTCAACTCAAAACCTTAACTCTCGACATTAGATCACTGCCCTAGGAGATTATAGCTACGCCCTTCACTTGATACAATTTATTCCTCAATAATTTGTCTATAAATTAGACATATCAGACAAAATTTATCCAATTATGCAATTGACATAGGTCTAAACACATCACTATGCATCAACTATAATATTCCCCCTTCCTCTGTAGTACTAGAGGAGAATCTTACTTAATTTATCTTCCCATATAAATAATTTTCATAGAAATGAAAATCCAAAGAGCAATTAAACATACCTTCTACCATAACATTACCATGTAGGACTAAAAGGCCCTTATTTCCAATATGTCCCTGTATTTGATACCACAACATAGTATTTTCTCTAGAGATCATAGAAATTTTTCCTTCTTAAGCTCCACTCTCATGAATGATGGAATTGCACACATCACTAATAGTGTTTCCTAACAAATTATGCATAGTTCCAATCAAAACTTCCCTTCACAATACCATTTCTCCTTGAGCCATTTTGAAAAGTATTCTTTCAAACATTGTTTTTACACCTACATTGCTCATCTTGCTTACATAATTCAAATTTATGGACAATCCTACGATTTGTATAACACCAAGGAGTGTTCTAATCCTTCCACCTATGAGCTTCAACTTGAATTTTTTTTTTCTTATTATTCTAGTTGTCGAGTTATCTCCTAGGAAAGCATCAATACCACCATATCTTTCATACCTTGAAAACCAATCCCTGTGAGGAGTCATATGAAAGGATAGCCTTCAGTTGACTAACCATGCTTCATGATATACATATGTATACCATCTTAAAAATTACCAAGATAAATATTAAACAACGATAACAACAAAAAACATATATAATGCACACTATTTGTCGTGGAAAACTCAAAATAAGAAAATCCAACATCAATAGATCTATTAATGTCCTTGGAAAACTTAGTGAAGTTAACCAAAGTGAGTCTTCATTGCTCTCTTCTTGTCCCATTATAATGGAGTATCTCCAAGCCTTTTAAAGGATTAATTACTGTTTGGTCAATTTAATTGTCTTAAATTGATTACATAAATTATCGACCGGAGTTGGTAAAATTGTGAAGTACAAGTGCACAATATATTCTAGAAGTCTCTTTTATTCATTTAGTTTATTGGTGTGATGATTGTATTTGTAGAGATTACTTCTAAGGATGTTTTTATTCTTATGTTCCCGATGAAATTGATAGATTAAAATTACAACTACATTCTAAAAATCAACATGCTTTCTGTTGATCATGTCAGCCCCCCTTTAATATTTTGGCCATGAACCCTGCTTAAACCTTTCAAATTTCCTACCATGGCCTAAGAAATCATTTTTCTTCTTACCGTTGCCTTCCTCCGCCTCCAAATCGCATAGTATAAGACCAAAAAACTCACTTTTGAAATATTTAAATCCTGGCTTTTTCGGCCCCAACTCCCTTGCCTTTTCCTCCACATGATCGTGAGACGGAAACCAAACGGTAAATCTTAAAGGCGCTTACCGTATATGGCTATCGGGCACGCTCTGAGTCGTCCGATTAAACACAGATCAACGCACCACAGCCAATCACTCTTGTGGTCCCCACCCCGTGTTCACTGCTAAAAACCGGCCCGTTTTCCCTGCACTGCCTTTGCAGGGAAGGCGGTATTCCTAAAAACGCAGCGATCCCATTCAGCACTTGCCAAGTGTCCCCGAGTACGGCCTCAATACCACCCTCTCCCGCGCATTAATGCTCGACCCAGGACGCGCAACGAAATTAACGTGAACCCCAGATCCAGGGTTCTTCATCCAACGGAGATCGCTTTTCAAAGTTGCACGGATATTAATCTAGGTGTACAGTGCCCCGGGCCCGCCATTCCATTGCCCCCAGTGAAGTTTCGACCGTCGATTTCATTTGTGGATCGTATGATCCAAAACCATTCACACGTTGTGCTGATTGACCAAGTCCGCCTCCACGTCACCCTTTTTATACAATCTGTCGTACGTGCACCCACCAATAATCTACGTGTTTGTCATATTCTCCTCAGTCCTTTATACGCTTGTTTTTGGGTCTGATTATAAGGTTCACGATTAAAAACGCTCACTCGTCGACCCAACATTGCTGCGCTGAGTTTTTCACCACCACTCTGTATCGTTCCGCCATCCCACTCGTCTGTACAACCATCTCCATTCAGCCCCGCCACATTCACCATCCCATTGTATGGTTTTCTTTAACAGTTTTGTGGGTTTTGCAGGTTTATGGCGATGGAAAGAGGTCCATTATTCACTGCCTCCATTACAGAAGCCGAGGCCACTTTAAAGGAATATTGTTCAGCGGTTGAATTTATGGAAAAAAGCTTGGGTAGTTGCTGAGACATGACTTCTATTAAAAGAAGCACAAGTGGTAATCTATCAAACCCTCCAGAGTAACTCAAAAGGTAGATTTCGCAGATGGAGATTTTAATGTTACAACAAAGGATATCCATAGGAAATCAAGAACTGCAGCGTCCTGCATTAAAGATCTTGGATTCTAATTCAAATGTTAGAAGGCAGAGGGTACCCTGCACAGAAAAAAATGCCCTCAAGGTTTTATTTCAGCCGAATTTTCTTTAAGAAAGGACAGGATGTTGGCATAGTTTATTCTCTACATTTTGTTCCTGAAAAGATTTCCATCCAAAGCATTTACTTCAGAGAACCGGCCTCAGAGTACCTACAGCACAACATATTAATTGAGCAGTATGGGCACGAATGTTTCCGCCATTTTGTTTGAATTGAGAAAATTCAATGTGTATCACCTACCTCATTTTCTAGAGTCTTTGGTTTCTCCTATAAAAAATCGGGAAGAAAGACATTGTAGGGGTTCTAGATTTTTATCAGAGAATTATGCAGTGAAAGGCATTTTTTGTATACATCTTGTAAAAGCTCTTGTATGAAGGCTCAGAGCCCGTAGGGTTTCAATGAGGAGGATTTCTACCTGTATTAGAGGATTCTGGTCTTTGGTATCCCACAATATGTAACTTCCTTTTATGTGTTTAATACGACATTTCATTTTATCCATCTTCTTGTATAATGTACTGGAATGCGAGTGGCTCATTGATTTTAGGTAAGGATTTATCCTAGTTGATACCCATACTTGGATCAGTCAAGCACTTTAAATATGGCTCAGGCATGATATACTGTTTCATGTTCATCTCATCCATCTTTCTTCTATATTAGTTGCTTTGGGAGGGTGCTTTTAAAATTCCATTGTCATGTATGGATTCTTATCTTGATAAGCCCATATATGGTTCTGTTGTGTATCTGGGTATCAGACCAAAGATAACTAATATATTCTTATATTTCTTTCACCGCATACACCTTCTGATATTTTATTTCTGTGGCATATTACTTAAATCGGCCCTCTTTACAGTAAATTGTCTCTTAACTGTCTGATGCTTTGTGTTGGAGCTTTGCATCTTGTCTTTGCAACATTACTTTCCCTGTGGCAGTTTCTGTAAGTTCTGGTCCCATTTAAATCAATTTCCTTGTTTACAAGAGATAGCAAGAGAGCCTTTGGATTGACACCCAAGTTTTATTATATTCTCCTTGTTATGATAAGATGTCCTAGGCAATGGTCTATGGAAACTCTAGGCTGTCTCTAGGAGCGACAACATCTGTCGACAACATCTTTCTGGCACCGTTGCTGGGGACGAATTTAAGAAAATCAGTTTCCCTCGGCCTCGAAAAATCATATTCACTCTCTAATCAGGTGAGCACAGAGAGTTGAAGAGTTGCATATCTCTCACCTTGGCGACTCCACTATTGTTTATTTGATAAATCTATTTGTAGTCCTGGCTCCCCGTAAGCCACACCTGAGGTTAGATACATCACAGTCAAAGACGCCTTCAGTGTCTGACCCTGAGAACATTATACATAGAAGAAGTTGGAAAGAAAAGAAATCAGTCCATGCTGAAATCCTTGAGTTCTTCGTAGAAGATTACCCATCTTCTTCTTCTCAAGAAGTTCTAGTAGAAAATCTTGACTCCACTGTGGGAGACACAGAATATTATTCAGATAGCCCACCAAGGGGAGGTGCTAGAATTAAAGCTAATCTTCCCCCTACTCCTGAGGTCGAAGAGGTTAAACAAGTCACCGAAGTAGTTGCTGTTAACCGTGAACTGTTCCCATCTACGCCTCAGGCTGCTATACAGTATATTCCTATTGTTATTCATACTCCACTTCCACCTCCGCCTCTTCCTCCATTTGTACACCAGATTGCTGCACAACCCCCACCTCCTCCAATGGCTAATGTTCCAGCTTTTTTGTTAAACAAATATGCTCCCCTAGCATTGCCTCAAGTGTTAAATGATATGCCACAAGATTATTTGAAGATCTTGCCCAAATTCACTGGGGAAAATGAAATTGATGCTCAGAAACATCTTGATACCTTTTTCTCTTTTGCAGAGAACTTTAATGTAGAACATTTGGATGCGGTCTTAAGAATATTTGTGCAATCTCTGGACGGTGAAGCTAGAAAATGGTTCAAAACATTAGGAAACCGTTCCGTAACCACTTGGGACGATACGGAAAATACCTTTCTCAGGAAATGGGGAGAAAATAAAGATCATGGACAGTGTCTTACTGAGTTCAATACACTCAAGAAGAAACATAATGAAGGGGTGTCAGAATTTATCAAAAGATTTAATAAGTTATATCTAAACCTTCCTGCCGATATGAAGCCTCATCAGAATGCTGCCAAAGTTGTTTTTATAGCAGCCTTTGACTCAGATTTCGGTTTCTCTCTCAGGGAAAGAAAGCCTGCCACCCTAGATGATGCTCAGTCAGATGCTCTTGAGTTGGAAGCAAATTTTGCTTCCATTGGAAAATTAAAAGGGAAAGCTGAACAAGATACCTGAAGAGGAGGTAAAGAGGAAGTATCTACTTCTAATCAGGATAAGGATACCGATAGGATTGAAGAAATGAACAAAATGATTAAGAATATTTCTAATAAACTAGTCAAGCTTGAATTAGAGACCAAGAACTCAGCTTCCAAGAGCTTCCAGAATGCTCCAAACAGGGGTTACAACCCTCAGTATAGAAAGCCACCCCTACAAATATTGCCAAGGGAAGCAAAAGAGCAACAAGATCAGGTACCACACCCATTATACCTGGAAGGTCCAGTAGATGATTCTACTGAAGACACTGCCTATGAGCTGGAAGATTCAAATCTGGCTTTTTCGAATAATAATGAACTAGAATGCCCATTGCAAGAAGAAGAAGCTAACGACATAGAAGACTCAGAGGCTGATTATTATTGTAAACAATTCGCTGACTTTATGCAAGCACACTTCAATAGAAAATATGATCTCAGATCTTCCAGGAAGAGAACTCGTACTCAAGAACAAGAAGAAGAGAATCTGCTCAAAAGGAGTCAACGATGCAGAAAGCCACAGACAAAGGTAAGAGCCCTCTGAACAAACCTTTGCAGTCTGATGATCAAATTCCTTCTTCTTCAAAAGTAGTAAACCCTCCTAATGCTAATCCAGTGTCAAAAGAAGTTTTAATAGAAAAGTTCTCCCCTGCTTTTAGTTTGAAAAAGGAGCTTGAGAAAGTCAAAATCCCAGTCCCCCTGACTGAACTGTTGAAACAACCTGCATATCAATCTCAAGTCACTTCTTTATTTTTCCCTCCGGAGGCACCAATAATCCCAGACAGCCTCAACCTCCAAGAAGAAAGGCCTATGGTAGTGTTTGGTCCACATGTCGAGGAGATAGACCCCTCTACTCCTCCTTTCTATGTGTCTCTAGTGATTCATGACCTGCTGTTACACAATTGTATGTTAGATTCTGGAGCTTCCTATAATCTTATGCCTCTGTCAGTCATGGAACAACTAGGACTACAAATCACGCGCCCATACAAAGACCTCTATTCATTTGATTCCAAAAGAGTTAAATGCTTGGGGATGATTAAAGATTTAGTGGTCAATTTGGCCCAAATTCCAGCAAAAAGTGTAGTAATGGACATTGTGGTGGCTGACATCCCAACTCGCTTTGGCATGCTGTTGTCAAGGTCCTGGGGAACAAAAATCGGTGGGTCACTCAAATTAGACTTAACATATGCCACTATTCCAATTTTTGGTGGCCAGGAGAGGAGGTTATATAGAGAAACTAGATTTGTCAAGATGGTGACTAAGGATGACAGCTCTGAGAACTCACCAATCTATAGTCAAGAAGGAAATTTTTCATGCTTAATGCTAGAAGAAGGTCAAGACTATGCTCATGAGCCATCATTCTATCAATTCAAAATTGAACAGCCTCAGAGAACCATGAAGCAGGAATCTGGACTTTACATTTTGATGGAGCAAATTCAAGAGAAGGAAATGGAGCTGGAGTATTATTAATCTCTCCTACAGGACCATGGATCCCACTGTCTTTAAAATTGGAATACGAAGCTACTAATAATGTAGCTGAATATGAAGCACTGCTATTGGGATTACAAACAGCCAGGAGCATGGGCATCCAATGTTTAAAGGTCCTGGGAGACTCTGAGCTGGTGGTCAGACAGGTCAGGAATCAATGTCAAACCAAAAATCCTCGGTTGAGGGCTTACAGGAATGAAGTTTGGGACATGGTGGAGAATTTCTTCTCAGCATTTAATATCCAATTCATGCCCCGAGAACAGAATAGGATGATTGATTCCCTTGCTGTAGTTTCTAGTACATTTCGACCACCTCGAAACCCTCTTTTAAGATATGAAGTTGAGGTGCGTTACAGGCCATCAATTCCAGATAACATCAAGCATTGACAGGTATTTGATGATGATGAACAGATGAAGAAATTCTTGGAAACAGTGGGAGAATTCTCTAATATGGAGATTGATGATTGTGAAGAAGATGAGGCTGAGAATACTTCAGAAAATAAATGGGAGGAGAAAATGGCAGGAAGCAAAGTGCTGTAGCTAAAGGGAAATGTAATCCCTAGAGGGCTGATGCCTTTAGAAAGATTATTTGACAAGAATGATGTCCCATTGCAGCCTAGTAAAGTGGTAGAAGAAAATCAGGTAGAAGATCTAAATATGGGTACTAATGTTGAGCCCAAAATTGTCAAATTATCTAAGAAGGTCCCAAAAGAATACAAGTAGAAATACCTGAAATTATTTCAGTCATATAGAGATGTGTTTGCATGGTCCTATCAGGACCTTAAAACTTTTGATATTAGTATAATGCAGCATAAAATTCCTCTGAGGGAAGATGCAAAACCTTATAAACAGAAGCTTAGATAGATAAATCCTCTACTGCTTCCCTCCATTGAAAAAGAAATCAAGCTGTTAAAGGCTAAAATAATTGTGCCACTGAGGTATTCTGAATGGGTGGCGAACCTTGTCCCTGTCCGAAAGAATAATGTCGAAATAAGGTTGTGTGTGGATTTTAGGAATTTAAACAGAGCATCTTTAAAAGATAATTATCCACTGCCCAAGATGGACCACATATTGCAGAAAGTGGTTGGAGCGTCTAGAATGTTGATGATGGATGCTTTCTCTGGTTATAATCAGGTAGCCGTACTTCTAGAGGATCAGAAGAAAACTGCTTTCACCACACCATGGGGTACATTTATGTATGCCAGGATGCCTTTTAGATTGATTAATGCAGGGGCCACTTTTCAGAGGGCCATGGACATTGCTTTTGTTGGGGAGCAAGATAAAATTCTGGTGGTGTACCTTGATGATATTATAGTGTTTTCAAAAAATGATGCTGAACACATTGAGCATTTACGAAGAACTTTTGAAAAATGCAGAAGGTATGGTCTTTCTCTTAATACACAAAAGTATTTATTTGAATTAGAGGAAGGCAAAATTTTGGGGCATATTGTAGCTAAAGATGGGGTAAGGATAGATCCCAAAAGAGTAGAGGTTATAAATAGCATCTCTCTCCCCAAAAATAAGAAGGAAGTGCAGGTATTTCTAGGCCGGATAAATTTCCTGAGAAGATTTATTCCTAACTATGCTGAGATAGTTAGGCATATAATAGATATGCTAAAGAAGAATAACGAGGTGAAATGGTCACAAGAATCACGAGAGGCCTTTGCTAGAATTAAAGCTGCATTTGCTGAAGCCCCTGTACTAGCTGGGCCAGATTATACTAAACCATTTATGATCGTTTCTTTTGCATCACCTCATACAGTAGCTGGAGTGTTATTACAGAAAAATGAAGAAGGATATGAGAAGCCTATCGCCTTCTTCAGTCAGGTGCTTCATGATGCAGAATTGAAATATAATATATTGGAGAAGCAGGCCTATGCCCTGGTGAAATCCCTCAAAGCTTTTCACATATATATTTTGCAGTCTCAAATCACTGCATTCGTACCTACTGTAGCTGTAAAGGATATCCTTGTTCAGGGAGACAGTGAAGGAAAAAGGGGAAGGTGGATTGCGAAAATACAGGAGTATGATCTAGATATCCGCCCTACCAAGCTAATCAAAGGACAGGGGCTTGCAAAAATTCTATCTGAATCAAACTATCAAGCTTTGGGCATAAATTTGTCTATGATTTCAAGTGAAGAGTCTGAGAGTGAAATGGAGCAGCAAGGATTGGAAGTTGCTTCTCAGAAAACACATATAAAATACCTCACCAGTCCATGGTATAAGGAGATAGTAGAATACCTCCTAACACTCAGCTGTCCGCCTAGCTGTGATAAATCAAAATACAGGGCTTTGAGACTGAAATCACAGAAGTACATAGTTGCTAATGGGCAGCTATATTGGAGAGATCCTTCTGGAATCCTAATCCTATGCCTCATAGAGGATGAAGTAGAGAGTATAATGATGGAATTTCATGAGGGAATCTGCGGAGGACATTATAGCTGGAGGGCTACAGCTCATAAAATCCTGAAGGCCGGCTTCTACTGGCCAAAATTATTCGGAGATGTTTTTACCTGGGTCAAAGCATGTGATAAGTGTCAAAAATTTGCGGAGAGACAGAAGTTGGCAGCTTTGCCCCTCATTCCGGTTCATGTGAATGAGCCATTTCAACAATGGGGAATAGATTTTATATGTGAGATACATCCACCCTCAAGTGGCCAACATAGGTGGATATTGACTGCCACAGATTATTTTACAAAATGGGTGGAAGCCATACCTGTAAGGAATGCTACTGACAATGTCATCATAAATTTCATGGAGGAAAACATCATATCTAGGTTTGGCTGTCCTGCTAAAATAGTGACTGATAACGCACAAGCCTTCAAATCTGCAAAATTTTTGAATTTCTGTCAACAATATAATATTGCACTTAATCACTCCACAGCTTATTATCCACAGGGAAATGGTTTGGTAGAATCTTCTAATAAAAATTTAGTGAGGGCCTTGAAGAAAACTATAAATGAAAATCAGAAAAATTGGGATTCCTAATTGAAATTTTCTCTATGGGCTAATAGAATCACTAGCAAGAGAGCAACTAGGAAATCTCCATATGAATTGGTATATGGACGAGCAACAGTGTTTCCTGTGCAGCTGGCTTTACCAGTGGCACGTTTCATGCAAGAAAGTCAGGAGGAACCAGATGATATGATCAGGAGAATCAATCAATTGGTAGAATTAGAGGAAACATGGGACCAAGTCAATCAGATATTAACAAAATATCAAGAGAAAATGAAACATATATTTGATCAGCATGCAAAAGACAGGAAATTGCAGATTGGAGATTTGGTGCTCAGATGGGATATCCGGAGGGCTGAGAAAGGAAAACATGGTAAATTCGATCCACTGTGGTTCGGTCCTTTCAAAATTGTGAAACAGGGAGACAATAATACTTTCAGATTGGAGAATTTGCAAGGCGATTTTCTTGACGCCCCTGTAAACGGTCAATTCCTTAAGCCCTACTTTCAGTTATGATTCAGGCGAAGGTAGCCTTATGTATTATATTGTATATTAGTTTCATTTTTGCTTTTGTTAAAATAATACGGGTGTCATGATGAAGTTTAAAGTGAAATGCAGAGGGGCTGAAGAGAAAAGTCCGCTTTTCAGATGATCAGGTGGTCTGCGAAGTTCTCGACACGTTTAGGAATGAACATGCCATCCCCAGATGGAGCCGATGTTGATCATGTCAGCCCCCCTTTAATATTTTGGCCATGAACCCTAATTAAACCTTTCAAATTTCCTACCATGGCTTAAGAAATCCTTTTTCTGCTTACCGTTGCCTTCCTCCACCTCCAAATCGCATAGTAGAAGACCGAAAAACTCACTTTTGAAATATTTAAATCCTGGCTTTTTCGGCCCCAACTCCCTTGCCTTTTCCTCCACATGATCGTGAGCCAGAAACCAAACAGTAAATCTTAAAGGTGCTTACCATATATGGCTATCGGGCGCGCTCCGAGCCATCCGATTAAACACAGATCAATGCACCGCAGCCAATCACTCTTGTGGTCCCCGCCCCATGTTCACTGCTAAAAAACCGCCCCGTTTTACCCGCACCGCCTTTGCAGGGAAGGCGATATTCCTCAAAACGCAACGATCCCATTCAGCACTTGCCAAGTGTCCCCGAGTACGGCCTCAATACCGCCCTCTCCCATGCATTAATGCTCGACCCAGGACGCGCAGCGAAATTAACGTGAACCGCCAGATCCGGGGTTCTTCATCCAATGGAGATCGCTTTTCAAAGTTGCACGGATATTAATCTAGGTGTACAGTACCCCGGGCCCGCCATTCCATCGCCCCCAGTGAAGTTTCGAAGGTCGATTTCAATTGTGGATCGTATGATCCAGAACCGTTCACACGTTGCGCTGATTGACCAAGTCCGCCTCCACGTCACCCTTTTTATACAATCTATCATACGTGCACCCACCAATAATCTACGTGTTTGTCATATTCTCCTCAGTCCTTTGTATGCTTGTTTTTGGGTCTGATTATAAGGTTCACGATTAAAAACGCTCACCCGTTGACCCAACATTGCTGCACTGAGTTTTTCACCACCACTCTATATCGTTCCGCCATCCCACTCGTCTGTACAACCATCTCCATTCAGCCCCGCCACATTCACCATCCGGTGTTTGGTTTTCTTTAACAGTTTTGTGGGTTTTGCAGGTTTATGGCGATGGAAAGAGGTCCATTATTCACCGCCTCCATTACAGAAGCCGAGGCCGCTTTAAAGGACTATTGTTCAGCGGTTGAATTTATGGAAAAAAGCTTGGGTAGTTGCTGAGACATGACTTCTATTAAAAGAAGCACAAGTGGTAATCTATCAAACCCTCCAGAGTAACTCAAAAGGTAGATTTCGCAGATGGAGATTTTAATGTTACAACAAAGGATATCCATAGGAAATCAAGAACTGCAGCGTCCTGCATTAAAGATCTTGGATTCTAATTCAAATGTTAGAAGGCAGAGGGTACCCTGCACAGAAAACAATGCCCTCAAGGTTTTATTTCAGCCAAATTTTCTTCAGGAAAGGACAGGATGTTGGCATAGTTTATTCTCTACATTTTGTTCCTGAAAAGATTTCCATCCAAAGCATTTACTTCAGAGAACCGGCCTCAGAGTACCTACAGCACAACATATTAATTGAGCATTATGGGCACGAATGTTTCCGCCATTTTGTTTGAATTGAGAAAATTCAATGTGTATCACCTACCTCATTTTCTAGAGTCTTCGGTTTATCCTATAAAAACCAGGAAGAAAGACATTGTAGGGGTTCCATATTTTTATCAGAGAATTGTGCAGTGAAAGGAATTTTTTGTATACATCTTGTAAAAGCTCTTGTATGAAGGCTCAGAGCCCGTAGGGTTTCAGTGGGGAGGAGTTCTATCTATATTAGAGGATTCTGGTCTTTGGTATCCCACAATATGTAACTTCCTTTTATGTGTTTAATACGACATTTCATTTTATCCATCTTCTTGTATCATGTAATGGAATGCGAGTGGCTCATTGATTTTAGGTAAGGATTTATCCTAGTTGATACCCATACTTGGATCAGTCAAGCACTTTAAATATGGCTCAGGCATGATATATTGTTTCATGTTCATCTCATCCATCTTTCTGCTATATTAGTTGCTTTGGGAGGGTGCTTTTAAAACGCCATTTTCATGTATGGATTCTTAGCTTGATAAGCCCATATATGGTTCTGTTGTGTATCTGGGTATCAGACCAAAGATAACTAATATATTCTTATATTTCTTTCACCGCATACACCTTCTGATATTTGATTTTTGTGGCATATTACTTAAATCGGCCCTCTTTACAGTAAATTTTCTCTTAACTGTCTGATGCTTTGTGTTGGAGCTTTGCATATTGTCTCTGCAACATTACTTTCCCTGTGGCAGTTTCTGTAAGTTCTAGTCCCATTTAAATCAATTTCCTTGTTTACAAGAGATAGCAAGAGAGCCTTTGGATTGACACCCAAGTTTTATTATATGCTCCTTGTTATGATAAGATGTCCTAGGCACTAGTCTATGGAAACTCTAGGCTGTCTCTAGGAGCATCAACATCTGTCGACAACACTTTCTACTCTGTAAAAACTAAAACAAACTTTCCCTATCTTATGAAGAAATCTTGACTAATTTATTTTTTAGTCTCTAAAAAATTATTCTCTAATAGTCTTGTGCATGAAGATGAAATTTAATTCTAGGAAAGATAATTTATACATTTTTATGTTTCTGAAATGAAATGTTATGTCAATGAAACTTGCAAAGAAATCACTATAGCTCTTGAAAAGGAATCACTTATGAACTGAAAAGAACAAACTCATATGCTGAAAGGAAATCACTCAATCACTAATTCTTTGAAAAGAAATCACTCTTTCTCTTGAAATAAACCACTCATGAACTTGTAAAACTACTCTAAAATAAATCATTGCTGCTCTAGAAGTAAAACTAGGAATCCTTTGCAATTTGACAATTCAAAAGGAAAGATTGATGAATCTACATAAAATGATAAAAGAAGATTTATGAAAGCATATAAATTAAATAAAAAAATGAAATTCTGGAAGCAACTACAACAAGTGACTAACTGGAATTCTGAAAACAATGACAATTTTGAATTTTGAAAATAACTACACCAAATGATAAAACGAAAACATGAAAACAGCTACATTAAAAACATAATGCAGAACCTTCACAGTTTGCAGGGGCCCTCCACAAATAGGTGGTCTCAAAGCTTTACTCCAATAGTTAGTTGTGCATCAAGTCTTCAAGGTACTTCTTCTTCAAAAAGGAATGAAAAATAGAGTTTTAAAATTTCACAATATGTTTCAGAAAATTAACCTCCCCTCTTTGTTTCAATGGAGAGTTTATATAGGGGTTGCAATGTAACTTCATCAAGATTCATATGGCTAAATATTAGAACTGAATGGACACCTATTTTCCACGAATTTGATGAAGCATAGTCCATTCCAACCTCTGTTTTCTTGATTGGGCGTTTATTGACACATGGGCACAATATTTTCTCACGCAACTGAAAAATAGGGCTCCCAAGAACCTGAAATATCTCCCAAATGGTAACTAATTTTTGAAAAATACTCACAAAGAACTTAATTGGGCCCGTTTTGAACAAAACCCATGTTTCTTTTTTGCGAGATTTGCTTTAATTTTCTTAGAAAAAGCGTTGGAAGTTGAATGGTAAAAACTGCTGTGATTTTCCATTGATCTTTGTCTAGAGGTCCACATGTGTGAGCTGGGTGGAATTTGACCAAAAAAAATCCATATTGGAGATTCTAGAAATAATTTCCATGTGTTGGATTTCATTCTAGAGTGATGCTACTACCTCAACCATGGAGACAACTGTAGAAACTATAGAAACTTGAACTGTCAAACTATCGTTAGTAAAACCATGCATAATTCTCTTTAATTCATTAAAAATAATAGAAATAATAATAATAAACCATGTAAACATGTATGCTGGAATTTGGTGCGTTTATGAAGAAATATGGTTAAAAATGATGACAATGGGTGAATGGAATGATGCGAAAATATATGGTTTCATCAACAAAATTATGACAAATTTGAGGCTTAGCATTCCCCTACACCAGAGATTTTTCACGTCCTCATGCAAACAAAGCCTTGGAAAGTTTCATAATCCAACCGGTTCCTTGTTTTCCTTTATTCCGTCATTTCAAATAAATCCTTGAGAAAATCTCCAAGAGAGCAATATTAACCATGGATCTCAATAGGATGAGATTTTCTCCAACTCTTCATTATTTATTATATGCAACTTTTGTGAAAAGAAAGGATGCCCACATAGTAGCATATCCAAGTACTTGTAGTTGTCACTATTTTAATAGTGCTTAAATTGTTCAAGCCTTTGTAGAATACCATATTGTGAAGAACACGTCAAGACTTTTACTCCATCTATAGAATGTGCTTTCCATCCTTGTTGATTTGAAAATGGGTGGATAACTTGAAATTCTTATGCGCAAGCACCTCCCACTTAGTTAAAAAAATAAAAGATCTTGCTTATACATGACTGTGCGGAATTTTATACCGGAAATAGGTGTAATTTTTTTAACTGCTTAAGTTCTTTAAGAAAATTTCTTTTTGTTGATATTAAGCATGTAAAAAAATCATAAAATGAAGCAAACAAGCATCAACATATAACAACAAATTTAATAAAGGAGTTCACCTAAATATCGTGGGCTACGTCTCCTTGAGCTTTTGTCAATTGACTTGGATCTTTGGGATTATGATGTATACATTATTTTACAAGTTACTAACTCAAATCCAATGGTTATTTGGACTACACCATTAGGATTAGAATACCATCATACTCATGGAATGGCTGAAATATTTCTGAAGATAGATCTAGGTTCCCTTAGACTTGACTCCTAGAGTCGGTGCCCTTAAGATTCCTCGAGCTTCTCTTTGGCACTAAATCCCTCAGAATACCTTTTTTATCCCTAAAATATTTTCTACTATTTCCAGTATACATCATACATTCAAAATAGGCTATTCATATGCTCAAAATGAGCACTAGCTCCCCAATCTAGGCCTCCATCCATTGTTGGCCCTAGACTGCCCGAAAATTCCATGTGGCTTCTTGACCTTCATAAGTCTCCCAATGACTTTAATACTCCCTTAAATGGATTCATAATGTCCAAAATAGTCATAATAGACTATTCACTTGCATAAATTGGCCTCCGGCTGCTCTGGTCACTACAAGGAAAAGACCCTCTAGCGGATGTTTTTGAGGAACCACAAAGAAAAATACCCCATACATCCGTTTCTAGTGGAGGTTACTAGAGGAGGTTGGCGGACGGAGGGTTTTGTGGATGTTTTCCTATCAGTGCTCTTATCATTAAAACTCGCCCCGGTTCTCTCAAAAAAATAAAGCACTGGTGCGGACAAAATCATTGGCACATCAGACACCGTGCACTTCATACACACCCACCCGGTGCGTCATAATATAATAGAGCATCGGTGCCTCAAAACTCGTCCATGCCGGTGCATTATAAAACACAATGCCAACACCAAAACCACCTGGTGCGATAGATAGAAACCACACCGATGCATCATAAAAAATGCGCCAAAACACAAACCAACCAGTGCGTTTGTAGAAAATAGTACTGGTGCACCTATAAACAACGCGCACCAGAAAAGGGTTAAATTAAAAAAATATTTACGACAAGAAACATGGATTTTTCAGTTTTCCAGTGCTGAGCTATAAATTATCGGTGCGCGCGATACCATAGAACGCACCAGTGCGCATCAAACATTGGCACACCAGACAACGTGCATGAAGTACACAACGTCGGGGCTTCCAATTACTGTAATGCACCGGGGCGTCAATACTATTCCACGCTGGTGCATCATAAAACACCGCGCCAAAATAGAAACGAGCCAATGCGTTCTTCTCTAAGAGCACCAGTGCGCCAGAAACCGCATGCACTGGAATAGAGTTATATATATATATATATATATATATATATATATATATAATTAAGGCCAAAAACTCGTCTTTACACTATTACGCACTGAAGAAAGCTTTACCATTACTAGCTACCCCTATAAGTATCATCAAATTTTTCGTGCCGAAACCGAAACACTCTGGCACAGCTAGGAAATGCCTGCTAAGTTTATAAACAATGTGCCAAAATTGATACCACCTGGTGCGGTTTTATTGAACCACACCGGTGTGCTTATAAAATCCCATGCACCAAAATGAGGTTAATTAAAAAAAAAATTATGGCCAAACAACTTCATTACTCACTTTCCTCAGTGCTCCAGAGCTCTCAAGCCCCGGTGCTATTTCCTTATTTATGAGTCACCCTGACATTGGTGCTCTCATTGCACCCATTTCATGCACTGCTACTCTGCATTGGCCACCAATCTCCAACTTGCATTTTGAAAAACAGTGGGCAAATTTTATTTTCCAAATTTTACAGCCGATATGCCTCCTCGACGGAAAAAATGTATAGGTATTTTTCTATTTTTTCTATAATTATGCCTTTTAGCAGATTAGAAATTGAAATAAACTTAAAAATAACCATTAAAAAAGAAAAAGAAAAAAATTGTCACGTGGTGCGCTCGAGCTGTTCCGCTCACACCGGATAGCGGTGCTACCTGTAAAATTTATAGGCAGCACCGCTATCGTTTCTGGGGTGGTGCTGGAAGGCGCCTTGAATAATTTTAAACTAAAAATAAAAAATAAAAAAGGTGGTGCGCTCATTTATCCAGGCGCACCGTTGACCCCAGCAATCAAAGCGCGGTGCGTTGACTTCATTTTCCACCATGGTTTATGTCAACACACTGCATTTTTCATTCTAAGAGGGTCAATGGTGCGGCCAGGTAAAAGACCGCACTGTCAACTATGTCATTGTCATGAAGTTGGTGCACTGACACAACTATATGTGCCAGGGCGTATATTTCAGTCATCGCACCGCTATTATGAATTATATATAGTCCACGGTGCTTGAAAAATAGACATCTGCACCGAATCTAGTGCGGTCTGTTTCATTAGGGGCCCCAGTGATAGTGCGCTAAAATATTAGGATGCATCGGCACCAGTGCGTGACTGTTTTTATGGAGCATAGACTTGTATGTTTGTTTTTTTTTCAAAAAAACTTATATATGTATATTTATAAATACATTTCTGTTTTAATAAAAAAAATTATTTAATATGGCAATGATTCAGAGAGAACAGGAGCAACAACAACAACAACAAGTAGAAAAATATGACATGATTCGCCAATGGGAGGCAACAAAGAGGGAGAGAGATGGATGCCCTTGCCTTATTACTGTAGATACCTAGGAGATCCTTATGCAGGTAGGCCTCCTCAAGTTCTATGAGGAGGCTATTTCCTGCCTAAAGGCCCATAGTGTGCTTTTGAGACATCTTATCGGCAGGCGGAATGCCCACGGACAGGATTTTCAAGTTGGTCCTGACCAGTGGTACACACCCACTGAGGAAGAAATTTATTTTATTACAGGACTATTGAAGAGAGGGGTGGAATTTCCCTCATTCCCAAACGTGCTAGTTGGTTGTGTAGCAGGGAGTCAGTTAGTTTACTCCCAGAGATAAATTGGAGCACATGTACTGTCTCCTTCAGATTTTTAGGTATCTGGAGGTCAATTAAGTATAGGTGATTTTGTCAGATAGGATGTGCAGTGCCTTTCTATTATCGCTTCGATCATTTCGCACAACACCAGTGATGGGCAATGCATTAGTTGCTCATTTTTATATTACGTTGATTCTTAAGTACAACAGCCACAAATTGTTAGGTGGTCTGCCATTTTTTTGCGACGTTTTTGTATGGCCTTAGATAGATGTCGTGCTCATGCACAAGGGAGGGTCAACTTCCCTTTTGCTTCAGAGCTGTTTTGTTTATTTTTTGAGAGGTTTCCAGATATGAGACCTAGTTTTGTTCGACAGCCTCGTAGGCTGATGTTCAAGGCTCGGATGCTCATGTGGGGGCAGATGATGCCCAAGAGGGGAGACACTATGTTTCCAGTGAGGATATCACATGATTCACTGGGCTTACTAGCCAGTGTTGGCGGGTGGCATCCCTTCATTATGGTCCCATGCCCTTATGCTGGACTAGATTGACGAGGGTGTCCCAACATCCTCTTCACTCCTAATGAGCCACCAGATGATAGAGGTAATATTACAGTTTTATTTATATTTATTCTAACATGTTCTTTAACTATTTTTTATTAAATTTTGTAATGAAATTGTCTAATTATTGTTGTGTACTTGTATATATTTTTCAAACATTGGCTCTTTTGATGGCGATGATATGTCGGATCCACCACATGATCCAGGTGTCGATCCTGATGATTACGATTAGGAGATGGATGATGTGCCGGAGGATGAGGTCGGTGGCATAGTAGAGATACGTGTTGATCCTACGCCTCATGGTGCACTGGTACCACCTTTTTCTATGTGTGGTCGACTTGAGACCAGATATCAGATGGAGTTGGGCAGCCAACTCTGTGGATTGATTTCAGATGCAGGCATCAGGCCCACTCATTACAGAGAGATACAGGGCCATGATAGACTGTTACGAATGTGGAGAGGCATGTCGCGTGACATGTACAGCCTAATGCGGCATGTCGTAGGAGCTATGACAGTTGTTACGTGATTGAGGAGGATTTTCCATAGCTATAGGCATAACCAAGCTACGACACGTGATGGACAGTCCGCCAGCAATGACTCAGATGCATCTCGTGATCATTCACCTCGCGGCGTGCCTGATGATAAGCATGAGGCTCCACTAGAAGCATCTAACACTATTCATCATCGATATGAGGTTGGACCATCGGCCATGTCCAGTCAGCAGCCTGCAGCATCCATCATGAGTACTAGTCATGATCATCATGAGTAGGCCGGACCATCGACCGTTGAGGCTGGAGTACTATTGACTGAGCAGGATGCCTCCACTACTACTGCGCCTCATATTGATCATGTTGTACTACCACCAGCGGATGCATCCATCAGTACTAGTGATCATCTTGATCATGAACAGGCTAGTCGACCATCGATTGTCGAGGCTGCACCCAGCTTTACTAAGAAGGCCGCATCCACTTCTACTAGTGTTATTGATCATGTTGTTATACTACCACCAGTGCCTGATTCATGACATGATTTATATTACAGTTGTATATTTTTAACATTATTCAATTTTATATATATATATATATATATATATATATATATATATATATATATATATATATATATATATGGTCCATGTATTTTATGTCTGTGTTGTAAATAGTACTTCATTTCTATGTTGATGATCATCACGTATACGTGATATTGTTAGTCATGTTGGATATGTTCATTTAATGTTTAGCTTGCAGATAGATGTGTATATGTGATAGGCGCATGAGTTATTTGACATTATATTGAGATGTATATTTGATGTTTGTGTTGTGATGATGTTAATATATAATGTTAATTTGATGTTAATTGAATGTGTTTATTAGTCGAATATGATGTTTGTACGATGGTTATCATGAACGTAATGATGTTTATTAATTAATTTAATATTATTAAATGACCATGATATTTATTAAATATTATGTCGTGAATGTAATTTTAATTTAAATTTTAATTCTATGTAAAATTGTATTTGTAATTGTACTAATTTTAATTTTAAGTGTAATTGTATGTAAAAATTTATTAATGTAGAATTTTAATTTTAATTGTAACATTTAATTTATTCTGAAATGATTGTAATTGTATATATGAAAAATTGTAATTGTAATTCTAATTGTATGTAAATTTCACAAATTGTAATTGTATTTGTAATTGTAATTTTAATTGAATTGTATGTAAAATATTTGTAAAATTGTAATTGTAATTGTAAATGTAATTCTATGTAAAATTGTAAATGTAATTGTAATTGTAACTGTAATTTTAATTGAATTTTCTGTAAAATATTTGTAAAATTGTAATTGTAATTGTAAATGTAATTATATGTAAATGTAATTGTATGTAAAATTAAAATTGTAATTGTAATTCTAATTGTAATTCATGAATGTGAAATTAATGTAAAATTGCAAGTGTAATTTTAATTGTAATTAATGTAATTGTATGTAAAATATTAATTTGTAAAATTTTAATTCTATTAATGTGAAAATTTTAATTATATTAATGTGAAATGATTTTATTAAAATATTTAAATTTGTAAATTTGCAAATAATTGTAAAATAACAAATCTAGAATAATACGAATTTTTGTAACATAAAGTTTAGAAAATAATGAAAATAAATTCATGTACTTTATAATTATCATTATTTTTTTATGATCTTACATACAACAAAAAAAAAAAACTTTAACAAGGTTGGTGCGCTTATCATCCTAACAGGCCCCGGTGCGTCGTATTAATACAACAAACCGATGCCTCACATTTACGCGTACCGAAAACGAATAAACGCAAAAAAAACCGCAACTCTATTTTGTTTAAGTTAAAAAAAAGTGGCAATTTGAAAAATGGGCGGAAAAATATTTTCGAAAATCTAATTTGATAAAATAATTCTTTAAATACTAAACACTTTTCATTATTTCACTATTTTTGCTAAAAAATTTCAGTCAGATTTTTGCAGGGGATAGACTTGGAGCAAGAGAGCACGAGGGCACTGTGGATGGCGAAATACGTTCCAACAGAAGTATTCAGACAATCAGAAACCAAAACTCTAGTGATTCAAGCCCTTTATGATAGAATTTTAAACCATTTCGTGATTAAATTTAATTCTTTTTTTTACTTTTTTTTGCAGTTTTTTATTTTTTCCTATAGTTTTATCCATTTTTACCCTGAACCCTTTATTTTTTTTGTTTTTTCCCTTCTTCTCCCTATTTCTATGATTTCAGAATTAGGGTTTTTCATTTTAGATTGACGTCCAATCCACGGGACGACTTGCATAGTCGGATCCCAATCCATTCGGAAATTGCGTGAATTTTTGAAAAAATGGATTTTTTTTTATCGATGCGCCCTACGTATGCCACTGCACTGGTGCTTTGTATTATTAGAGTGCACTGTGCAAGTTTTGTGTCATAAAAAATTGTAAACATTTTTTTAAATCCGTGTGCCAAATCTGAAATAGGGAACTGGTGCTCTCTATAACTAGGAAAGCACCATACGGTGTATTACACCATTTTTGCGGTGCATTTGTAATACCCCACGCACCGTTAGGTCTATTACATTGTTTTTGCGGTGCATTTATAATACCAAATGCACCGTACAATGTATTATACTATTTTGCGGTGCATTGTTAATATATCCACGCACTAGCAGCAGTGCAGATTTCATGAAAGGCGCACCGGCGTCTCGAGATTTATTTTCTCACTGAATAGTTGAGAATTTATTTATAAATATATTAATGAATGATATGCTACAGGTTTAAGATTGATAAATAAATGACTGACAAGATATGAAGTAACAAAAATACTGTTAACACATCAAGAAAAGCAAAAAAGGCAAGTTCTTTGTAAATTCTTTATAAAAAATATTATTTTTGAACTATATGTAACTTTAACTAATATGTATTTTTTACTGTGTATCATGCAGAGCCACAAAATGATGAAGCTCGATATGATTATTTTTTATCTACGACCAGAAGAGCGTAAAAGTTTAATGGAAAAATTGTAAAAAGATGAATCAGGTGAATGAAACAATACTATCGATCCAATATGAGTTCCTTTTTTTAATTATCATTAATAATATACTTAAAATTATTAGAAAACATGTGTCAAACACTCTACTAATTCACATCTGTTTAATGTTCTACAGGGACCAACAACTTAGAAAATGAATGTTTTTCTAAGAAAAGAAAAAAAATAGAACATGCAAATGAAAATGAATTTCTCCTTGGCTCATTTGGAGTGGTGTTGGAAGTTAACAAAAGGGGGAGTTTTTTTTACAAAAGTTTGAGGGATCTAGTGGAATGAATACAACAACGTGCTTCAAATGTAATATGTAATCATTGCATTTTTCAATCATTAGGTACAATAAATAAGAAATTTAACATTAAATATTAATTTTCAATAATTTTCTTGCAGAAAAGAAAAGAAAATGGAACCCATTCAACACATAAAACAAGATGACAAGGAAGAAAATGGTTGATCTCTAAGTTTGTGAGTAATTGTTACTTCCTTATAACAACTTAACTAGATTTCATTTTTGTATTTTTTTAAGTTGTTTTACAAAAATCATCATTGAATGTCTTCAAACAGGTGCTAACATACAAAGAAGAACCATCAGACGAATTGATTGAAATTGGGTTAAATATGGGTTGTGAGTATATGTTGGCATATCAGAATTTAATTGTGGAATTTGTAAGCATCTATCGATCTTGTTTTAATTAGTTCCGTCTATAATTAATAGAACAAAAACATCTTTTATATTAAATATATGATTTGTAATGGGGTATAAAACTTGCAGGAAACAAAGTATGGAACTGCGCCAACAGATGAAATTTTGCAAGATGGAATGGTACATGGTTTTGAAAGAATGTGTATAGCTTATGAGTCAATTGTTGTTATGGTAAGTCATTTTTCTTTTCGATTTAGATTGATGTATATTATTTAATATTGGAATTTTCATTATTCTCACCAATGTATATACACTCATTTCAGTTTATTTTTATGTTTACAGATGGAAAGTGAAGAAGAAGAAAACAATCAACGTCGTGAACACAACATTCTTGAAAATAACCCATGTCATGGAAGTAGCTCTAGCAGTGACAGCAGTTGAAGTGAAGAATGATGATCACTATGTAATTTGGATATCAAAGCAAGGTGTTTTATTTTTTGAAATATGTCTATGAAATCAGACATTTTGTTTAATATAATGGACATAGTGTCCCAATTGAAAGACAAAGGGATACGCATAATTGTCCCATTTTGTATGATAAAAACTGTCTTATTCACACACACACACACACACACACACACACACACACACACATATATAATCATAAAATATGTTTTAATTTATTCTATTGCGTTCTCCATTGTCATTCTCAAATGCACTAATAAAAATTTAATTCATATGAATATTGTTATAAGATTATATATATGTGTGTTGACTTTTGATGAATAATGAATTTAAAAAAACCACAATAATTCTGATATGATATAACAAATTAATCCAAACAACACATTCAAATGCATTAATAAAAATGTAATTAATATGAATATTGTTATAAGATGTGTCGAATTTTGATGAATAATGAATTTAAAACAATCACAATAATTGGACATTCAGAGGTGGATGTTTCTAAAAAAAACAAAATGAAAAACGGTGCGTTTATGTGTCTCTACGCACCGGTGCATTTATGATTCTATGGGCATCACACTAATACCGATTCCAGTTATAAATATTGGTGCGTTTTTGTGATACTGCGCACCGAGGCATTTATGTATCTATAAGCACCGGTGCTTTTGTAGATTCTATGTGCACTACATGAATACCGATACCAATCATAAAGCTCGGTTCCTTTCTGTGATACAGAGCACCCGTGCCTCATAAATTTACATGCACCAGTGCGCTTATATGACCTATGGGCATCGCTCAAATCCCAAGACCAATTAGAACGGCCTCGTGCGTTGGATCACCAACACCAGGCCCGGGGCTACTATTTTCCTTAATGGCCCAGTGCATTCTCCTTAGATCGCCCCGGTGCACTGTCTACAGATACGCACCAGTGCGTTAAAACTTGATAAGAGCACCGAAGGAAAAACATCCGTAATAACCTCCGGCCGCCCATTTGTTTTTTAGTTGTGTTGAATTTCCGTTAAAAGCTCTGCCAAAACCTCCGTTACCAGAAACAGATGTGGTAGCATATTTTTTTTTGACAATTTTGGCCAATTTTATAACACTAAAAACCTCCTTTATAACCTCTGCTAGAGGGTCTTTTCCTTGTAGTGAGAGTGCCCTAAATATACTTATCATACATCAATATACTTCCATACGTGGGATGAGATATCACCCCTGGGTTGTAATGTAAATTGTTAGCAAGAACTCCTACATTTAACGATGCCAGAACACGTCTCTAGCCTAGACCACTAAATATTCTTGTTAATTCCAATGCTCTTTAAGGTAAATTTGGTTCATTTTAAGTTGATCTTGATTAAAGTTTTAGTTTCAAGGCTCAAAATGAATGTCACCTGAATCCTTATGGTCCACACTAAATGCAAAAAATAAAGCCTTCCATTTCAATGAATCCTAAACTATTTAGGGAAGAGAGACAAGCAAAAAATGCAATCAATGCAACAACAATAATGCCCCCCAAACTAGTTCAAAGTTACGAAATGAAATGCTTTTCAATCGAATTCACTTTCCCAACAAATTTAGCTTATTGAAAAATGAAAATGCTTTTCTTTTCACTAAGATGCACAATTTTTGTTTTTGTTTTTTGTTTTTCACTTCGAAATGTAATGAAAAGAAAAAAAAATGAACGAAAGAATAAATGAAAATTCTTTCACTTTTATTTCAACCAAACCAAACAAAAATCACTTTAAAGAATGCACGAACAAAATTCCTTTCTCTCTTCTTAAAATGATAAAGATAATCTAAATCAAAATCAAAATGAAAATCACTTCCAATTTCTTTCGAATTTGGACAAAACACACTCTTCTAGACTTGTGCGCCAAACAATTTGTGATCCTACGCTTGACACTAAATTGAAGGGAAAATCAAAGATGCAGAGATGACCAAAGCATACAACAATTCACTTTGAAACCAGACAATAACAACGTGACAAAGGTTGTTTGATATGGTAAAGAATTCCCAAAATTACAAATAAATCAAAGAGATGAAAAAACTCGCTCAAAGAAGATAGGTAAGACAAACACGCAACAAGGAGATCACTGAGATGTCACAGACTCCTTCAAGGGCCAGGACACACTGGAAAATCAAAAGGGAAACTAAAATTTTCCTAGGTTTGAGATCAGCGCTTGCATGCTAAGAATAAGGGTGTTGAAATACCAATCAGCGCAGATGTACTATATAAAAAAGCACTGCCAGCGCTACTATGCAAACAAAAAGGAAATTGGTCGCTAAAAAAAAGGAAAAAATAAAAAGAGTCTCACACAAACACCAGAACTGACAGAGTAAAGTGACTATCGATCCTTACACAAGTTGCTAGAGGCCTAAGTAGATTTAAATTTCAAAAATCGGTGAAACCGATCTAAGATCAGTTCGGGGAAGGAGGACTAAAAGGCTAAAGCTCCCCAGTGGAGTCGCTAGTTCTGTTGTCAAGATAAATCCACTCTACGAACAAAGGTGATATCTCTAGCAACACGAGATTCTTTCTAATGCAAATCTCGCTTAACTAATGTTTACAATGCAATGAGGAAAGATACATGAAAACCTTTTTCCAAATGCTACAATTGGATCCGTTGATGGTGACCTCGATCCACGATCCTCGTAGGCCCACTTCCTACTACTAGTGGCACACGAATACCTACATATGATCAATATACAACAACAAACGTGATACAATACATAATAAACGTAAACACTAGCTATCTAGTAGATCAAGGAGTACCACAATATTTTCATAAACATTTAGAAAAATATAGAAAGAAATCATCAGATGTTATTATTGATAAATTACAAAAGGAGAGCTTACAACACAAGCCTTGATGTTGGAGGCGTCCTTAGGTGAAAATCTGAGTCCTTCACCGAAGCTCAAAAAGCATTCCTTCTCTCTAGCACTTAGGCTTTATCATGATGTTAGCATTCAAAGGGATGAGAGTTCAGATGAGTTTGAAAATTAGCAACCAAGCTCTAAACTCAGGGGAATGAAGGATGTGAATTTATATGAAGGGAGAAGAGGTTGGGAGCCCATGAAAGGAGGAGGAAGGCCTGCTTTTTAAGGGATAATCCCACATGGATGAGATGAAGGCTCTAAAATCAGAGAGCTCAACCTTATCACCACTGTTCAGCAACCAACTCACCGCCCTTAAGCTTCTAAAGGTTGAAGCTTCTCCTCCATTTGAGGAAGCACTACCAGAAAGGGCATCAACATAGTTTTCCAAGAAATTAGGGTGTTGACAGCGCTAGGCCAGAACTATGAAAAGGACATCAGCGTGGTCATGGCACCAAGAAGGGCACTGACCCAGGAAACTAGGAATCTGACTAAGTTTCTTCAGTAATATTTCAAGGAAGTCTTCTTTGGGTCTTCAAGGGGATATGTTAACATATTTATTGATGGTGGAAACAATGCACAAGATTTATCACGTGGAATTTCAGGATCAGGGATGGGAAAATGAGCACGGTGACAAATTACTATGTAACACTAGGTCTGACTTCCCATACATCAATGGTCATGATAAAGTTGTACTCCTCTACCATAGCATCCACCCATAATTGATGCTATGCGGCCTCTTGAAATCTAGAGGGTTCTTCAACCTGAGCTTCCAATGCTTAGTATCTGTCAAGCTGTCTATGCTTCCTTTTCTTGGTTATAGGAGCCCCAAAAAACTCCTCTACGTCGCTCAGTGTCTATCTTACTTCTCTGTTGATTCTGCTACTGGTAGTGGGTGTCTCAATAATCTCTTCTTCCTGTTGTCCCATTTGCTGTGAGCTATCTAGATTTTCTTCTCTTGAAGAAATGATAGTACTAGTCACAGTGCTAGATCTTGATGGCTGTCCATCTACTGGATCTTCTCCTAGCCTATTAGGGGAATTTTAAGGTCTAAAATGGGCCTCCTAAGAAAATATACAACAAAAATAAAATTTATAAGAACCAATAGGATACAATATGATGATGTCAACCATGGGGGATGATTCACTAATTTTGGAGTAAAAAAGTACAAATATTAAAAAATAATAAAACTACATTTTCCACTTGTATTTTCAACTTATCTCCCTAAGTTTTTACTCAAATTTTGAGCGGGAGTACTCATTCGCTGCAAAATTTAATTCCTCATCCAAGGAGTACCCATGTTTCATACTTTTGATGAACCCTCCTACATGAAAAAATGTGATTAAAATCACCTCTTTCATGTATTTCTCATTTTTCATGTATCAGGATCCATCGGAAGTATGCAACATGGGTACTCCTTGGATGAAGGATCAAATTTTGCATCCAATGAGTGTTTCCGCTCGAAATTTGAGCAAGCCCATAAGGAGATAAGTTTAAAATATGAGTTGAAAAAATAGTTTTTTATTTTGTCCCTCTAAAATTTGATGATTTAATCTAATCTTATTTTATTATTTCCACTATTATTTTATAATTTCCTTAGGATCCCCATGTTAGACCTCAAGATTCCCCTAATGCTACCGCTGGACAAGAGGTTCATCCTCAGACTATTTTTCAGTAGGCATTTCACGAGATTTTTTGAAGGCTCAATCCTCCATGAATTCCACATCCCTCTTTACTACCACTTTCATGTTTCCCGAAATGTAGATTCTGTACTCTTTGGATGTCTCGCTATATTCCACGAGATACCCTTTCTCAGCAGTCCGATCTAATTTTCTCCTCTTCTCATTCGGGACATGAAAATACACCACACTCCCAAAAATCCTGAGGTGACTTACCTCCAGCTTCGTCCTTATAAATACTCTCCCGAGCATTGTCTTTCCTAATGCTCTGTGAGGGGCCTTGTTTCGGATATATATAGTTGTGTTGGATGCTTATTTCCACAGAAATCTAGGCAGATCCTGGTCCTACGACATTATCTTTGCTGCCCCAACAATAGTCCTGTTATTTTGTTCTACAGCTCCATTCTGCTCTGGATTGTAAGGAGTTGTCCATTCTCTTCTGATGCCCTCCCTTGCAAAAAATTCTATGAATTATTTATCAGTATATTCACCACCATTATCTGAATGTAATACTTTTATTTTCTTCCCAGTTAGGTTCTCTACCAAAGCTTTGAATTATCTGAACCAATCAAATACCTCATCCTTGGTCTTAAGGAAGTAAATCCAAGTCTTCCTGGAATGGTCATCTATGAAAGTGAAAAAAATTTCACTTCTACTAAGAGATCTAGTGGAAATTGGTCCACAGGTATCTGAGTGTATTAGTCCCAATACACTTTTCACCCTATTGTTTCTCCTGGAATATGCTGCTTTAGCATCTGCACACGTCATCATGTTTAGTACTAAGAACTAGAACTATTGTAATTGTTTCTCTGAGAATTATCAGAGCTCCAATGTGTATCTGCCCCATTCTCCCGTGCCATAGTTCATTTAGATATTATTCGCCACATATATTGTTTCCTATCAGTGCCATTAGAGACTCAAGTTGCAACTTGTATAGTCTATTACTTTGAGTCCTAATATGAGCCTTCTTCTTCCAGCGTGGATGCTTGACATAGAATTTTCTTCCAATAAATTATATGTCATATCCCTTGTCCTGCAATTGAGATATTGAAAGTAAATTCATTCCCATACCTGGCACATGAATCACATTGGTGGCTTGAAGACTCTCTCCTGCTTCTGTTTGAAATGCTACGGTCCCTTTTCCTTAAGGTTACACTTTGTCTTGTTTCCCATAGTAATTTGGAAGTCCATTCATTCTTCTTGATAGTTAGAGAAATGCTCTCTTTCCCCAGTCATATGAGTTGAAGCCCTGCTATCAATATACCAATCATATGATGATGCAGTGCTGGATAATCATGCACATTCTTTTTCCATCCTAGAGGCCAACTTTAATAAAACTCAATCTTCCATCTTCTCCGTGTTTTTCCATTCTCCGACAGTTTATACAAAAGGAATGTGTAAGCCCTTGGGGGTATGATTTATTGCTAAAGCAGCACCACAAGATCCCCTTTGGCGTAGATCCTCCCGATTTCTTGCCTAACCTTGCTTTGATACCATGTGAAAATTTCAACCTAAAATCCTACTGAATTATCTGATGTTATTTCTTCTACTTATTATTCAGAAATAAGTTATTTGCAGAAATCTCTTCATTAAATACTGAAATGAATTCAAATGCAGAATTCACCATATAATTACTGAGAAAAACAAGAAGGAAAATACTAGCACACAAATGACATAGATATTTTAGACAATTGTCCCTAGAAAAACCTAATGTAGGAAAACCAGTGCAGCAGATGAGGGTTTCTATTATTCAACAGGAATCTTCTTGTACAATTTACAATCAATAGTAAAGAAGATAAACTTGCTATGATAACACTGGAGAACCTTATCACAAAAATAACTGATGAGGAATGACCTTGGAAGGACCCTCTTCGACCTCCTGTGTCACCACTGTGTTGGCTCTACGTGGGTATTGCATAGAACTGCGTCACCCTTCTGCGTTGTTCCCTTCCTGCCCCTACAGTGTCTCTTTCTTCCACTACATCACATGCTCCTACATTCCGGACTGCTGTTAAACCCTCTCTACCTCTCCTCAACCTACAACTCTCCCTCTCGATCGCTTTTCTCTTGCTAAACTTCAACCACTGCGAAAATTCTATTTACTCAAGAAATTTGAAAAATGGGCGGCAAAATATTTTCGAAAATCTAATTTGGTAAAATAATTCTTTAAATACTAAACACTTTTCATTATTTCACTATTTTTGCTAAAAATTTTCAGTCAGATTTTTGCAGGAGATAGACCTAGAGCAAGAGAGCACGAGGGCACTGTGGATGGCGAAATACGTTTGAACAGAAGTATTCAGACAATCAGAAACCAAAACTCTGGTGATTCAAGCCCTTTATCATAGAATTTCAAACCATTTCGTGATTAAATTTAATTCTTTTTTTTACTTTTTTTCTGCAGTTTTTTTATTTTTTCCTGTAGTTTTATCCATTTTTACCTTGAACCCTTCATTTTTTGTTTTTTCCCTTTCTTCTCCATGTTTTTGTGATTTCAGAATTAAGGCTTTTCATTTTAGATTGATGTCCAACCCATAGGACGACTTGCATAGTCGAATCCCAATCCATTCGGCCATTGCTTGAATTTTTGAAAAAATGGATTTTTCTTTATCGGTGCGCCCTACGTACACCACTGCACCGGTGCTCTTTATTATTATAGTGCACCGCGCAAGTTATGTGTCATAAAAAATTGAAAACATTTTTTTAAATTCGTGCGCCAAATCTGAAATAGGGCACCGGTGCTCTCTTTAACTAGGAAAGCACTGTATGGTGTATTACACCATTTTTGCGGTGCGTTTATAATCCCCATGCACAGTTAGGTCTATTACACTATTTTTGCAGTTCTTTAATAATACCGAACACACCGTATGGTGTATTATACTGTTTTGCGGTGTGTTGTTAATATATCCACACACCAGCGGCGGTGCAGATTTCATGAAAGGTGCACCGGTGTCTCGAGATTTATTTTCTACATGAAAATTTGAGAATTTATTTATAAATATATTAATGAATGATATGCTATAGGTTTCAGATTGATAAAGATATGACTGACAAGATATCAAGTGACAAAAATACTATTAACACATCAAGAAAAGCAAAAAAGGCAAGTTATTTGTAAATTCTTTATAAAAAATATTATTTTTGAACTATATGTAACTTTAACTAATATGTATTGTTTACTTTGTATCATGCAGAGCCACAAAATGACGAAGCTCGATATGATTATTTCTGATCTACGACCAGAAGAGCGTAAAATTTTAATGAAAAAATTGCAAAAAGATGAATCGGGTGAATGAAACAATACTATTGATCCAATATGCGTTTCTTTTTTTAATTATCATTAATAATATACTTAAAATTATTAGATAACATGTGTAAAACAGTCTACTAATTCACATCTGTTTAATGTTCCACAGGGACCAACAACTCAGAAAAGGAATGTTGTTCTAAGAAAAGAAAGAAATAGAACATGCAAATGAAAATGAATTGCTCCTTGGCTCATCTGAAGTGGTGCTGGAAGTTAACGAAAGGGGGGAAAACTTTTACAAAAGTTTGAGGGATCTAGTGGAACGAATACAAAAATGTGCTTCAAATGTAATATGTAATCATTGAATTTTTTGATCATTAGGTACAATAAATAAACAATTTAGTATTAAATATTAATTTTCAAGAATTTTCTTGTAGAAAAGAAAAGAAAATGGAACCCATTCAGCAGATAAAACAGGATGACAAGGAAGAAAATGGTTGATCTCTAAGTTTGTGAGTAATTGTTACTTCCTTATAGCAACTTAACTAGATTTAATTTTTGTATTTTTTAAGTTGTTTTATAAAAATCATCATTGAATGCTTTCAAACAGGTGCTAACATACAAAGAAGAACCATCAGACGAATTGATTGAAATTGGGTTAAATATGGGTTGTGAGTATATGTCGGCATATTAGAATTTAATTGTGGAATTTGTAAGCATTTATCGATCTTGTTTTAATTATCTTCGTCTATAATTAATAGAAAAAAAACATCTTTTATATTAAATATATGATTTGTTATGGGGTATAAAACTTGCAGGAAACAAAGTATGGAACTGCGCCAACAGATGCAATTTTGAAAGATGGCATGGTACAAGGTTTTGAAAGAATGTGTATAGTTTATGATTCAATCGTTGCTATGGTAAGTCATTTTTATTTTCGATTTAAATTGATGTATATTATTTAATGTTTTAATTTTCATTATTCTCACCAATGTATATACACTCATTTCAGTTTATTTTTATGTTTGTAGATGGAAAGTGAAGAAGAAGAAAACAATCAACACCGTGTACACAACATTCCTGAAAATAACCCAAGTCATGGAAGTAGCTCTAGTAGTGACAACATTTCAAGCGAAGAATGATGATCACTATGTAATTTGGATATCAAAGCAAGACATTTTATTTTTTGAAATATGTTTGTGAAATCAGACATTTTGTTTAATGTAATGGACATAGTGTCCCAATTGAAAGACAAAGGGATACAAATAATTGTCCCATTTTGTATGATAAAGACTGTCTTATATATATATATATATATATATATATATAATCATAAAATATGTTTTAATTTATTCTATTGCATTCTCCATTGTCGTTCTCAAATGCACTAATAAAAATTTAATTCATATGAATATTGTTATAAGATGTGTTGACTTTTGATGAATAATTAATTTAAAACAATCACAATAATTGGACTGTCAGATGTGGATGTTTTAAAAAAAAAAAAAATGAAAACTGGTGCATTTATGTGTCTATATGCACCGATGCGTTTATGATTCTATGGGCACCACACTAATACCAATTCCAGTTATAAATATCGGTGCGTTTGTGTGATACTACGCACCGGGGCATTTATGTATCTATAAGCACCGGTGCATTTGTAGATTCCAAGTGCACCACACGAATACCGATACCAATTATAAATCTCGGTTCTTTTCTATGATACGGAGCATCGGTGCCTCATAAAGATACACGCACCGGTGCGCTTATATGACCTATGGGCACTGCTCAAATCCCAAGACCAATTAGAATGGCCCCGTGTGTTGTATCACCAACACTAGGCCTAGTGTTGTTGTTTTCCTTAACAGCCCAGTGCATTCTCCTTCGACTGCCCCAGTGCACTGTCTACCGATACACACCAGTGCGTTAAAACCTGATAAGAGCACCGATGAAAAAACATCCGTAATAACCTCTGGGCGCCCATTTTTTTTTAGTTGTGTTGAATTTCCATTAAAAGCTCCACCAAAACCTCCGTTACTAGAAACAGATGTGGTAGCATATGTTTTTTTGAAAATTTTGGCCAATTTTATAACACCAAAAACATCCTTTATAACCTCTGCTAGAGGGTCTTTTCCTTGTAGTGGGTTTCACCTCCAACACCTGGTGGCACCCTGTGGCTCTAGGGTTCTGAAAACTTCCCTATCGACTTTCAGAAGCCCTCAAAAGCTTCTAAAAAATCCATAAATGGATTCAGAAGGTTCAAAATAGTCAGAAAATGCCACTGGTTTACTGAGAATGGATACTGGCTACTCTGGATAGGCCTCATTCTCTTATTGGTACCTCGTGGCCCTAGTGAACCTTGGAACTTCTCTGAAGAATATCGGCCTTCAGAATTCCTCTACTAGATTCAAAAACTACACCATTAGTTCCAAAATGTCTGAAACATCCAAAATGTCTGAAACATCCAAAATTGACTATTGGATTATTGAGAAAGGCCTTTAGCTGCCCTGACTGGGCCTCTTTCTGTTGTTGGCTCCTGGTGGCCCTGATGGACCCTAGAACTTATATGAAGCAAAAACACACAAAAAAGTTCTCTGATGGATCTGAAACCCTCACCAATAAGTCTATAATGTCCAAGAAATTCGAAATTTACTATTCACACTCTCAGAATGGATGAATCTAGCTCAAGAGAGAGGCTAAACAAATTTTGTCCAATGACCCCTAAATCAGCGCCACCAAATTTGGTGAACTGCACTTATCTGCAGTTAAATTCGGCCAAATACCCAAAAATTAAGGGCACGCTAAAATTATACCTCTCTATCTATTAGCATTTAATGTGATAGTTAGAGTTGGCACATGTCACAAAATTTGCGGTCTTCAAACAATAAACGCCACAGAAACTACGCACAAACTGTGGTGAAAAGGTTTAGAACTAGAGTTAAAATCTATTGTTAGCGCTGACCGCTGAATAAACTACGTGAAGAGAACCCTGAACTGGGCCATGTGAATGCATGAATTTGACGATGATTGTGGATTTGGCAGTTAGGGGCTTAATCCCTTGGCCTTGGTCACAGGTGACGACCATGTGGGAAGGGGTCGGCCCCTCTCCAACCCCCAAACATGAAACCGTTAATCTTTCAATAAAAGTCGCAACATAATACAGTTAAGAACCAATCGGTAACATAGATGGTTAATACGTGTGCATGCAGGTGGGGAGGTTCTGCAGTTGAACCCAACGGAGTCCCAAAAAAACTTTTATTACATAGTCCCAGGGACACGTGGCGAACTCAGGGTTGGCTACATGTCACCGTGTAATTGGCCCTTCATAAACCATACACCCAATTGTATTGTGCCACTTGTGCTTCTGCAATTGGCCCAAAAGGGAATATTTTTAGGAATATTTTGAAGAATATTCCAAGAATATTCCAAGAATATTATTTTTTTGAATTTCCAGAAACCCAGTCAAACCTGGTCAAAAGCCAAAATTTGGAGTTTACTAGACTTTTAAAATCATGATAACTTCTTCATACGGTGTCATTTTTTCAAACCATTCATTGTGCCAGAATCGGGAAGATGAGATCTATCTCCTCGCTCAGGTTTGACACACTTTCGAACACTTTGAATTTTGAGCTATCACTTAGGTCCATGATCCAAATCTGATCACACCTTCCCATTGGGAATCTTTTGGACCCCAAAATACTGATTACTTGATCTGTTCAGTAGATGAGAATAAAACACCCTCAATTTTTCATCCTCCATACACTTTTCCTTGCATGTATTAGTGCCTTTGAACCGAACTTGAAGGTAGTCAAAATTTCCCTTCCTAAATGCTCTTGTCCTCCTCTCAAGAATTGTCTTCCTTGAACTCACCCAGAAATTTCTGGCAAGAAATTTATAGAAGGTAGTTTAACATCATGTATTTGATCATCGATCCAAGGTGGCTCAAAGAAACATAAGTTTCCAACAGAAATGCATACATAACTGCAATTTTCATATGTACAAATGAATGTATGTCTTACTGAGTTAAGAAGTCAAACCACTTCTTACCAAGCCACTTCCATGGCAATTTTTTCTATTTAAAATCTTCTTCATGTGAAACATTTGTTCTCACATCGATGATGGAATATTTGGTTCCATTTTTTCCAGTATTTCTATCCTCTTGCTTCAAATGCTTGGGATGATTTTTTGGATGCAATGTCCAACATTGGGCAACAAAATGTCCCATTTTTTGGAAATTTGTGCAAGTATTTTTCACCTTCTTTGCAAGTTTCCTTCGCTTCAACTGTTTCCTGTATGCCTTCATCCTCTTCCACCATTTTTAAACATCATGGTTACATAGACCACAATAGGAACAACAACTCTTTCTTCCACTCAAGCATGCAGTTTTGTCATGCTTATAAAAAACATAATCAACTTGACTATGGGAAGAATTATACCTCAAATGCTGCTTTGCATGTCCATCTTTTTTATCTTCATGAGGAGATGAACTTGTAGAGGTTCCAGATTCACCATAAGCTACATGTGTACAAATACCTTGTTGCAACATATGCTTCAAACAATGGCAATCAACTTGAAAACAAACTTGACATGTTTGTGGTTTAGAACTTGGAACAAAAGTTCTTCTTGAAGTTGTCTCAAATGCCTTCATGGCTGTAGAGTTTTCGCCATAAGATTGAAGATAGCCTAGACCAAACTTCTTAGGTATTTCCTCAACCAAAATAGGATCAATCATGCCTTGTGCATGTTTTCCTAAACCCTTGTCTTCATAGCCCATTTTTAACATCAACTTGGACCCTATACCTTTAGTGTGATTTTCAAATGAACCTACACATATTTATGAAGAGGAAATTGAAGACAAATTTGAGTGTTTTACCTCTGCTTCACGCATGTGTTTGGTTAAGGCCTCTTGGGATTGATGGAGTTGCATCTCCATCTCATGCGTTCTTTGAAAATTTTCTTCTTTCTCTTGCTTCATAGCAACCAATTTTTCACGAATTCTAGTGCTTTCCTTTCTATCTTCAAACAGAATTTGCACCCTATCCTTCAGGATGTAGAAGTCTCTCTTCATGTCTTCGTCGAGGAATCTTGTGAAGGAGGAGGATTTTGAAACCTCACTTGATGAATTTTTCATCATTATGTCAGTGAATTAAAGAAATTCATTAAAAAATTCACAAATCTTTCAAAAATAATTGACAAAGCTTCTTAACAAAATGGCTATAGAGTCAAGCTCTTCTTCAAGCAGCCTTTTGCAAACAAACCCTCTTGTGCTTCAAGGGTTTCCTTGAGGTCCTTCGCGTAAGGAATATGCTTTCAGCCTTCTTCCTTCTTGTCATCTTATTTACTTAGCTACCGGTAGCTTTCCCTTCACCTCTAGCAAACTCAAGCAACAGTCAATTTGAAAACACTTATATTCTTCGCACTGTTAAACACCTTTCAAGTCAAACAAGCAAGCTAGTTCTCTGTCAAGAAAGCAACCTAATGCTCTGTCAATCAAGAAAGCTAGTGCTCTGATACCAACCTGATCTAAAAATGGGTGGATAACTTGAAATGCTTATGCGCAAGCACCTCCTACTCAGTTAAACAAATAAAAGATCTTGCTTATACATGTCTGTGTGGAATTTTATACTTGAAACATGTATAATTTTTTTTTAACTGTTTAAGTGCTTTAAGAACATTTTTTTTTTGCTGATATTAAGCACGTACAACAACCATAAAATGCAGCAAATAAGCATCAACACATAACATAAAATTTAATAAATGAGTTCACCCGAATATCGCGGGCTATGTCTCCTTGAGCTCTTGTCAATTGACTTGGCTCTTTTGGATTATGATCTATAAATTATTTTACTAGTTAATAAATAAACTCCAATGGTTATTTGGACTATACCATTGGGATTAGAATACCATCATACCCCTGTAATGGTTGAAATATTTTTGAAGGTAGATCTCGGTTACCTTAGACTTGACTCCTTGAGTCGGTGCCCTTAAGCTTCTCTAAGCTTCTCTTTGGCACTAACTCCCTCATAATCCCTTTTCTATCCCTGAAACCTTTTATAATGTCTCTAGAATACATCATATCCAAAATAGGTTTTTCATTTTCTCAAAATGAGCATTGGCTCCCCAATCTAGGCCTCCATCCATTGTTGGCCTTGGGCTGCTCGAAACTTCCCTGTGGCTTCTCAACCTTCAAAAGCATCCTAATGACTCTGTAAATCCATTCAATGGATTTAGAATGTAAAAAATAGTCAGAATAGACTATTCACTTGCATAAATTGGCCTTCGGCTGCTCCGGTTTCACCTCCAACACTTGGTGGCACCCCTTGGCTCTAGCGTCACTTAAAACTTCCTTGAAGCATCTTGACTTTCAGAAGTCCTCAAAAGCTTTTGAAAAATCCATCAATTTATTCATAAGGTTCAAAATAATTATAATAGACTATTGGTTTCTTGAGAATGGATATTGACTGCTCTGGATAGACCTCATTCTCCTGCTAGCACCTGGTGGCCCTGGTGACCCTTGGAAATTCTATGAAGCATATCAGCCTTCAGAATTCATCTAATAGCTCTAAAAAACTCACCATTAGTTCTAGAATGTCTGAAACATCCAAAATTGACTATTGGATTACTGAGAAAGGCCTCTAGCTGCCCTGGATAGGCCTCTTTCTGTTGTTGGCTCCTGGTGGCCCTGATGGCCCCTAGAACTTCTCTGAAGCTATGTAATATTCCAAAATTTTAGCCTTCAAGCTAAATGAGATATTAGAGTTGTTTTATCAATAGGTAGGTGAATAAATGGGTAGGGAGGCCCATTAACCTCTTTAAAAAGGATCAATAACACTCCTAATGTGAAAGGAGTAAGAATAAACAACTAATTTGAGCACCCTTGGGTGTGAATAGAGATGGGATCATGTTGATTCAGTCAAATTTGACCAAGTCAACAAATCTGTCTAGATACATTGAACCTCCTTGATGGACAACACAGTTTTGGTGGAGGAAAACTTGCATGAGCTTGATGGCACATATGGATGGGACCCAATGTGAAGAGGTTCACTTGATATATATGGAGAGGATGGGAGCCTTTGTTATCCATGCTTTTGATATGATCATTTGATCTTGGTCTTTTTAGACTTGGCTTCCTCTTGCTATTTAGCAGGGTCGTAGTGCTGTTTAGCACAGGGTGTTCCTGAGCGGGAATCCCACCTCTTCCCTTGAGAGGCCTCTTGAGAGAGCTCTGTACTATATTTCTCCACATCGAAGCTTGAGGCCAAGCACCATTCTTCAGCCTTAGCGTTATTTCTGTAGTAGAATATTGCTGTGTTGCAGGGTGTTGCAGTGGAGGATTGATAACACCACTTTCGGGTTTGTTTCTCATTAGAGGGTGTCTTCCTTCTCTTGAGAGATCATCTAGGAAGAGTTCCGGGCTCATTTCACATCTTGGCAGCATGCCAAATTATTCCTCATCTCCTACAGCACAGTCCCTTTCAGGAACTGCGTCATTTTGCATAGAGTTGCTGCAACAGGGTTAAGACCCTTATTTCTGAGCTAGTTTCCTAGGGAAAGGGCCAACCCTTCTCCTGTAAAGCTAGAAGAAGGGATTCTCATCCCTCTTTGTATTATTCAGCCATATTTCTGTAATGTTGCAGTAAGACTACATTTTCTAGAGCTGAATATTCAGATCTGCTCTTTTTGTACATGTGTCTCAAGAAACCCTTGCCAGGTTATTTCCATAATGCAATAAGGAGGTCAGATCTCTGTTTTCTTAGCATATTGTGACACCAATCTCTAGATATATGATTTTCTATTGTATTTTTGTAGAAACCCTCATAAAATAACATTGTACATGCTTCAATATTTTCTGCATAACTTAAGTCATGGGATTTGGTTATTTTTAAGCTGATGTGAGGCCGGGAGGTTTGTTTAACTTATAATAAGTGATTTTTTTTAGTTCCTCTTTTGTATGTCAGGGCCTAAGACCATATGTTAAGGGAACCAAGCATTATTTCACCTATTTAAAATGCAGATCTCCAGAAACAACGTTTTCAGGGTCTATTTGCTGCATTTTCCCCACTTGGGAAGGTGCAGAAGTGCTTCTTTTTGCTGCTGTTTCACTCATTTGTGTAGAAATTTTCTGAATAATGAGGATTCAAGCACTGAGATTATCCTAATCATACACAAATTCGATTTGCTGCATAACACATAATCTCTTCTACAAATTAATCATCACATGCGGAAAATAAAATAAGCGACAGAACATCAATTCACACACATAGAATGCAACATGTATGGGGAAAGATTATAGCTGAAAACCCCCAGCTATATGTATCATATATGGATGAGAAACATGTAACTTTACACAATACAATACTCCTCACAAGTACTCAGTACTGTCTCCAAAAGCTACACACAAACTAGCTCAGTTTTGAACAGGTTACGGGTTCAAAACTCCTCCACAAGTCTGCCTGCCTCTACTGCGCAATCCAAAGTGTGAATGTAGCTGAAACAAGTTCGAATTCACCTTGATTGAATAGCACAATCATCACTGGCACTCTCATCCCACTGATTGTGCAAATCTCATGCACAACTAATATACAACTGCTGTCGATCTCACCCTTTCATCTACCTCTTTCACTGATCTCCACTGAACTGTCCATGCACTGAGTTAACTGATGTGTTCTTTAGTTGAATAATGAGTTAATATCAGTGAATTAAATAATATTTAATTCACCCAACTCATCTCTAGTGTAATCGTCAGTTAAACTGATCACAACTAGTTCAACTAGTTAACCGGAACACAATCTGCATTAACTCCTCAATCAACTCCACCAAAACTCTGCCACATGAGTCTAACTGAAGTATATCATGCATGAGCTCACCAAACCCATGGGAATAGCGTAAATCCTCATGTCAGCTGCATGCCCCACCTCCGGGGGTCAAACTGAAGTGCTCCAAGAGAGTAAACTGAAGTTTAGAGTCCAAATATTATTAAGGGTAAATAATATTTGACTATTCTATTTTTAGCTCGGCAGTCTAAAAATAGAAACCACCTGAAAGTTTAAAAATAGAGGTCCATCTATTTTTACCAACTCAACCAATCATCCAAGAATAACATACTGCAACCCCTGGACCATGCTCCATATGTCTAAAAATAGACATAGTCTAAAAATAGACTTTGCGCCAAAAATAGCCTGTGGGCCCACTTAGTGAAGGCGACTTCATTTCACTAAGCTCCATCATCTTGCTGCATTTTCAACAATCCCTCTCAGCAAGATATGGATTATCTGCAACCCCTATCCTGCCTCTGTGGAATTCGAACTTGCTCCTGGCGAGCGCCTTCGTCAGGATGTCGGCATCCTGATCCTCCGTGGGAACATATGAAAGCATCATGATTCTCCGCTGAACACAATCTCTGATATGATGGTACCTGATGTCGATGTGTTTGGACCTATCATGAAATACTGGATTAGTCGAGAGCTTGATGCAACTCTGGTTATCACAGTAGATCACTGTAGGCTCCAAATGCAACCTGAACAATCCTGCGAGGATCTTCCTCATCCAAATAGCCTCGCATGCAGCCAAGCTAGCTGCCATGTACTCGGCCTCTGCTGAACTGGGTGCCACGGATCTCTGCTTCCTGCTGTACCAGGAAACTGTTGTCGACCCAATGCTGAAAACTCCTCCAGAAGTGCTCTTCCGGTCCGTTGGACTCCCTGCCCAATCTGCATCAGTGAAGCCAGAAAGCTTCACTCCATCCTCTTGTCTGTACCATAGACCATATCCCGATGTGCCTCTGATATAGCGCAATACATGCTTTCCTACCTTCCAAAAGAGCTTGGTAGGCTTAACCATAGCTTGCGAAAGCTGGTTAACTGCATAGCATATATCGGGTCGTGTATTGACCAGATACATAAGCGACCCCACCAACTGTCGATAGACAGTGGCATCCACTACCTCCACTGAAATAGCATCCTCCTTCCTCCAACCACCAGGAAGAGGAGTTTCAACAGGCTTGCAGCCTTGCATGTTGAACCTCTCCAGAATCTCCCGAGCATACTTGCCCTGAGAAACAAACAGTCCTCCGCTGCGCTGCCAAATCTCCAATCCCGGGAAATAATGAAGGATGCCCAGGTGCTTAATCTCAAACTCTCGTGCAAGATCCTCCTTGCATGAAAGTATCAACTGCTCATCGCCAGTCAAAATCAGATCATCTACATACAGTACGATGATCAACAGCTTCCCCTCCACCACAATCTGGTACAGGTTAGGATCCGCCTCAATCTTGGAGAATCCAAGCTCGGTGAAGTAGCTGTCTATCCGAGTGTACCAAGCACGAGGTGCTTGCTTCAGCCCGTACAGTGCTCTCTTGAGTCGGCACACATGCGACTCACTGCTGAAGATCTCGAAACCTTCAGGCTGCTCTATGTACACCTCCTCCTTAATGACTCCATTGAGGAACGCAGTCTTCACATCCATCTGATGGATGTGCCATCCCATCTACGCTGAGAGAGATAGGATCGTCCGTATGGAAGAGTACCTTGCGACAGGTGCAAAGGTCTCCTCATAATCGATCCCCTCTATCTGAGAAAAGCCTCGGGCAAAAAATCTTTCCTTGTACTTTTCCACACTCCCGTCAGCCGCCTGCTTCACTTTGTAGATCCATCTCGAACCTACCACTAATTTCCCCTTCGGTCTTAGGACAATCTCCCATGCACTGTTTCTGACGATCGAATCATACTCTTCGATCATGGCGTCTACCCATGTGGGCTCCTCCACAGCTTCCTCAAAAGAGGATGGCTCTATCATGACACATTGACTCATAAGAGCCATGTATCCAGTGTACCGATCCGGTGACTGTCTTTGTCTACGCTATGCTATAGGTGGTCCTACAACCTTCTCTGCATCTTGAGCCAGTCGCTCAGCTTCTGTAGTGTGCTTGCGCCCTCTGATGGTTGGCGCTGCATGAGTGGTTTCTTCCACTCCATGAATCTCATCTTGTGGCTGATCCACATCCTGAGACTCATCCTTAGGAGCTAACAGCTCCTCATCTGCATGCAAGTGTGGCTCCCTCTCAAGCGAACACTGCATGGCTTTCTCCTCCTGAAACTTGATATCCCGTCGCACAACAGTCTTGCGACTGTCTGGCACATACACCCAATAGTTGTGGGGCGTATCAGTGTACCCCAAAAATATTCCAACCTCTGCGGTTGGATCCAGCTTCTTTCTGGCATCCTTCGTCACATGCATGTAGACAGGAGAACCAAAAATCCGCAAATGGGAAATGTCAGGCCTCTTGCCAGAATAAGCCTCCTCCGGTGTACTCATGCCAAGAATCTTGTGAGGACAATGGTTCTGCACATATACTGCTGTATTGCATGCCTCAGCCCACAAATGAAGGGGTAGGCCCTGATCATGCAACATCGCCCGTGCAGCACCCACAATAGTTCTGTTCTTCCGCTCAGCCACCCCTTTCTGCTGTGGGTTATGGGGTGCGATGAGCTCTCTCCGAATCCCTTCTGCGCTGCAAAAGTCCTTGAATTCAGCCGAGATGAATTCACCACCATTGTCACTCCTAAGAGCCTTCACCTTCTTCCACGATTCCTTCTCGACCAATGCTTTGAAATCATAGAACTTAGAGTATGTCTCGCTCTTCTTCTGCATGAAGAAGATCTAGCACTTTCGAGAGAAATCATCAACAAAGATCACGTAGTACTTGTTCTTTGCTGTCGAAGCTACTGAGAAAGGACCACACACGTCTGTGTGAACTCTCTCAAGGATCGTCATGGCGTGACTATCCTTCTCGTGAAAGGTGGCTTTCACAAACTTCCCTAAAATACACCCCTTGTACTGATCTGACTGCGCAAGGGTGCCCTTAGGAAGCCCAATAGAAATCTGTTGCAGGATCTTCAAAGCTCCATGGTGAAGGTGGCCCAATCTCCGGTGCCACAATTTGCCCTCATCATCCCGGCTCACCACTTCTCCCGCTTTGCATGCCATTGCTGCGCAACCATCTACTTGCAAGTGATAAAGGTTCTTGACTCGAACCCCTATCTTTCGGGTCTCTCCAGTAGTCTTACTGCGCAGAAAAGCCTTTCCTTCGCTGAAGACCACATCATACCCCTTGTCTTCCAACATCGCCACAGAGATCAAGTTTTTCTTCAATCCAGGCACATGCATCACTTCCTTCAATACGAAGGGTTTACCAGACTCCCTCTGAAAGGATATGGTACCGATATCGGTCGCACTGTATCTATCATCATCGCCCATCTCGATGTGCACGCCCAGATCTTTGTCCTCCAGATCTGAAAACAAATCTTGATCTCTCGTCATGTGGAATGACGCACCACTGTCCAAGAACCACACTGATCCCATCACACTTGATACCAAGCATGCGATCAGAAAAAAGTCAAGCTCAAACTGTGAGGCCAAAGCCTCTCCATCTGCAGATCTTCCCGGTTGCTTGTTTTTCTTCTTCTGCGGACAATTTGTGGCATAATGTCCGTGTTGGTGACAGTGAAAACACTTCACCTTAGAAATGTCTTGCTTCTTGCCCTTAGCACCGGAATGAGAAGTTTTCTTGCTCTTCCCCTTCTTTGCTTTGGCAGCCAAAGCACATTTTTCTTCATCAGCTCCCTTTGATGAAGATCCATCTCTTGTATTTCGCCGGATCTCCTCTTGCACGAGATCAGACCACAGTCTCTCCCATCCCGGCAATTTCTCCCGACCATTGACACTATCCTGATAGGCATGCCAACTCTTTGGAAGACCAAGGAGAGCCAAGCTCACCAAGTCCTCATCCTCCATCGTCACCCCCACACTTCCCAGCTCATCCCTGCATTGGGTGAACCTCGTGAGTTACTTCGGCATACTTTCTCCCTTCTCACACTTGATGTTCTTGAGTTTATCCTTGAGCGCCAGCTTCCTCTGGTCGCTCTTTCTTTGGTATAGATCCATCAAGGCTTTCCACATCAAATATGGAGAAGCCTTCCCATGCAGGCTGGACACAATGTGATCCTTTACGCCCTCCAACAGGATCCTTCGACATTTTTCTTGTTTCTTTTGTCATGCTTCCACAACAGCAGCATCAGTAGAAGTAGGCTTTGGAATCTCTTTCTCCATGAATTCCAACAGCCCATTATCATCTAATATAGCCTCCATGCGGTCTTTCCATGCAACATAATTTGAACTGCCTTCCAAGGCATATTCTAGTCGCAATCTGTTGAAAGACATTTTCGCCGCAGCACCAAGAACACAAATCTGCAAATTTGAATTTCACCACCAACTGATAACTCAATCGCTTCCGATCTATACTTGAGAACAAATTATTTCCAAATCAGAGATTGACTGCATGGGCATTTACCAGACCTTTCACTTTCCGAAGAAAGATGAATCCGGAGGCTACCTGGCCCGTATGCAGGCTCTGTCCGAGGAAATAAGTTTGCAATCACCGTAATAGATCTTTGACGATTAATATCACTCTGATACCATGTAGAAATTTGCTGAATAATGAAGATTCAAGCACTGATATTATCCCGATCATACACAAATTTGATTTGCTGCATAACACATAATCTCTTCTACAAATTAATCATCACATGCGGAAAATAAAACAAGCGACAGAACATCAATTCACACACATAGAACGCAGCATGTATGGGGAAATATTATAGCTGAAAACCCCCAGCTATATGTATCATATAATGGATGAGAAACATGTAACTTTACACAATACAATACTCCTCACAAGTACTCAGTACTATCTCCAAAAGCTACACACAAACTAGCTCAGTTTTGAACAGGTTACGGGTTCAAAACTCCTCCACAAGTCTGCCTGCCTCTACTGCGCAATCCAAAGTGTGAATGTAGCTGAATCAAGTTTGAATTAACCTTGATTGAACAGCGCAATCATCACTGGCACTCTCATCCCACTGATTGTGCAAATCTCATGCACAACTAATATATAACTGCTGTCGATCTCACCCTTTCATCTACCTCTTTCACTGATCTCCACTGAACTGTCCATGCACTGAGTTAACTGATGCGTTATTTAGTTGAATAATGAGTTAATATCAGTGAATTAAATAATATTTAATTCACCCAACTCATCTCTAGTGTAATCTCCAGTTAAACTGATCACAACTAGTTCAACTAGTTAACCGGAACACAATCTCCATTAACTCCTCAATCAACTCCACCAAAACTCTGCCACATGAGTCTAACTGAAGTCTATCATGCATGAGCTCACCAAACCCATGGGAATAGCATAAATCCTCATGTCAGCTGCATGCCCCACCTCCAGGGGTCAAACTGAAGTGCTCCAAGAGAGTAAACTGAAGTTTAGAGTCCAAATATTATTAAGGGTAAATAATATTTGACTGTTCTATTTTTAGCCCGGCAGTCTAAAAATAGAAACCACCTAATGTCTAAAAATAGAGGTCCATATATTTTTACCAACATGACAAATCCTCCAAGAATAGCATACTGCAACTCCCAGTACATGATCCATATGTCTAAAAATAGACATAGTCTAAAAATAGACTTTGCGCCAAAAATAGCCTGCGGGCCCACCTAGTGAAGGCGACTTCATTTCACTAGGCTCCATCATCTTGCTGCATTTTCAACAATTTGATGGCCATGTGTTTATCAACACATTTTATGACTTAATTTCACCCTGCTATTCCAGTATTGTGCTTATGCACTGCTGCTTTCCCATTTTGGGATATTACAATGGTATCCGAGCATAGTCTTGGCTCAACCCGTGCAACTCAACCATGATGCTATCAAGAGAAGGAGATATGAACAGAAAGAAGACTCCATTATGTGGAGGAATAAAGGAGGATAGGCTCACACAACTTCTTCCAAAATCTATGCAGAGCATCAATGAAGATCTTAACAAGATGGGAGAGGATATGGAATCTCTAGAGCAGTTTGTATCTAGAGCCAGATCTAGATTGGCACATGATAGGTGTGAGCATGCAGCTACACCCTATTATGTACAATGCAGTCAAATGCCCAGATATGTTATGAAAGAGATGAAAAAAGAGGAAATGCCAAGGAGTGAAACTCTTAGTAATTTTCTGCAAGAGTATGAATCTCAAACTGAAAAGTTTAGAGATCACATCCCTTTCAAATAGTTTTGCAAGATCAAGGTGTAGAGGAGCAAGCTTCATAACAGGGATAGATTTTCTATATATACCTTTGATGAATCCCCAACTTGTTCAGCCAAAGCTCGGGTGGAGGAGTTGCATAATTATTTGCAGCAACACCAAGTTTCTAAAGATGAAGCCATCAGAGTTGCAGCGCTGCACTTTGAAGGTAAGGCCTATGCTTGGTGGGTGTTTGAGTCATTTTTATTGAAAAATGTTAATACTTCTTCTTTTTCAAAGTTCACTAAGAGATTGGTAGAAATATTTGATAAGAGACATGAGACAATCAAACCAATGAAACTTTTTCGTAAGTTGGAAGGACCTACAAACTCAAAACCACTTCAGAAACCTATTGGAGGAGCTCACATCTTGCATGATACCTTGCTAGAGGAAAGATCTTTGTTTCATAACCTTGGACAAGAGGGCATGAAGGTTCCTTTTGCAAAGGAGGATCCTCTTATTGAGCAGTTACCTCCTATTCATATTGGAGATGAAGACAAGGATGGGGGTTACAGTGCTATCACATCTAGAGCATATCTAGTGCCTCATGCAGAGGAGGGAGGAGCACATGCTCCAACTGGAGGATTTATTGTATCATTGCAAGAAGTTCCCCAGGATCTCACATATGGAAGGAAAAGTAAAATCAATAAGAAACATGATTGTGAGATACTATTGATGGAAGGAGAAAGTAGGGAGGAAGTACATCATCATTTGATGAGGAGCACACACCCCTATCTATTTCATAGAGCTGGTGCAAGGAGGAGGAAGATTTTTTTGCGCTCTGAGGGCAAGGGCAGGGTTTCCCAACCATATGAACAATCTTCTCTTGCCATTGATGTCTCACTATATGGAGGAATTCCACCGAGGAGGCCACCAGATCTGGAGTTGGTAAGAGAAATCTTTCCATTTGCTTCACCACTCTTGGATTTTGGAGAGATGAAGAGTTTTGAGGGAGACTTTGGCATGGGGGATGTTAAAGTAGCAGACATCAACATGAGAAGAGCTTCACATGCCAGATCACCAGCGCTCTCTCTTGGGAGGATTGATCCATATTGGAGGTCTCAACTCTTGGTAGAGTACTCCAAGGATCTTGGTGCTTGCATGATTCTTGATGACTCTGATGGAGATGATAGATATCTAGTGGATGATATGGTCATCTATTCTTATGATAGAGTCTTCTTGAATAGAGCTTTTAATCTCAAGGAGAAGCTGCTACATGCAACATATGAGGACTTCTTTTCCATGCACTTTGATGCATATCTTTCCTTGGCAGAGGATTTTATTTAGGAGGGCATCCAGCATGATATATTTCAGCATATGGAGAGATGCATAGTCCAGATGGTGATAGAGAGGATGTCACAACCACTTCCCTACTCTTTGGAGGTGAGGGAGAATTTACAGTTGAACCATTTCAACTCAAGGTCCCAAGTACATGGTGAAGAATGTATAATTCGACATTATGTTTTGTACTTCTTTACTTTATATGAGCATCATGTTGTACCAAGGAGGATTAACCCTTCTTGCATACTGTATGATGATGCACTTGAAGCCATTTGTAGCATTGAGATTGGCTATCTCATTGGTGGTTTGTGGGGGAAGCCACATGATTTTTGGTGTGCACCATTGACACCATTTTGTACTCTCATGTTTCTATCTTGTAAGATGATTGTGGCAACAAACAAGTGGCTGGAAAAGGAATTGTTTTTGTTTGATTTGATGTAGGAAAAGGATGCAATGCGTTGGTTCCTTGTGTGGGACCTTGATCCACTTTCTGGTTGTCATATGACAACTTGTTTCTATTTGTTTTGTGCTTCCATGTATTGCTGATATTTCTATGTTCATGGGGAGCTTTGTTTGAAGAGTGGGATATGAGTTGGAGATGCCCATTGGGAGTATGATTCTCCCTACTTTGCATGATGCATGTTTCAAGAGAAGCAATGGGCAACCCATGATTGCCAAACTACATCTCTTTCCTTCATGTGGGATGAGCCATTTGAAGAACTTGAGTTTTTGGAGGAGGCACTTCATGGTTTATTTGTTTGGTGGGGTAGCTTGGGCCACTCTTGTAGGTCATGATATTTCAGCCCAAGATCAGCAGTATCCCCATACTTATTATAAATGGAGAGAGAAACCACTTGGTTGGGAGGATCCAATCTCTCCATGCGGCCCCAACACATTGTATGAACTGGGGGTTGAGGATATTTTTGAGCTAACTGGATTGGTTGATTTCATTTGGATGATAGCATGGGTGTGGAAGTCACTCATTGGGAATAATATTCCCCATTTTTATCATCACTCCTGCCTTGAGGAGGCCATTGGAAAACAAGGAGGTTTCCACTTACACCTTCCACCTTTCTATGATGTGAGCCATATGGTTTGCATGCTTGGGAGGAAACATTAGAGGAAAAATTTGTAGCAGATCATTTTGAGTAGTGGTGGGGAATTTTGATGAGAAGGCCACAAGAAGATGAGGGGAGGATTTTGGCTCTCCTTATACAGTTTCTTAAGGACAAGCAACATTTTTGAGGGGAAGACTATAATATTCCAAAATTTTAGCCTTCAAGCTAAATGGAATATTAGAGTTGTTTTATCACTAGGTAGGTGAATAAATGGGTAGGGAGGCCCATTAACCTCTTTAAAAATGATCAATAACACTCCTAATGTGAAAGGAGTAAGAATAAGCAGCTAATTTGAGCACCCTTGGGTGTGAACAGAGGTGGGATCATGTTGATTCAATAAACTTTGACCAAGTCAACAAAGCTGTCTAGATACATTGAACCTCCTTGATGGACAACGCAGTTTTGGTGGAGGACAACTTGCATGAGCTTGATGGCACATATGGATGGGACCAAATGTGAAGAGGTTCACTTGCTATATATGGAGAGGATGGGAGAATTTTTTATCCATGCTTTTGATATGATCATTTGATCTTGGTCTTTTTAGACTTGGCTTCCTCTTGCTGTTTAGCAGGGTCGCAGTGTTGTTTAGCACAGGGTGTTCCCGAGTGGGAATCTTACCTCTTCCCTTGAGAGGCCTCTTGGGAGAGCTATGTACTATATTTATCCACATCTAGGCTTGAGGCCAAGCACCATTCTTCAGCCCCAGCGTTATTTTTGTAGCATAATATTGCTGTGTTGCAGGATGTTGTAGTGGAGGTTTGATAACACCATTTTCAGGTCTGTTTCTCAGTAGAGGGTCTCTTCCTTCTATTGAGAGAATAGCTAGGAATATTTCTGGGCTCATTTCACATATTGGCAGTAGGCCAAAGTATTCCTCATCTCCTACAACATAGTCCCTTGCAGGAACTGCGTCATTTTTCATAGAGTTGCTGCAACAGGGTTAAGACCCTTGTTTCTGAGCTAGTTTCCTAGGGAAAGGGCTAACCCTTCTCCCGAAAAGATAGAATAAGGGATTATCATCCCTCTTTGTATTATTCACCCATATTTCTATAATTTTGCAGTAAGACTGCCTTTTCCAGAGCTGAATATTCAGATCTTCTCTTTTTGTACATGTGTCTCAAGAAACCCTTGCTGGGTTATTTCCATAATGCAATAAGGAGGTCAGATCTCTGTTTTCTTAGCATATTATGCCACCAATATCTAGATCTATGATTTTCTATTGTAATTTTGTAGAAAACCTCATAAAATAACACTGTACATGCTTCAGTATTTTCTGCATAACTTAAGCCATGGGATTTGGCTATTTTTAAGCTGATATGAGGCCGGGAGGTCTGTTTAACTTATCATAAGTGATTTTTTTCAGTTCCTATTTTGTATGTGAGGGAATAAGACCATATTCTAAGGGAACCAAGTGTTATTTCACCCAGTTAAAACACAGATCTACAGAAATAACGTTTTCAGGGTCTATTTGCTCCATTTTCCCCACTTGGGAAGGTGTAGAAGTGCTTCTTTTTGCTGTTGTTTCAGTCATTTGATGGCCATGTGTTTATAAACAAATTTTATGACTTAATTTAACCCTACTATTCTAGTATTGTGCTTATGCACTGCTACTTTCCCATTTTGGGATATTACAAGCTAAAACACACTCAGAAGTCCTCTGATGGCTCTCCAACCCTCACCAATGAGTCTAGAATGTCCAAGAAAGTTGAAATTAACTATTCACACTCTCAGAATGGACAAATATAGCTCAAGATAGAGCCTAAATTGTTTTTTTCTAGTGACCCCTAAATCGGCTCCACCAAATTTGGTGAACTGCACTTATCTGCAGCTAAATTCGGCCAAATAACCAAAAATTAAGGGTGCGCTAAACTTCTACTAGGATAGATGTTAGAATTTAATGTGACAGTAAGAGCTGGCACATGTCACAAAATATGTGGTCTTCAAACCGTTATTTCTGTAGAAACTACGCACAAACTGTGGTGAAAAGGTTTAGAACTAGTGTTAAACTCCATTGTTAGCACTGACTGTCAGATAAACTATGCAAAGACAACCCTGAACTGGGCCATTTGAAAGCATGAATTCAATGAAAATTACAGATTTGGCGGTTAGGGGCTTAAGCCCTTGGCCCTGGTCATGGGCGAAAGTCATGTGGGGAGGGGTTGGCCCCTCTCCAACCCCCAAACATGAAACTGTTAATCTTTAAATAAAAGCCACAACACAATACAGTTAAGAACCAATCAGTAGCATAGATGGTTAAGACATACGCATGTAGGCAGGGAGGCTCTGCGGTCGAACCCTATGGATTTCCAAAAAAAATTTTATTACACAGTCCCAGGGACACGTGGCGGCCTCAAGACTAGCCACGTGTCACCCTGTAATTGGCCCTTTATAAACCATACACCCAATCGGATTGCGCCACTTGTACTTCTCCAATTGGCTCGGAAGGGAATATTTTGGGGAATATTCCAAAGAATATTTAAAGAATATTCTAGGAATATTCCCTACAATATTCGTTTTTTGGATTTCAAAAAACCAAGTCAAACCTGGTCAAAAGCCAAAATTTGCAATTTACTGTACTTTTCGAATCACGATAACTTCTTCATACGGTGTCAGTTTTTCGAACCATTTGTGGTGTCGGTGTTGGGACTCAGAAATGTCATATTTTTATCCACCTTTTCCTTCACTATTCCTTACATTTCATCATTCCATTAACCTTTTATCATATCATTTTAATAAATACATTTGGGTTTCACCTTCTTATTTTTCATTTTATTCATTTTTGTATTATAAGTGAATTTATGATTAAATATTATAAAATATACATATTTATATATATATATCTCAAGAATATGTGAGCTTTGTAATGTGTAGGAAATATGTGAAGGATTAATTCCAAGATACGTCTCAAATATCTCCTCCACCATATTAAGGAGATAATTATTCAAGTCTATTCCTAAGGAGAAGATCATGAAGGATTTGGTTGGCATATCTTATCCAAGATATGTGAGAGATGTGTGGAGGATTCAAAGGGATAATATCTTGTAATAATGGGAAATTAGTTGAGAGTGCTTGAGAGAATATTGGATATGTAATTATGAGATGGTTATCTTCCTCATGTATATAAGAGAATGCTCTCTCTTCATTTTGATAATAATGGAGAGATAGAGTTTTAAGTTTGGGAGATAGTCTTGTAATTAGGAGAAGGGAATTTTTAGTTTTGAATTCATATTATTTTATTGTTACACTTTCATGATTTGTAATTTGATTCTTGTAATATAATTGGAGATAGCTTTATTGTTGTGAGCTCACATATGTTGTTTGTCATTCAATTCTTCACATGTTGTATTGCTTTTTCCTTATGTAATTTCCTGCTTTCCTAGTTAGTGTTTCAATGCCTTCCTAGATTAATTTGATTTCAGTAATTTAGATTAAAATAGTTCCACTTCAGTCCTGCATATATAGTGCATGTGTCTCATAAGCCTACGAACCTCAGATTGACAAATTAAATAGTTGGGCAAATACTACAACAGAATTAAACGAACATATATTCACCCAAACATTTTGGCGCTGTTGCCGGGGAGGCACAATGGATTGAAGTTTAGTTGATTTTTCATGCAAGTGTGTTTAGACATGTTCCTAACTCCGAGGTGTTAAGGCGGTAAGACGTGGGGAACAGCCTACGCATGACCTCTTATGGATCAGGGCATGTAGGGTGTGTTTACATTTATGCAAGTGTGAATTTCAATTTTTGCAAGAGTGTTTGATTTTCGCAACTGTGAAGAGTGTTTGATGAATTCATGGTTCATGGTTGTAATTGAAGAATTCAATTACTAAATTAATGAGCAGTCCTTGTAAGAGGGTTTAATTGAGTATTGAATTCAAGATTATTTCTGTGGTCTTTGTTTTTTTAATTTTTAGTGTGCTGATTTGAAAGAGTTTTTGCGAACTAAAACCTTGTAAAAGGATTAAAAGCTCAGACAATTATTAGCACTCTGTTTTTAGTATGTAAGAAACTCTTTTTCAATATGGTTTTATAATGAGTGTCAGCTTGGAACTACTCACTCATATCTTTGCAGAAGTTAGAATCTCCTCATCCCTGGAAAAGGATATCTTGACAAGAATTGAAGGTTCAACTACTCCCCAAGAAACAAACGATTCAACATCTGAAGAATCCTGCATATCTGATGGCGAACAATCATTCGAACAGGAGATCGAGGAAGAAGAACAACAGATCGGGGAAGAAGAACAGGGGTTACAACATGATCTGAGTGAGAGAAAGTGTGCCTATCAAAGTCTTATTGAACAATGGTTCCAGGTAAGTACTAGATTATATTTATCTTTTTATTTTTTAGTTGATTTGCAGTTACAACAACTAGACTCATTCACTCTCGAATATTTTCATTTTTTATTTGAACAATTTCTAGTAGATATATTGTTGTTACTGCTACGTGAATGGCTCCATTGGAAGTTTAATTACACGTAACTAATTTTTTTAATTAGTATAGAGTAGGTAGGCTTTCATTTTTAGTTTTTGCTTTCATTTTCAATTTTTCTTTTACCTAGAATAAGTATGCTCTCCTCCGCGCTTAGTGCGATCGCGAGGATCAGAAAATAGGGATGATTTAGACTAATTTCAGGAATAAATAAATGTTTTGCAATATGCTTCATTAAAAACATCTTCAATATGCAAATCATTGTGTCCATTTGTTAAAAAAAATAAAATAAAATCAAGTCTAGAGAAATTTTAGTTTTTCATTGAAAAAAAAAAAAACTAACCATTTTTGTTTTTTAAAGATAGGGTTAATTTCATTTTTAGACTTTTAATAATAAAAAAAATAAAAAATAATAATAAATAATAAAAATAAAAATTTTGATTTTGAAAACTAACAATTTTTTTAGGATAGGATACAATTTCATTTAAAAAAAAAAAAAAATTTACAACCAAAAAAAAAAAAAAAAAAAAAATTTAAAACAACAAAATAAAAACAAATCATAAAAAATATATATATATATATATATATAACAAAATAAAATAGTCAACCAACGCACTAATAATAAAACAATCAACCAACCAATGCATACGAAGCTGGGAATAGAGGAAAAAGGCCATCACTGGAGTTTGGCCTCAGTAAACTGAAGGCAGAAGATCCCTGAGGCGTTGAATCCTGCAAAATTATCATTGTATCTCTTTAGGGCCACTTGAAGCTGTTGGACGCTCAGTCTCTGTAATATTTCGTCAATTGTGTGGGTCGAAGAGGTTCATTAGTCGAAATGGGAGAACATCCAGAGGAGGCAGCATCTTTTCTGGACAGTGCGCTGGAGAAGGTCACCGATAAACTTCCCGGGCATGACTCGTCTTCTTTTGTTCGTCTGGTCCAACGCATCAGCCTTTATTAACAAACGATGAATATAAGCATGTAGCATTTTTATGAGTAATGATAATCAAATTTCTTTTTTTGCTCAGAAAATATGGAGGAAATCATGTCTTTGCGATTTGCTTGTTACCACATTTGGAGGAAGCAGTTATTTCAGATATTCCTCCATGCAAGGATTTGATTCCCTTGCCTCGAATTAGAAGCAGGATCGACGCCCATATGGTTCTAAATTGCTGGTGGTAGATGAGTAGATGACATGTTCAACCATCAAATTCGATTTGGATCCTTTCACTGACTAATGAAAATTCGATCCTTGATTTTCGAGATCTCACAGTCTGACAAGTCTACGTCTGAGGTAAATGACTAAGACGATGGAAAAAGTGGAAAGGTGCATCTCTCTCCTCTGGAGGTCGCACCTCTATTACCTTTTTGACAAGCGCTTTAACGCACTGATAGCGATGCATTTAAATGAAGTAATTCTGGTGAAGTCCACAAGAAGAACAAAATAGTGCAAGATGTCACCCTGCAGGACTTAGATGCAGCGAATGCCCGACCTCAAGGTTATCAAGTATTTGGGAAGAAGTAGTTAGGAATGGGGCGCCAACTATCTACAATTCAAGCTGAAGAGATGGATGAACGAGGATGGCCACTTCGTCCCGCAGAGTCCCTTCAAATTCTCAGTGTTCCATGGCGGTCCGCGTGTGTGTCTCGGCAAAGACATGGCATTTATTCAGATGAAGTATGTTGCGGCCACTGTGATTTCCATATTTAGATTGCGGCCCCATGCTGTGGGAACTCCAAAGCTCATTCACAGCTTGACCGTGCGCATGAAGGGTGGTTTTCCTGTTGTTGTTGAAAAAAGGAGGCGAGCATTATTCCATCATAGCAGTGCTTCTCTATCTTGTACTGCTCATGTCTCCATTTTTACTTCTTTCTGGTTCAGTTAGCAAACACAGGACGGTCGAATATGTTTCTTTGACAATCTTCTTTGCAGCGTCGGATTCATTGCAGGGTTAACTACTGTAGCCTATAACCAGGCTACTTTTCACAGTTTTAATTACTTTACTGTCTGGGTTGGCGTAAGTTCTGTAATCGATATCTAATTGGTAAGTATAACTGTATATTGTAACTAATATAAATATTTTATCATCATTTTAATTATGCAATTTAGGTTTTAATTTAAAAAACAATAATAATAATAATAATAAATAAATAAATAAAAATTAAAAAAAAAATTTTAAAAATAAAAAATAAAAGATAAAAAATAAAAAAAATTTTCCTCATTCATAAAAATTCATAAAAACCAACTACTCATTCCCCAAAAAGATACAATCAATTTTCCTCCAAACCAATAAAAACATTTTGAAAAAGTATTGAACAATCAATGATTACATTGCATGAGGACATGCAATAATTCTAGTTGGGGGGAAATAAAAGTATGTTGGGTTTTTAGAATTGTCATTCATTTTAAAGTGAACTTGTGGGCAAAAGTTAGGATGCATATACTAACAAGTGAAATAAGATTGGTGTTATGTGTAGGTCAACAGGAAGCTTATGCAGAAAGCTCAACATTACGATGCGACACCTTTTTCATCCACAATTAGAGTAACTTCGAAAAATAATTAAAAAAAAAAATGGACATTTCATAAATTCTCGAAAATGAGCTAATTTGTTTTTGAGTCACTTCATACAGGAATGATCGATGGGGATGGCACACAAAGGCGGAAATTTTTATGCAGGAATTGAAGACAATCATGAAGGTGAGATCTCTAGAGATCACATGCATCATGTCATGACATTTACCATTACACAAAAAACCCTTTTGCATCATGACATGATTACTCAAACTTTTCCTTCCAAGCGCCTAAATCATTCTTATGTTGCAGCCCATCTTCCATTTCCTTATATTTCACGACTTCATGCACGCCTATTTTTCTGAATCGCATACATTCCTTTATCCTTTTCAGTTTATTTTTGCCTTCTAGTTTGCCTTCTGAATAAAACTCATTCCCTTTCCATGATTACATTGCCTTGTTTTCCTAGCCATGTTGATCCACACTGCTTGTCCGCGAGTTCTTTCCATTTATAGTCCTACCAAATCTTTTTGTACAAACTCGCGTTGACTGATGTGGGATTCCTTAAGGCCCACCTTTCAACAAGTCTTGCCCCATCGACATCAACACCTTATCTGGGAAATAGAATAGAGTTCCTTTTGGGTACCTTGAGACTTGCATGCCTCAATGGCAAGTTCTCTCGCTGACAATCATGGGAATACATCAATGTCCCTTGATCGTCAGATCTTGCAAATGGCTCGATGTCAACCCCTTTATTCGCATTTCGCAAGATGTACCCGGGTACCTTGGCACTCATTGACATCAATGGTGAGTTTGCCTCACATTGGTTAATGTCATGCATCAATGCCCAGTAATCCAATGATTTCCTTTCATGTTCGACACCGACACATTCTTTCGCATGATTAGACTTGTACCAAGAAGTTTTGTAGCAGGTGAAGACTATACACTTTTTCACGACTCCCTCAGCAGTTACCGTAGCATGAATTCTGATCGACGACAGTACCACAGTTCCACTTTCAGCGTTTATCTTTTCCATGATTCAGCATCAGCAGTTCAAATTCTTTCATTTCCCAGGATCCAGTTACAACAACATCAGTCACATTTTCTTGATCTAGCAGCAGCAGCAGCTACATTCCTATTGCATAGTTCATCATTCTTGGGTAAGTAGAGGTATGTTGTTTTCTAATCTTTAATCATGCAATTCCTTATATGCTAACTTGAATATTTTGGAAAATTCCCTCACCATGCTACATTTCCTTTCATGAGCCATGTCAAGTTGCAACCAATTCAGTTGGGGGGGGAACTATATTCGCTACATATTCACTACCATGATTCCATTTCTTCACCACTATCACTCCATTTTTTTTTCTCATTTACCATTCACCAACATTTATTTTCCAACGATACTTTGTTGCACTTTGCTTCATACGCATTAAAATACATATTGGCATGCTTCATTAATATTACAAAAGGGCTTTCTTATGCACATTATGATTTCCAGTGAATGTTTACATTATTATTGCAGCAAGAGAACAGAAAACGAAATGAATGTTGCTAACACAAGAACCAACATTCTTTGTATTCATGAGAACCAACCATAAGAAAAGAGAACATAAAATGAAATGAATGTTGTTAACACAAGAACCAACATTCTTTGTATTCATGGTTGTCACACAAGAACCAACCATAAGAAAATGTAAGTTGTTACTCATGTCTTTCACATATCCTGGAAACATTAATTATTAAAAGACATCATCATGTAAAGCCAAAGTTCAAGATGCCAAATGTTCTTAAAGAGACCCATGCATGGTTGCATGAGGACATGCAACAAGTTCAGTTGGGGAGGAGGCAACGACGCCAAAAATGTTTGGGTGAATATATGTTCGTTTAATTCTGTTGTAGTATTTTCCCAACTATTTAATTTGTCAATCCGAGTTTCGTAGGCTTACAAGACACATGCACTATATATGCAGGACTGAAGTGGAACTAATTTAATCTAAATTACTGAAATCAAATTAATCTAGAAAAGCATTGAAACATTAACTAGGAAAGCAGGAAATTGTATAAGGGAAAAGCAATACAACACGTGAAGAATTGAATGAAAAAAAACATATGTGAGCTCACAACAATAAAGCTATCTCCAATTATATTACAATAATCAAATTACAAATCATGAAAGTGTAACAATAAAAGAATATGAATTCAAAACTAATAATCCCCTTCTCCTAATTACAAAACTATTTCTCCAAACTCAAAAACTGTCTCTCCATTCTTATCAAAATGAAGAGAGAGCACTCTCTTATATACATGAGGAAGATAACCATCTCATAATTACATATCCAATATTCTCTCAAACACTCTCAACTAATTTCCCATTATTACAAGATATTATCCCTTTGAATCCTCCACACATCTCTCACATATCTTGGATAAGATATGCCAACCAAATCCTCCATGATCCTCTCCTTAGGAATATACTTGAATAATTATCTCCTTAATATGGTGGAGGAGATATTTGAGACGTATCTTGGAATTAATCCTTCACATATTTCCTACACATTACAAAGCTCACATATTCTTGAGATATATATATATATATAAATATGTATATTTTCTAATATTAATCATAAATTCACATATAATACAAAAATGAATAAAATGGAAAATAAGAAGGTGAAACCCAAATGTATTTATGAAAATGATATGATAAAAGGTTAATGGAATGATGAAATGTAAGGAATAGTGAAGGAAAAGGTGGATAAAAATATGACATTTCTGAGTCCCAACAGTCGGAATCAGGAAGATTAGATCTATCCGGTCACTCAGGTTCGACACACTTTCAAACACTCTGAATTTTGAGCTATTACTTAGGTCCATGATCCAAATCTGATCTCTTGTGAAGTTCATTCCATTAGTATGGATGGAAATGATCAGAGATTGAAGCCCATAATGTTTGTCTTCTTATCATCCATGCACAACAACCAATCACTTTCAACTATGTGATCAAACAGTTTCTTCAAGAACTCACAAACTAATGAATGAAGAATACTTCCCAATATGAAGCTTTTTACAAGATGAGTTGCACATAACACAAAATAAGAGTTGTTGTTATTGAAGGTTATGCAACTTATCAATGCCTTAAATATGCTTCCAAGTGACTTCAAGAGTGTGTGAACAAATGCTTGTTGCAATCTTCTTCTTCTTGTGGCTTTGTACTCATCATTTCTTGGCTTCCATTAAAAAATTGAAGTTGAGCAATAGGACACATAATTTCAAGTGCTCCATGTACCTTTTGATCATGTGCTACAAACATGTATCATGAAGTTGGTTTTTTCTATTTGTAAAATGATTATTTTTCTCAAGAACATCATGTTGATGGACCATTAAGGAAAGCATGGACTAACAAGAGACCGGTGAGATCATAGAAGAACATCATTATGACCATGGAAAACAATGAGATGATTGTATGGTTGGCAGGAATTTGTTGATAAAGAATAAATCATAAGCTGTGGGATTGGTTGCTAAAAGGTATGACAAAACATAATGGGAAAAAAATTGGAACTACATGTTTACAATAGATTTTCATCAAAATTTCTAGAATTTTTAACAAATTGAAAAGTTTAAGGCTAGTTTTACCTCAAGTTTAACTTTTGGAATTGGAGAAGGGAACACAATCTGATGGCTGATTTGGTGTTGATTTGGCTCAAGCACTATGCTCCATGATGCGTTGACCGCCACTTTGACCTTGCTCCACAAAATGTATCCTTTTCATGTAGCAGATTTGTTTTTTCAATTTATCTCAGATGGTAAATTAGATTCTCCTGAAATTTTCTGAGGTTGTTACTATTAATATTATGCATATTCCCAGAAAAAATCTCAGCCAATGGGTACACAGATCTCGAGAAAAATGAGAAATGGTTGTAGGTTAAAGTGGTCAATTTCTTGAAAACTAAACACTAAATTTTTTTGAAATTTTCTGTATTCATTTACACTACCTCAATGCATTTACCATAAAAATTCCAGGCCCAACTAATGCATATTTTTCACGTTATGATCAAATCAATTTTTGCCATGTTTCACCTTTCACGCTGCCCAATGTTGCAACAAAAAAATATGCCACGAACTCATTTTAAGGCCAATTTGAGTGATTCAAAAGGGAAACCATGTATTTTTACCTTCTATATTGCCACATGCCTTCAAAATCCCATTTAAAAAAAAAAGGTGCTGCTGTGCAAAAATACCGAAATCTGCCCTAATCTGTGCAAAATGGTGAAAAATGAAAATTTTCCTTTAAAACCCACTTGAAATGCCCTTCAAAATTGCTCTTGTTTGAATTCTGTCTGCATGTTACTCAATTTATCATATTTTAAGAAAACCCAAATGCTCATAATTTTTTTATTTCTGCTCCAATCTCTTGCAATATTTGTGCCAAAACTGCCTCTGGAAAAAAATGCATCTTTTCGCAGTTGTTGCAAAAAATGTCAATTTTTGCAAAAAAAAAATTTCTCCAATTTTGAACTGTTGATTTGAATTTTGTACTGCATGCTGAAGTAGAAACCATGAAACATACTTCATATTTACTAAAATAGGCCCAAATTTATTGTTTTTCTTGAATGAAAAAGTGTTGTAATGGTGCCATCATGCTACTGTTGAATGAAAAAAAGGATGGACATGCTGCTAAAAGAAACCAATAAAATGTACTACTGCAAGTTGTTTTTGATTCCATAAAACCATTAGTCTTCATCAAAGCCAAAATTCATGGTGCAGTTCTTACAATGCGAATGAATGTGTCGAAGTCTAGCACAGGAATAAATCATTGGATTATCGATCAATTATGAAAATTGTTAACCAATGCGAGAAAAATAACCGATAATGTAAATGAGTGTCAAGATACCTGAGTGCATATTGACAGGGACGAATGAATGTGTAAAAGTTGAGTCACCTACAAGATCTGACAATCAAGAGACATTTTTCTATTCCCATTTTTTGTCAATGAGGAGGCTTGTCATTGATGTATGTATGTTCGAAGGCACTCAAAATAATCTATGATATTGATCCTATTAGGTTCCTGTGATTTGGCATATTGGTAGACCAAATGAAAAGGTAACATCAGAACCAGTATTTAGAGTCCTAGGACCTACCCTTCCTAGACTCAGAGAGGGATCTCTCTATTTGTTTGCAAAGGATATGTATTTGTTTGTTTTAAAGGGTTGATTTTAGACTAGTTATTAAGTATGGAGTTTTGTTGTTCGTTTTGGTTGGGTATGAAGATCAAAGCAACATAGGTAAAATGAGGAAATCTCTAAGTCATTGGGAAATGGAGTCAAATTAAAGTCATGATAAGTTCATCAATGGATCGGGGAGTATCATAGGGAAAATCTAACTTGGCTAGTGGATCTTCAAAGTTTTCAAGGTAATGAGTTGGACATTAATTGTAAGAATGAAAAGTAGGACAAAGGGAAATCAAGAATCCTTTATCATATGTACTTCTTGACAAAGGCACTTAAATAAATCACAAGCACGAAGGGGCAATCAATAGACAAGGAAAACCATAAATTCTATGATCCAACTACAGTTGATATTTATCCAAGACAAAATTTTCCTATGAAATATAGAAGGCGAGAAACTCATTTGACTTCTAGTGATTTCACCTTCAAGGACAGAAAACACTTAAGACACACATATTACTATAATTAGGGAAGAGGGAAATCCTAAACATCCTTGATCATAGGTATGAATATCTCTAAAATAATTAGTTAAGCAAGTACAAAAGGTATGATCGAAACAAAACCTCTTTGGCAGACTTTAAAGAATGTTACTTTAGAGAGAGAGACTTCAAAAAGTAGTGTTTTAGTGGTAGCTAATAAGCAGGGATTATAATAAATCATGCTTGATACCAACTGTATTAAACTATTTATGAAATAAACAAGCTTAGGGGGTCCAAAGAGAAATTAATAATTCTCTAAAATGTCCTAGCAGAAGAAAACATTAAGGCAGTGAAGAACAAACAGAACTAAGGTGCTTTCAAAAGACATTTCTTAGTCTAAAATTTTTTCTCTACTGTAATATAGAAAGATGGAAACATAATGAACAGAAAATAAAAATAACATATTAGAAGCACTTCACCAAAAACCAAGCTCAGGGATCCAGTGATCTAGCCTCCTCCATAAACAAACAAATCAGGGCATCCACAAGTTCCAAGACATCAATTTTCTTTCAACCTCCAAGAGACTGTGTATTACTTCAAAGAGTCATCAAATTCCAACAAGATAATGAGTTCAGATGCAATATTTATGCTGCAAATGAGGAGGTAATGCTAAGCTAGGGTTTAAGTGTCATTTATTACAGAGTTAATGCATTTCTAACTTTGAAGACCATGCAAGGCTCAAGGCAGAAATATTTGCAGCTACTTCTCTATTTTAATAACTTCTATCTTAACTTCTAAGGAAAAATAGGTGAAATGTTTGACTTTTAAGGCCTATTCATAACTTTTACAATAATTGTCTGGCAGATATAAATATATATTACTTAGCTCAATAAATGCCTAATGCTTTATTAACGGAAACAAAGCACTAGGTGGCAAAATTATCTTTTGAGTGGAGTAACTGCCACAGGATGAGTCATTCGAATTTGACTTGGGTTAACCTGTCCTTTTTTTTATCTTTAGTCTCTGTCTTTATGCTTTGACTGTCTACTTTTTATCATATTTTCTTCAACATGTTTGATCTTTCTGTTCTGTTTCTTTGATATTTTGATTTATTTCCTTTGATCTTTTGCCTTTATTCTTTTTGGCTTTCCACTGTCTTCTTTTCTTTCTTTTACTTCCATCAGTCTTCGAGTTAATCCTTTGTGTTTATCCTTTGATTAAGATTAGCCCTCTAATCCTTCTTCTTTCTTCCTTTCACTTCTTTTTTGACTGTTTTTGTTTTCTGTGTGCAGGGGAGGCCTTTCTTTGTGGCTGGAGCTTCATTCGACACACCGATGACCATGTTTCATCAATTAGTTGATTTCGGTGCAGGGCCTCTATCCCTTTAACTGTGAATGAGACCACTAGATCGTCACCCAGTGTCTAACCCAACTCTTTTGGAATGTGGGAGGGTATGGTGGACTTTCCACCATTAAAACCTGCAAAAAACACAAACTATTAGTCTTTAAAACATGCGGGAGGGTTTCATTGTGTTTTTGGGGTTTTGAACTACCGGAGGATGTTTGCAGAGGAGGAGAGGGTGTAGAGGGAAAGGTTCCAGAGGTGGAACTAGAAGGAATGAGAGTGGGAAATTTGTGAAAAATGGCACGGAGGGAAGGTGGTTTTGAAAAACCACAAGTGGTTTATCGCGTGGATAGAAGGTGGTTTGTGGTTTTTGGCGAAACAGAAGCGATATAGTTTAGGGAGCGACACGTGGCCTGAGAAAACCACCCATTTTGTGGGGGTTATAAAAATTTAAACCCGACGCTATTAAAAATGCAATATGTGTCTTGGGCCATTGGATCTCGGGTTTGGAGATCAACAATGCGGAATGGCTTAGGGGAGTGGTGAGCAGGATTCGGGAACGAGGCTTGGGGACAGGTGGCATAATCTGAATGGATGCGGGGTATAGTGGAAGGTGGGACCCAGGGTTTCAATAAATAAAGGGCAGATTCAACCTTTTCTAATGTTTGATGGGGGAATTCATATTAACAAGGCAGGGGGCGATAGTCATTGGATTTGGATCCAGGGCTTCAGATTGATGGTGTGGAGTGGCCGGATGTAATGAAAGGCAGGGTGAGTGGAAAGAGGGGCCCGTAGTTTAATTTTCCAAAGGTTTTAAGGGCCTTTTAAAGGTCACGAGGTTTAATAAATCGAAAAGGGGCAGAGTTTTATTTAAATGAGGAAGGTGCTAAGAATAAGCGGAGGCTGAGGTCTTATGCGGTCAAAGGGGGCTGGGGTTTAGAAGAGAGGGGCTTAAGGCCTTTTGTATAAAAAAGGGGCCGTTTTAGACGTAAAAATAGGGTTTTTAATAGAATTAAAAGGACCCGATAGTTTAGGAATTGGTTTTAAACAATGTAAAAGGAAGCTTTTACATTGTTTATTATGTCAGAGGGAAAAATGATGAATGAAGGGCTTCTGATGAGGGTTTTGAGGAAGGGAAGAAATGGGTGTTTAGAGGAAGAAGGTCATGAATGAGAGTGAAGGTGAGGTGATGAAATGAGGCAAGCTGGCCCAATAATGAATTTCTTTTTGTAGCAGTGGAGTAAACGTTTTAGGAGGTAGAGAGGGGAAAAAGATAGTGAAAATAGTTTAACTTAGGATAATGAAGGCAATGAGATTTCTAGAAATCACAATATTTCTCAAATATTGTTTCTAGAAATCTAATATCATAATTTAGTCATCTTTTGATATCAGCAAAAATACTGATGACTAATAATGGCTCCACTTGGGGAGGGCAGCTCCCTTTTTGGAGGTGTCCAGAACTTTCAGTTTATCAAACCTCTGAGTTTTTGCAGACCAGTGCCTTTCTATTGGGCAGATTTTTGTTTCTTTCCACTTGCTGATATTTCTTTTGAAGTGATGATCTTAATAATATGCAACATATGATTTCTTCCAACAACATTTATACCTACCCAATCCTACTTGTCCTAACATTTTTTCTTCTTTGAGTGCATTTGAACTAGCAAGCTCTTTGAATTTTTATTTTTGAAAATAGAAATAAACTTTCTACTTCTATCCTTATTGCTTCCAAGAGTTCAGATTAAACTGGTGAACTCTTTTTATTCTCTACCTGAACTATTTGACTGCCAAGATTAAGTTGTTTTTCAGTATTGATTCTCTAAACTATTGACATGAAATTTAAAGCATGGTTTAAATCAGGATTAGACAATCTGACTCACCATGGTTTTGGCATTGGAACAAGTTGCATAGAAACATTATTTTGCATAAAGGTAAAATAGAAAAGACAAGGGCTATAATTTATCATTTGTAATGCATCCTTATATTTCTCTTTGGTTCTGTTTTAAGCGTGTGGAACCAGTATCTTATATTTCCTAATCTATATTTATTGATAAGTCAAGCTTTGAAATAATGTTTGACAGTCATTGTGTTCAATAACTTATCAACATAAATTTAAAGCATGTTCAGCCATGATTAGGCTAGATGACTGAACAAGATATCATTTGAATCAGTAGTGGAATTTAGGCTTACACACTTTCAGGAGTACTGTTTTTTTTTGGATATGGGGTTGTACCTATTTTGAATTTGCCCTCTTTTTTCTTTTCTTTCATTGTTTTTGTATTTTTTGTGATTTTTCTCATGCAATGTTATGTATAATGAGTGAAAAATTTGAAGCTAGAACTCTTGAAAATAATAATGTTTGAGCATCCTGCCATTGACAGGACCTCCAAAAAATTCTTCTCCATTCAGCCCTTGTAAAAAGAAAGCATTATGACACTTAATTGAATGAATGATATAAGGCCCTTTCCAAAAATTATCAAATTTACCATGTTTACCTTTGTCTTCCCTCCTAGAATCCCATTTAAAAACTGTATCTCCAACTTGGAAATTATTTGATTTAGTCCTTCTGTCAAAGATCTTCTTGATGTTCTCTTGAATTGCTTGTGTCCTTTTGTACACTTCCTCCCTTGACTGTTGTAAATGAATAGTTTGATTTAGCCTTCTTCGCATGTCATTTTCTTCTGATTGCACTTCTTGGAGGAGTTTCATGACTGGAACTCCTAAGGATGTTGGGAAGACTGCATCTATGCCATATACCAGCTGATAGGGGGACATATTTATTGATTTCTTGGTGGTTAGCCTATCATCCCATAATGCATGAACTAGATTACTATGCCATGATTTCTGATCTTGATCCAACAGTCTTTTGATAATGTTGATCAAGATTTTATTGGAGGATTCGGCTAGGCCATTACCCTGGGGATAGTAAGATGTGGAATGCCCTAATGTGATATGATATTTATAGCAGAAGTCAACCATTATTTTGGATTTAAAGGCAACAACATTGTCTATAATGATCTTTCTAGGACAACCAAATTGGGATAGTATGTTGGTTTCAAGGAAATTGATAATGACTGAGTTAGTAGCTCCCTAGAAGGGATAGCCTTTATCCATTTGGTAAAAAAATCAGTGGCAGTAAGGATCCACTTATGTTGGGTAGATGAGGTTGGGTGAATTTCTCCAATAAAGTCCAAACCCCATTGTTGAAAGGGAGCCTCAATACTGATGGGATGCAAAGGTAGAGTTAGGATTTTTCTCTTGCCATAAAAAAATTGACACTTATGGCAAGTCATGACTAGTTTTTGAGTATCAGGGAAAAGGGTGGGCCAATAATAGCTAGCTCTAAGAATCTTGTTTGTTGTGGTCTTCCACTAAAGGTGGCCTCCACATTCTCCCTCATGCAGCTCATGCATGATTTTTCCCGCATCATTCTTAAGAAAACATTTAAGCAATATGTCAACAACATTTTCCCAATATAGAATCCCATCCAAAATGCAGTAATTTAAAGTTTTTGTTTCAAAAATATAGCTTTAGTCTTTGATACAGAAGGAGGAGTATTAAGATAAATAAGCACATAAAGGATATCAACATACCAATATGAATTCAAAAATATTTCTTCAATGTATGGAGATGTGAATTCTTCTGTTTCTTCTAAAACATCAACCATATTTATATCTAATGCTTGGAAATTTGATTCTGCCATGAGTTTTTCTAATCCCTGTCCTTTAATTAGCTTGGTAGGCCTGATTTCTAAATCATACTCTAAGATAATAGCAATCCATTTTCCCCTTTTACCATCAGGGTCTTGATTTAGAATTTCCTTTACCACTGTAGTGGGACAAAAGCAATGATATGAGAGTGTAAAATGTAGACTCAGAAATCTTTCAATGCTTCTATCAAGGCTAAGGCTTGCTTTTCCATGATGTTATATTTGAGTGGAGCATCTCTTAAGGCTTTACTGAAAAAGGATATTGGTTGTTCTTGCCTTGTATTGTTCTTTCACAACAACCCCAAAGCAATGGTGTGTTCAGAGGAAAATGAGAAAATGTATAAATCCTTGGTGAAATCAGGATTGATAAGAACTTGTGTTTGAGTAAGAGCTTGTTTCACTAGTTCAAATGATTATTTAGCTTGTAAGGTCCATTTAACACATGTATCCTTTTTTAGCATGTTTGTGATATTTCTTAACAGTTCAGCAAGGTTGGGGATGAACCTTCTCAAAAAGTTGATCTTCCCAATGAAAGATTGAAATTCCTTGAGGTTTCTAGGATGGCTAATTTTCAATATGCCTTCAATCCTTTTAGGGTCTATTTTGATTCCTTCTTTAGATATTATGTGGCCTAGGAGTTTTCCTTCTTAGAGACCGAAGAGTGTTTTCTTGGGATTCAAAGATAAGCCATATTTTCTACATTTATCAAAACAATTTCTCAAATGGACCAAGTGTTCTTTATCAGTTTTGGAGAAAAAAATGATGTCATCAAGGTAAATGATTATGAAATAGCCTATGTCTTCTAAAAAAGCTATGTCCATGGCCCGTTGGAATGTGGCCCCTACATTCATCAAACCAAATGGCATTTTAACATACGTGAATGTACCCCAAGGTGTGGTGAAAGCTATTTTGTGTTGATCACTTGGGAGCACTAGCACTTCGCTGTAACCTGAAAAACCATCCAAGAGTGATATTCTCTTAGATCCAACCACCTTTTGGAGTATGTGATCCATTTTAGGCAAGGGATAATTATCTTTCGGGGAGGCTTTTTTTAGATTTCTAAAGTTAATGCAAAGCCTAATTTTCCCGGTCTTCTTCCTAACAGATTCAAGGTTGGAAACCCATTATGAGTATCTAAGGGGAACTATGTTCTGAGCATCATACATCTTATTGATCTCTTTCTCAACTAAAGGTAATAAAATAGGGTTTATCCTTCTTAGTTTTTGTTTGAAAGGTTTCTGATTTTCCTTAAGAGGAATTTTGTGTTGAATAATGCTGGTATCATATGATTTCAGATCTTTGTATCCCCATGCAAACACATCTCCAAACTCTTTGAAAAGTTCAATATATTCATGTTTGATATGAGCAAGAAGAGTGCTAGATAACTTGATCATTTTGGGTTCATTCATGCTGCCTATGTTATGCTATTCTACATTAATTTCTGTTGGCTCCATCTTTGATTTCTTAGCTACATCATTGAAGTCAAAAAGCTCCTCTAATGGTGTAAGGCCCCTCGGTATTGAATCATTTTCACATTGTAGAACCTCAAGGTCCTTCTGATCTGGTGTGTTGAGTAATTATTCCTTATAAAGATGTTCAAATTGGTTTATATCAACAGTAGAAGACAACTCTGTTTTATGGACTTGTTTTTCATCAAAATAGTCTTTTTCATGGCTTGAGCTAGCTGTTGCTTCAACAAAATCATTTCTTGACTGTATAAAATCATCAATGTGCTTATCACCCTCAAACACTTGCCAATATTTTTCATAGTTAGGCATTATAGGCCGATTTTTTACTTTGACATTGAATTGTTCATTTACCTGTGGTATTTGACAATTTCTGGCAGCAAAGGCAAGTTCATTTGAAAGACTATTAGGAGCTCTAGGGATGAAAGTGAGTTCATATTTTTCAAAGGTTTTCAGGAGATCTAGGGCAGCATTCCTCTCTTAATCTTGGGTTTTTAGCTGAATACTCCCCTTTTGTTTGCCTAATGATCAGTTCTGAATCTCCTTGGACTGATACTTTCTTGGCTCCTAAATATTTGAGAAAATGTAGGCCAAGGAGAATAGCTTCATATTCTGTAATGTTATTGGTGCATTGGAAATCAAGTTTGTAGGAATTTACTTTGTTTGTATTATGTATCCATACAGCAGCTCCAGAACCTGTTTTGCTGCAAGATCCATCAAAGCACATTTCCCAAAGTGTTTCTATCTCATTCTCATTATAATTTTGCTGTTCGAGGCTGCTAAAGTTTGAGCTGTAATGTTTTTTATTTGAGAATTGTTTTGACTGTTCTAGTGGACCTAATTCTTTCTCATTTTCCTTTTCTTGTTTTCCGATTTCATCTTTATTGTACAAGATAAAGGAATCTAGATATGAATGAATAGAATAATCAGGAGTGTTGTTTGTTCTGTCTATGTTGCTTACCATATATTTCATATGATATTCTCTGTATAATCTTCTAGTTTGGTTAAAAACTAGAATGGTAGCATAAGACATGTCCATTTGAAGGCTTCCATGAAGTTTGGCTCCCCATGATCTGGATAGAAGCATGCCATAATTTGAGAGAATTTCAGCAACCACTATGTCCATAACTAGACCCTTAACAGGAATTTGTGCTAGATTGACACATAAATCCTTGATTAGACCTAAGCATTTGACTGTGCTTGAATCAAAAGAATAAAGATCTTTGTAAGGTTTAGTAATTTCTAGGCCTAATCTCTCCATCACCACCTTTGGCATGAGGTTGTGACAGGCACCAGAGTCTAGCATGGCATTGTGCAAAATTTTATCATGTATGTTTAGGCTAACATAGAAGGGGGGAACAACCCCTTCTTGGTATTTTCCTTCTACTTCAGGACCAAACAACAATTCTGGTTTATCATCTGTCAAGTTTAAAATATCAGTATCATTTCCTATACTCAAATCTTTCAAAACTTGTTTTTTATATATATCTTGGGTTACTAGTTCAACCAAAAGGTATGCTAATTTTGATCTTGGCAATTTCACCCTCAAGGCTGAAAGGGACTAGTGTTTTTGACATATTTACATCAGTTTTGTCAAACATAGTCTTTTCAGCAATTTTGATTTGCTGAGTTTTATTATGACTGTCATTTTGGACAGATTTCTCAGGGCCACTAGCAGAGGTACTAGGGTAGCTTGGGTCAACACTTTACTGACTGGTTTTGTCCTTGTTTAAGTCAATTTTCTTAGCCATATTTTTGGTAGTGTTTGTTGTATTTCTATGAAGATTTTATGAGGTATTCCTAACAGCAATTTCTGTGTTATCATTATTGGAGGTCCCTTGGTTATTTTTTCTCCTAAGATCATATTGTCTGTGGACCTCCATTATAGCATTTTCAAACCCCAATTGGTAATCTTCGGAATCCTCATGGTTGTTTTCATTTTTTTCTGAGGAGAAAAATCCTTGTTCTTCTTCAGTGAGAAAAGCATCACCCTCACTGTTAGATCCTATCAAGTTTACAAGATTTTCTTCCAATATTTCAGTCTCCCTTTCTTCTTCTTGATCTACACAATTTTCTTGAAAAGGAGGCCTAATTTGTTGGTCATTATCTCTTTGTATATTTTGAATAGGGTCTCTCCTGAAATTTGGATTTCTATTTATGTTTTGGGGATTGCCTTGGTTCTCCCTAGGAGGTACTCGATCAGTTAATTTTATCTTTTCCAACATTCTTTCCATTACCCTCACTAAGTTATCAATTTTGGCATCAGATGATGAGGTTGATGCCATTGTTTCATCCTTGTATGTATCTCTTTTTCTGATTTCAACCTAGCTCTTTTCTCAATCAGATTTGCCTCTACACTTATAGCTCCCATCTACATATCTTCTAAAGTCAAGGGGTCTCTTTCTCTTAGCTAATAGGCCATGTCTGGGTCAAAGCCTTCAAGAAATATTTCTAAGGCTAAGCCCAGTGGAGGTTTCATGTTTGGGGGAAGTGCATTGTTAACACTATTGAATCTAGTGCAATAATCTTAGACACTTTCCCCAGTATTTATTTTAAGGTTGCTATATTCTGAAATGATTTGGAGAGGGTTATTTTTAATTTCCCATTTGTTTATGAATTTTTGGTATAAAGAAGGGAGATCATTTATGTGGTTAGGAGTTAAGATTTTAAACCATTTTTTGGCTTCTCCTCCTAAAATTTGGGCAAATATTCTCATCTTAATGGTCTCTTCTTCTATTTCAACGTAATCAAAAGCATCATCCATTTTATCTACATGTTTTTGGGTAGCAGTAGATTCAGTTCCAGTGAAATGGGGAATTCTGGACTGATAATCATTTGGTAAAGGAACCAAAAGTTGTGGTAACACTAGTGGGGCATACCATGCTGCCATGGTGGGAGAAAATGGGGGATTTACAAGAGGTGGATTTGTGGAAGGGAAAGTGGGATGTAATGGAGTGTTTTGAAAAGTGGAAGAATGGATGGGTGTGTTGGAAGTACTTGGACCAGCAAACTGATTTTGAGCAGATTTGTTATGGAAGGAGCTAAAGTGATGGAGAAGCTGAAAATTGGGATGAGTAGAAGGAGAGGCTTCTCTACTATAACTCTATTGCAAATCTATGTGCTCAAGGTCAGTTTGGTCTATATCACTATGTGACTTGGTTCTAAATATGTTCTTTCAATGATACAAGTCAAAGTGAGGATCTTTCAAGACTGTAAGGTTTTTAGGGACAGATCTTGTTCTTTGGATAGTCCTAACAGTAGTTAAATTTCCAGCTCTAGAAGTTTTCCAAAAAGTATTTTTGGGATCATCAAATATTGTAGGAGGATTAGGGTCCGGATGAGATCTGGTATTGATCCTATGTGAAGCCAGATTTCAAATTCAAAATTTAGAGAGGTCGAAAGTTTAAGGATTGTTTTCAGAAGTTTGACCTCTCTTGGTGTTTAGTATATCTCTAAAATATGGTACTAGGCTTCTAAACTTCTTAGGACTGATTTGACTCAATCATAAGTAAATATGAAAATACTAGTGGAGTAATAGGCCTACTGGGGCTAGTGGAGTCGCCAGGTGGAAAGTTTTCATTTTTTTGAAGGTAAAATCTATATGGTCCACCACCAATAATTAATAAAATCCAATCTAGGAATGTTTTTGGGGTTTTTTGAGTTTTATGTAGCCCTAAGTTTTCTTAAGAGTGTCCTATACCTGAATCATCATTTAGCTAAGATGGTGAAACAAATAGAGTCTACTCTATGGCTATCAATTGATTTTCTTAAGCTTAACTGAGGGTCAAAATGAGTCTATAAGAGTTTTTTTTTTTTTTGGGCTATTATGTACTCTGTCACACCGTGATTGCCATTATGTTAGGAATGGGGATAAGGTGGTTGATTCACTGTATGAGGGTTTAATGAGTTTTAAGAGGTTTTTAGGCAACTATACTCATAGGTCCCATCGTGATCACGATTATGTTAGGTTCCTCTGATTTGGCAGATTGGTATACCAAATGACAAGGCAACATCAGAACCAATCTTTAGAGTCCTAGGACCTACCCTTCCTAGACTCAGAGTTGGATCTCTCTATTTGTTTGCAAAGTATATGTATTTGTTTGTTTTAAACAATTGATTTTACACTAGTTATTAAGTATGGAGTTTTGTTGTTTGTTTTGGTTGGGTGTGATGATCAAAGCACCATAGGTAGAATGAGGAAATATCTAATTCATTGGGAAATGGAGTCAAATAAAAGTCATGATAAGTTCATCAATGGATCAGGGAGTATCATAGGGCAAATCTAACTTGGCCAGTGGATCTTCAAAGTTTTCAGGGTAATGTGTTGGACATTAATTGAAGAATGAAAAGTAGGAAAAAGGGAAATCAAGAATCCTTTATAATATGTACTTCTACAAAAAGGGACTTAAATAAATCACAAGCATGAAGGGGAAATCAATAGACATGGAAAACCATAAATTCTGTGATCCAACTACAGTTGGTATTTATCTAAGACAAAGTTTTCAAATTAAATATAGAAGGCGAGAAACTCATTTAACTTCTAGTGATTTCACCTTCAAGGACAAAAAACACTTAAGACACACATACAACTGTAATCAGGGAAGAGGGAACTCCTAAACATCCTTGATCATAGCTATGAAGATATCTAAAACAATTAGTTAAGCAAGTACAAAGGGTATGATCAAAACAAAACCTCTTTGGCAGACTTTAAAGAATGGTACTTTAGAGAGAGATACTTCAAAAAATAGTGTTTTAGTGGCAGAAAATAAGTAGGGCTCACCATAAATCGTGCTTGATACCAACTGTATTAAGCTATTTATGAAATAAACAAGTTTAGGGGGGTCTAGAGAGAAATTAATAACTCTCTAAAATGTCCTAGCAGAAGAAAACATTAAGGTAGTGAAGAACAAACAGAACTGAGGTGCTTTCAAAAGACATTTCTTAGTCTAAAATTTTTTCTCTACTACAATATAGAAATATGGAAACATAATGAAACAGGAAATAAAAATAACATATTAGAAGCACTTCACCAAAAACCAAGCTCAGGTATCCAATTATCTAGCCTCCTCGATCAACAAACAAATCAGGACATCCACAAGTTCCAAGACATCAATTTTCTTTCAACTTCCAAGAGACTATGTATTACTTCAAAGAGTCATCAAATGCCAACAAGATAATGAGTTCAGATGCAGTATTTATGCTGCAAATGAGGAGGTGAAGCTAAGCTAGGGTTTAAGTGTCATTTATTACAGAGTTAATGCATTTCTAACCTTGAAGACCATGCAAGGCTCAAGGCAGGAATATCTACAGCTACTTCGCTGTTTTAATAACTTCTATCTTAAATGCTGAGGAAAAATAGGTTAAATGTATGACTTTTAAGGCCTAATCATAAATTTTACAATAACTATCTCGCATTTATAAATATCTCTGACTCAACTCAATAACTACCTAAAGCTTTATTGAAAGAAACAAAGCACTAGGTGGCAAAAATATCTTTTGGAGGAGCAACTGCCATAGGCTGAGTTATTCGAATTTGTCTTGGGTTAATATTTCTTTTGTTTTATCTTTATTCTCTGTCTTTATGCTTTGAATGTCTACTTTTTATCATATTTTGTTCAATCTGTTTGATCTTTCTGTTCTTTTCCTTTGATCTTTTGATTTATTTCATTTGATCTTTTGCCTTTATTCTTTTTGTCTTTCCACTGTCTTCTTTCATTTCTTTGACTTCCATCAGTATTTGGGCTAATCCTCCGTGTTTATCCTTTGATTAAGATTAGCCCTCTAATCCATCTGCTTTCTTCCTTTTTCTACTTCTTTGACTGTTTGTGTTTTCTGTGTGCAGGGGAGGCATTTATTTGTGGCTGGAGGTTCATTCGACCCGACGATGACCATGTTTCATCGATTAATCGATTTTGGTGCAGGGCCTCTATCCCTTTAACTGTGAATGAGACCACTAGATCGTCACCCAACATCTAACCCAACTATTTTGAATTGTGGGAGGGTATGGTGGACTTTTCGCTATTAAAACCTTCACAAAGCACAAACTATTAGTCTTTAAAACCTATGGGAGGGTTTCATTGTGCTTTCGGGGTTTTGAACTACCAGAGGATGTTTGTAGAGGAGGAGAGGGTGCAGAGGGAAAGGTTCTAGAGGTGGAACTAGGAGGAACGAGAGCAGGACATTTTTGAAAAATGGCATGGAGGGAAGGTGGTTTTGGAAACCATAAGTGGTTTATCTCGTGGATAGAAGGTGGTTTGTGGTTTTTGGTGAAACAGACGTGATATAGTTTAGGGAGCGACACGTGGCTGGAGAAAACCACCCATTTTGCGTGGGTTTTAAAACTTTAAACCCGACTCTATTAAAAATGCGATATGCGTCTTGGGCCGTTGGATCTCGGGTTTGGAGACCAATGGTGTGGAATGGCTCAGGGGAGTGGTGAGCAGGTTTCGGGAACGAGGCTCGGGGATTGGTGGCATAATCTAATTTGATGCAGAGTATAGTGGAAGGTTGGACCCGGGGTTTCAATAAAGAAAGGGCAGATGCAACCTTTTCTAAGATTTGATGGGGGAATTCATATTAACAAGGTGGGGAGCAATAGCCATTGGATCGGGATCCAGGGCTTCAGATCGATGGTGCAGAGTGGCTGGATGTAATGAAAGGTGGGGTGAGTTTTAATTTTCCAAAGGTTTTAAGGGCCTTTTATAAGGTCACGAGGGTTTAATAAAGCGAAAAGGGGCAGAGTTTTATTTAAATGTGGAAGGAGCTAAGAATAAGCGGAGGCTGAGGTCTTATGCGATCAAAGGGGGCTGGGGTTTAGAAGAGAGGGGCTTAAGGCCTTTTGTATAAAAAAGGGACGGTTTTAGACATAAAAATAGGGTTTTTAATATAATTAAAAGGACCCGATAGTTTAGGACTTGGTTTTAAACAATGTAAAAGGAATATTTTACATTGTTTAGTATGTTAGAGGGAAAAATGATGAATGAAGGGCTTCTGATGAGGGTTTTGAGGAAGGGAAGAAATGGGTTTTTAGAGGAATAAGGTCATGAATGAGAGTGAAGGTGAGGTGATGAAATGAGGCAAGCAAACCCAATAATGAGGTTCTTTTTGTAGCATCAGAGTAAACTTTTTAGGAGGCAGAGAGGGGAAAAAGATAGTGAAAATAGTTTAACTTAGGATAATGAAGGCAGTGAGATTTCTAGAACTCACAATATTTCTCAAATCTTGTTTCTAGAAATCTAAGATCATAATTTAGTCATCTTTTGATATCATCAAAAATTATTGATGACTAACGGTGGCTCCACTTGGGGAGGGCAGCTCCCTTTTTGGAGGTGTCCAGAATTTTCAGTTTATCAAACGTCTGAGTTTTTGCAGACCAGTGCCTTTCTATTGGGAAAATTTTTCCTTCTTTTTACTTGCTGATATTTCTTTTGAAGTGATGATCTTAATAATATGCAAGATATGATTTCTTCCAACAACATTTCTACCTATCCAATCTTACTTGTCCTAACATTTTTTCTTCTTTGAGTGCATTTGAACTAGCAAACTATTTGACTTTTTATTTTTGAAAATAGAAACAAACTATATACTTCTATCCTTATTGCTTACAAGAGTTCAGATTAAACTGGTGAATTCCTTTTATTATCTACCTGAACTATTTGACTGCCAAGATTAAGCTGTTTAGCAGTCTTGATTCTCTAAAATATTAACATAAAATTTAAAGCATGGTTCAAATCAGGATTAGATAGCCTGACTCACCATGGTTGTGGCATTGGAACAAGCTCCACACCAACATTATTTTGCATAAAGGTAAAATAGAAAAGATAAGGGCTATAATTTATCATTTGTAATGCATCCTTATCTTTCTCTTTGGTTCTATTTTAAGCATGTGGAACCAGTATCTTATATTCCCTAATATATCTTTATTGATAAGTCAAGCTTTGAAATAATCTTTGACAGTCATTGTTTTCACTAACTTATCAACATAAATTTAAAGCATGTTCAACCATGATTAGGCTAGATGACTGAACAATATATCCTTTGAATCAATTGTGGCATTTAGGTTTGCACACTTTCAGTAGTACTGTTTTTTTTTGGGTATGGGGCTGTACCTCTTTTGAATTTGCAATCTTTTTTCTTTTACTTCATTGTTTTTGTATTTTCTATGATTTTTCTCATGCATTGTTATGTATAATGAGTGAAAACTTTGAAGCTAGGACTCTTGACAAAAATAATGTTTGAGCATCCTGCCATTGATAGGACCTCAAAAAAATTCTTCTCCATTTAGCCCTTGTAAAAAGAAAGCATTATGACCCCTAATTGAATGAACGATATAAGGCCCTTTCCACAAATTCTCAAATTTACCATTTTTACCTTTGTCTTCCCTCCTAGAATCCCATTTCAAAACTATATCTCCAACTTGGAAATTATTTGATTTAGTACTTCTGTCAAAGATCTTTTTGATTTTCTCTTGAACTGCTTGTGTCCTTTTGTACACTTCCTCCCTTGACTGTTGTAAATGAATAGTTTGATTCAGCCTTGTCTGCATGCCATTTTCTTCTGATTGTACTTCTTGGAGGAGTTTCATGATTGGAACTCCTAAGGATGTTGGGAAGACTGCATCTACGCCATATACCAGCTGATAGGGGACATATTTATTGATTTCTTGGTGGTTAGCCTATCAGCCCATAATGCATGAACTAGCTTAATATGCCATGATTTCTGATTTTGAGCCAACAATATTTTGATAATTTTGATCAAGATTTTATTGGAGGATTCGGCTAGGCCATTACCCTGGGGGTAGTACGCTATGGAATGCCATAATGTGATATGATATTTATAGCAGAATTCAACCATTCTTTTGTATTTAAAGGCAGCAACATTATTTGTAATGATATTTCTAGGACAACCAAATCGGGATAGTATGTTGGTTTCAAGGAACTTGATAATGACTTAGTCAGTAGCATTCCTAGAAGGGATAGCCTCTATCCATTTGGTAAAATAATGAATGGAAGTAAGGATCCACTTATGTTGGAAAAATGAGGTTGGATGAATTTCTCCAATAAAGTCCAAACCCCATTTTTGAAAGGGAGCCTCAATACTGATGGGATGCAAAGGTAGAGGTAGGAGTTTTCTCTTGCAATCAAAAACTTGACAATTATGGCAAGTCATGACTAGTTTTTGAGTATCAGGGAAAAGGGTGGGCCATTAATAGCCATCTATAAGAATTTTGTTTGCTGTGGTATTCCAGTAAAGGTGGCCTCCACATTATCCCTCATGCAGCTCATGCATGATTTTTCTTGCATCATTCTCAAGAAAACATTTAAGAAATATGCCAACATCATTTTTACAATATAGAACCTCATCCAAAATGCAGTAATTTAAAGCTTTTTTTTCAAAAATCTAGCTTTAGTCTTTGATAAAGAAGGAGGAGCATTAAGATAAAGAAGCACATAAATGATATCAGCATACCAAGATGAATTAAAAAATGTTTCTTCAATGTATGGAGATGTGAATTCTACTGTTTCTTCTAAAACATCAACCATATTTCTATCTAATGCTTGGAAATTTGATTCTTGCCATGAGTTTTGCTAATCCCTATCCTTTAATAAGCTTGGTAGGCCTGATTTCTATATCATACACTAAGATAATAGCAATATATTTTCCCCTTTTACTATCAGGGTCTTTATTTATAATTTCCTTGACCCTGTATGTGGGACAAAAGTAATGATATGAGAGTGTAAAATGTAGACTCAGAAATATTTCAATGCGTTTATCAAGGCTAAGGCTTGTTTTTCCATGTATTATATTTGAGTGGAGCATCTCTTAAGGCTTTACTAAAAAAGGATATTGTTTGTTCTTGACCTGTATTATTCTTTTGCAACAACACCGTAGAAATGGTGTGTTCAGAGGAAAATGAGAAAATGTAGAAATCCTTGGTGAAATCAGGACTGATAAGAACTAGTGTTTGAGTTAGAGGTTGTTTCACTAGTTCAAATGATTGTTTAGCTTGTAAGGTCCATTTAACACATGTTTCCTTTTTTAGCATTTTTGTGGTATTTCTTAGCAGTTCAGTAAGGTTGGGGATGAACCTTCTCAAAAAGTTGACCTTCCCAATGAAAGATTGCAATTCCTTGAGGTTTCTAGGATGGTTTATTTTCAATATGCCTTCAATCCTTTTAGGGTCTACTTTGATTCCTTCTTCAGAGATTATGCAGCCTAGGAGTTTTCCTTCCTCGAGACCAAAAAGTGTTTTCTTGGGATTCAAAGATAAGCCATATTTTCTACATTTCTCAAAAACTTTTCTCAAATGGACTAAGTGTTCTTTATCAGTTTTGGAGAAAACAGTGATGTCATCAAGGTAAATGATTATGAAATAGCCTACGTCTTCTGAAAAATATATGTCCATGGCCCTTTGGAATGTGGCCCCTGCATTCATCAAACCAAATGGAATTTTAACATACATGAATGTACCCCAAGGTGTGGTGAAAGATGTTTTGTGTTCATCACTTGGGAGCACTAACACTTGGTTGTAACCTGAAAAACAATCCAAGAGTGATATTCCCTTAGATCCAACCACCTTTTGGATTATGTTATCCATTTTAGGCAAGGGATAATTATCTTTCAGGGAGGCTTTGTTTAGATTTCTAAAGTCAATGCAAAGCCTAATTTCCTCGGTCTTCTTCCTAACAGATACAAGGTTGGAAACCCACTATGAGTATCTAAGGGTAACTATGATCCCAACATCATACATCTTCTTGATCTCTTTCTCAACTAAAGGTAATAAAACAGGGTTTATCCTTCTTAGTTTTTGTTTGAAAGGTTTCTGATTTTCCTTAAGAGGAATTTTGTGTTGAATAATACTGGTATCATATGATTTCAGATATTTTTATCCCCATGCAAACACATCTCCAAACTCTTTGAAAAGTTCAATATATTCTTTTTTGATATGAGCAGGAAGAGTGCTAGATAACTTAGTCATTTTGGGTTCATTCATGCTACCTATGTTATGTTCTTCTACATTAGGTTCTGTAGGCCCCATATTTGGTTTATTAGCTACATCATTGAAGTCAAAAATCTCCTCTAATGCTGGAAGACCCCTTGGTATTGAATCATTTTCACATTGTAGAACCTCAAGGTCCTTTGATCAGTGTTGAGTAATTATATCTTATAAAGATGTTCAAATTGGTTTATATCAGCAGTAGAGGAAAGCTCTATTTTATGGACTTGTTTTTCATCAAAATTCTTTTTTTCATGGCTTGAGCTAGGTGCTGGTTCAACAAAATCATTTCTTGACTGCAGAAAATCATAAATTTGCTTATCACCCTTAAACAGTTGCCAATAGTTTTCATTTTCAAGCACTGCAAGACGATTTTTTACTTTGACATTGAATTGTTCATTTACCTGGGGTATTTGACAATTGCTGGCAGCAAAGGAAATTTCATTTGCAAGGATATTCTGAGCTCTAGGGATGAAAGTGAGTTCATATTTTTCAAAGGTTTTCAAGAGATCTAGGGCAGAATTCCTGTATTCTCTTAATCTTGGGTTTTTATCTGAATACTACCCTTTTATTTGCCTAATGATTAGTTCTGAATCTCCTTGGACTGATATTTTCTTGGCTCCTAAATCTTTGAGCAAATGTAGGCCAAGGAGAAGAGCTGCATATTCTGCAATGTTATTGGTGCATTGGAAATCAAGTTTGTAGGAAAGTCCTTTGTTTGTATTATGTATCCATATACCAGCTCTAGAGCCTATTTTGCTGCAGGAGCCATCAAAGCTCATTTCCCAAAGTGTTTCTATCTCATTCTCATTCTCATTTTGCTATTCTAGGCTACTAAAGTTTGAGATGTCATGTTTTTTATTTGAGAACTATTTCGAATGTTCTAGTGGACTTAATTATTTCTCATTTTCCTTTTCTTGTTTGCTGATTTCATCTTCATTGTACAAGATAAAGGAATCTAGATTTGAATGAATAGAATAAACAAGAGTGTTGTTTGGTTTGTCTATGTTGCTTACCATATATTTCATATGAGATTCTCTGTATAATCTTCTAGTTTGGTTAAAAACTGGAATGGTAGCATAAGACATGTCCATTTGAGGGCTTCCCTGAAGTTTGGCTCCCCATGATCTAGATAGAAGCATGCCATACTTTGGGGGAATGTTAGCAACCACTATATCCATAACTAGACCCTTAGCAGGAATTTGTGCCAGATTGACACATAAATCCTTGATTAGACCTAAGCATTTGATTGTGCTTGAATCAAAAGAATAAATATCTTTGTAAGGTTTAGTAATTTCTAGGCCTAATCTCTCCATCACCACCTTTGGCATGAGGTTGTGAGAGGCACCAGAGTCTAGCATGGCATTGTGAAAGATTTTATCATGTATTTTTAGGCTAACATAGAAGGGGGGAACAACCCCTTCTTGGTATTTTCCTTCTACTTCAGGACCAAACAACAATTCTGGTTTATCGTCTGCCAAGTTTAAAGTATTAGTATCATTTCCTATATTCAAAGCTTTCAAAACTTGATTTTTATATATATCCTAGGTTACTAGTTCAGTTAAAGGTATGCTAATTTTGATCTTGGCAATTTCACCCTCAAGGCTGAAAGGGACTAGTGTTTTTGACATATTTACATCAGTTTTTTCAAACATAGTCTTTTCAACAATTTTGATTTGTGGAGTTTTATTATGACGATTATTTTGGACAGATTTCTCAGGGCTACTAGCAAAAGTACTAAGGTAGCTTGGTTCAACACTTTGCTGACTGGCTTTGTCCTTGTTTAAGTCAGTTTTCTTAGCCACAATGTTGGTAGTGTTTGTTGTCTTTTTAGGAAGATTTTCTGAGGTATTCCTAACATCAATTTCTGTGTTGTTGTTCTTGGAGGTCCCTTGGTTCTTTTTGCTCCTAAGATCATATTGTATGTGGACCTCCATTATAGCATTTTGAAACCCCAATTGGTAATCTTCAAAATCCTCATGGTTGTTTTCAGTTTGTTCTGAGGAGAAAAATCCTTGTTCTTCTTCAGTGAGAAAAGCATCACCCTCACTGTCAGATCCTATCAACTTTACATGATTTTCTTCCAATATTTCAGTCTCCCTTTCTTCTTCTTGATCTACATAATTTTCTTGAAAAACAGGCCTAATTTGTTGGTCATTATCTCTCTGCTATTTTGAATAGGGTCTCTTCTGAAATTTGGATTTCTATTTCTGTTTTGGGGATTGACTTGGTTCTCCCTAGGAGTTAATCTATCAGTTAAGTTTATATTTTCCAGCATTCTTTCCATTAATTTCACTAAGTTATCAATTTTGGCATCAGATGATGAGGTTGATGCCATTGTTTCATCTTTGTATGTAACTCTTTTTTCTGATTTCAACCTAGCTCTTTTCTCAATCAGATTTTCCTCTACACTTATAGCTCCCCTCTGCATATCTTCTAAAGTCAAGGGGTCTCTTTCTCTTAGCTGATAGGCCATGTTTGGATCAAAGCCTTTAGGAAATTTAGCTAAGGCTAAGCCCAGTGGAGGTTTCATGTTTGGGGGAAGTGCATTGGTAACACTATTGAATCTAGTGCAATAATCTTGGACACTTTCCCCAGTATTTATTTTAAGGTTTCTATATTCTAAAAGGATTTGGAGAGGTTTATTTTTAATTTCCCATTTGTTTATGAATGTTTGGTATAAAAAAGGGAGATCATTTATGCTATTAGGAGTTAAACTTTTAAACCATTTTTTGGCTTCTCCTCCTAAACTTTGGGCAAAGATTCTCATTTTAATGGTCTCTTCTTCTATTTCCATGTAATAAAAAATATCATCCATTTTATCTACATGATGTTGGGCAGTATTAGATTCAGTTCCAGTGAAATGGGGAATTATGGATTGATAATCATTTGGTAAAGGAACCAGAGGTTGTGGTAACACTAGTGGGGAATACCATGCTGCCATGGTGGGAGAAAATGGGGGATTTACAAGAGGTGGATTTTTGGAAGGGATAGTGGGATGAAATGGATTGTTTTGAATAGTAGAAGTATGGATGGGTGTGTTGGAAGTACTTGGACTAGCAAACTTATTTTGAGAAGATTTGTTATGGAAGGAGATAAAGTGATGGAGAAGCTGAAAATCAGGAGGAGTAGAAGGAGAGGCTTCTCTACTAGAACTTTGTTGCAAATCTGTGTGCTCAAGGTCAGTTTGGTATATATCACTATGTGACTTATTTATAAATATGTTCTTTGAATGATACAAGTTAAAGTGAGGATCTTTCAAGAATGTAAGCTTTTTAGGGACAGATCTTGTTCTTTGGATAGTCCTAATAGTAGTTAAATTTCCAGCTCTAGAAGTTTGCCACAAAACATTTTCTGGATCATCAACTATTGTAGGAGGATTAGGGCATGGAAACTTTTAGGGGCTAATATTCGTAGGTGGGCTAATTTTCCATGCTTTTTCAAAAAACAAGATTCGCCAATTTCCATTTTTTTCTAAAATGATTCGCCCACATTTTATAGTACACCATTATTTTACCTTAAAAATCACCAAAATATTATATTAACTAATATAAAATCATTGGAAATATAAATATTTCTACAAAAGTATCACCAAATATTTTACAATTTGCATATTAGGGACTAGTAATATTCGCCAAGGTTTCTAAACTTTAAGATAAATATCCATCCTTAAAATTTTCCTTGGATTAGGGTCTGGATGAGATCTAGTATTGATCCTATGTGAATCCAGATTTCAAATTCAAAATTTAGAGAGGTCGAAAGTTTAAGGACTGTTTTCAGAAGTTTGACCTCTCTTATTGTTTAGTATATCTCTAAAATATGGGACTAGGCTTGTAAACTTCTTAGGACTGATTTGAATCAATCCTAAGGAAATCTGAAAGTACTAGTGGAGTAATAGGCCTACTAGGGCTAGTGGAGTCGCCAGGTGGAAATTTTTTGCTGTTTTGAAGGTAAAATTTATATGGTCCACCACCAATAATTAATAAAAACAAATATAGGAATTTTTTTGGGGTTTTTTGAGTTTTTATGTAGCCCTAAGGTTTTGTAAGAGTTTCCTATACGTGAATCATCACTTAGCTAAGATGGTGAAACAAACAGAGTGTACTCTATGGCTATCAGTTGATTTTCTGAAGCTTAACTGAGGGTCAAAATGAGTCTATAAGAGTTTTTTTTTTTTGGGGGGGGGGGGGTATTATGTACTCTGTCCCACCATGATCACCATTATGTTAGGAATGGGGATAAGGTGGCTGATTCACTATATGAGGGTTTAGTGAGTTTTAAGAGGTATTCAGGAAACTATACTCAGAGGTCCCATCGTGATCGCCATTATGTTAGGTTCCTGTGATTTGGCAGATTAGTAGAAAAAATGAAAAGGTAACATCATAACCAGTCTTTAGAGTCCTAGGACCTACCCTTCCTAGACTCAGAGAGGGATATTTCTATTTTTTTACAAAGGATACGTACTTGTTTGTTTTGAAGGGTTGATTTTAGGATAACTATTAAGTATGGAGTTTTGTTGTTTGTTTTGATTGGGTATGATGATCAAAGCAACATAGGTAGAATGAGGAAATCTCTAAGTCATTGGGAAATGGAGTCAAATGAAATTCATGATAAGTTCATCAATCGATCAAGGAGTATCATAGGGAAAATCTAACTTGGCCAGTGGATCTTCAAAGTTTTTAGGGTAATGAGTTGGGCATTAATTGTAAGAATGAAAACTAGGACAAAGGGCAATCAAGAATCCTTTATCATATGTACTTCTCAACAAAGGGACTTAAATAAAACACAAGCATGAAGGGGAAATCAATAGACAGGGAAAACCATAAATTCTATGATCCAGCTACAATTGATATTTATCGAAGACAAACTTTTCCAATAAAATATCGAAGGCGAGAAACTCTTTTAACTTCTAGTGATTTCACCTTCAAGGACAAAAAACACTTAAGACACAAATATAAATGTAATCAGGGAAGAGGGAACTCCTAAACATCCTTGATCATAGCTATGAAGATCTCTAAAACAATTAGTTAAGCAAGTACAAAGGGTATGATCGAAACAAAACCTCTTTGGCAGACTTTAATGAATGGTACTTTAGAGAGAGAGGCTTCAAAAAATAGTGTTTTAGTGGCAGCAAATAAGCAGGGCTTACCATAAATCATGCTTGATACCAACTGTATTAAACTATTTATGAAATAAAAAAGTTTAGGGGGTCTAGAGAGAAATTAATAATTCTCTAAAATTTCCTAGCAGAAGAAAACATTAAGGCAGTGAAGAACAAAAAGAACTAAGGTGCTTTCAAAAGACGTTTCTTAGTCTAAATTTTTTTCTCTATTGCAATATAGAAATATGGAAACATAATGAAACAGGAAATAAAAATAACATATTAGAAGCACTTCACCAAAAACCAAGCTCAGGGATCCAGCAATCTAGCCTCCTCCATCAACAAACAAATGAGGGCATCCACAAGTTCCAAGACATCAATTTTCTTTCAACTTCCAAGAGACTCTGTATTACTTCAAAGAGTCATCAAATGCCAACAAGATAGTGAGTTCAGATGCAGTATTTATGGTACAAATGAGGAGGTGAAGCTGAGCTAGGGTTTAAGTGTCATTTATTACAGAGTTAATGTATTTATAACCTTGAAGACCATGCAAGGCTCAAGGAAGGAATATCTGCAGCTACTACTCTATTTTAATAACTTCTATCTTAACTGCTAAGGAAAAATGGGTGAAATGTTTGAATTTTAAGGCCTATTCATAACTTTTACAATAAATTTTTGGCAGATATAAATATCTCTGACTCAGCTCAATAACTGCCTAATGCTTTATTGAAGGAAACAAAGCACTAGGTGGAAAAAATATCTTTTGAAAGGAGTAACTGCCACAGGCTGAGTCATTCGAATTTGTCTTGGGATAACCTGTCCTTTGTTTTATATTTAATCTCTGTCTTTATGCTTTTACTGTCTACTTTTTATCATATTTTCTTCAATCTGTTTGGTCTTTCTGTTCTGTTCCTTCAATCTTTTAATTTATTTCCTTTGATCTTTTGCCTTTATTATTTTTGTCTTTCCACTGTATTCTTTTCTTTCTTTGACTTCCATCAGTCTTCAAGCTAATCCTTTGTGTCTATCCTTTGATTAATATTAGCCCTCTAATCCTTATTATTTCTTCCTTTCACTGCTTCTTTGACTATTTGTGTTTTCTATGTGCAGGGGAGGCCTTTCTTTGTGGCTGGAGGTTCATTTGACTGGCCAATCACCATGTTTCATCGATTAATCGATTTTGGTGCAGGGCCTCTGTCCCTTTAATTGTGAATGAAACCACTGGATCATCACCCAACGTCTAACCAAACTCTTTTGGACTATGGGAGGGTATGGTGGAGTTTCTTCCATTAAAAACTGCACAAAACATAAACTATTAGTCTTTAAAACCTGCGGGAGGGTTTCATTGTGTTTTCGGGGTTTTGAACTACCGAAGGATGTTTGTAGAGGAGGAGAGGGTGCAGAGGGAAAGGTTCCAGAGGTGGAACTAGGAGGAATGAGAGCGGGAAATTTTTGAAAAATGGCACAGAGGGAAGGTGGTTTTGAAAAACCACAAGTGGTTTATTGCGTGGATAGAAGGTGGTTTGTGGTTTTGGGTGAAACGGACGTGATATAGTTTAGGGAGAGACACCTAGCCGGAGAAAACCACCCATTTCGCGCAGGTTATAAAACTTTAAACCCGACGCTATTAAAAATGCGATATGTGTCTTGGGCCGTTGGATCTCGAGTTTGGAGATACACTAGAAAATTTGGCGCAAATTCCGACGGCCAATTCGTCGCTATTCCGACACATATTCGTCGCAAGAGTGACAGTTCGAGGGAGGGAAAAACGTGGTTTTCCATACCATCGCAGTTTCGACACAATTAAAAAGTGTCACACTATCGACACTTTTTCCGTCGCTTCCACACAAGCGTCACTCTTCCGTCGTTTCCCAATCCGTCGCACTTCCGACCTTTGTAAACTGTCGCACTTCCGACGAAATGTGGTCCGACGTTTTGAACGTCGCTCTTCTGACGTTTTTAAACTGTCACAATTACGACGAAATGTGGTCCGACATTTTGAACATCGCTCTTCCGACGTTTGTAAACTATCGCAATTCCGACGCAATGTGGTCCGACGTTTTGGACGTCGCTCTTCCGACGGTTGTAAACTGTCACAATTCCGACAAAATGTGGTCCGACGTTTTGGATGTCGCTCTTCCGACGTTTGTAAACTATTGCAATTCCGATGGAATGTGGTATGACGTTTTGAACGTCGCTCATCCGACGTTTTTATACTGTCGCTGTTCTGACGTTTTTAATCTGTCGCAATTCCGATGATTACAAGGCGTCGGTATAGCGATGGAGGGTTCAATTTAAAAAAAAAATGAAACTTTAAAAGAGGAAAAACGTTGTTTTGAATATATTATATGAAGTAAAATAGTCCATGAAGTCATTACATTTTCACATCTGAAGATTGGAACCCAAATATCCATCCAGAAAAGTGGAAGTCCCACCCCAGACAATGATAGAAAAATACCCCATGTCACATACAGGGAAATGATATAAAACCCAGTAACGGTCCACATGGAGATTATCGACAATCTTAGAAAGCATCCAAATATGCCCGAGGCATCTATAAGAAAGTGAAATAGCAGTATGTAGATTAGTAAAGCAACAGATAGAGTACCGACGTCCATTGTTCCAAATACAAATTAAAGTACCCAAAATCCTTGAACAGAGAAAAACGCTAATCATGTGAGGAGTGTGATATGTCCAAAATATAAAAAGACCATCGGACCATATCAATAAACCAGCAACATAGACCAGCATCGCTAGTTTTGAAGGCAGAGTGATAAACATTAATCATTTTTTTTTCACAAGAGAAAAAACGTTGTTTTGAATATATTATATGAAGTAAAAGAGTCCATGAAGTCATTACATTTTCACATCTGAAGATTGGAACCCAAATATCCATCCAGAAAAGTGGAAGTCCCACCCTAGACAATGATAGAAAAATACCCCATGTCACATACAGGGACATGATATAAAACCCAGTAACGGTCTACATGGAGATTATCGACAATCTGAGAAAGCATCCAAATATGCCCGAGGCATCTATAAGAAAGTGAAATAGAAGTATGTAGAATAGTAAAGCAACAGATAGAGTACCGACGTCCATTGTTCCAAATACAAATTAAAGTACCCAAAATCCTTGAACTGAGAAAAACGCTAATCATGTGAGGAGTGTGATATGTCCAAAATATAAAAAGACCATCAGACCATATCAATAAACCAGCAACATAGACCAGCATCGCTAGTTTTGAAGGCAGAGTGATAAACATTAATCATTTTTTTTTTTACAAGAGAAAAAACGTTGTTTTGAATATATTATATGAAGTAAAACAGTCCATGAAATCATTACATTTTCACATCTGAAGATTGGAACCAAAATATCCATCCAGAAAAGTGGAAGTCCCACCCCAGACAGTGATAGAAAAATACCCCATGTCACATACAGGGACTTGATATAAAACCCAATAACGGTCCACATGGAGATTATCGACAAATCTGAGAAAGCATCCAAATATGCCCGAGGCATCTATAAGAAAGTGAAATAGAGTATGTAGAATAGTAAAAAAACAGATAGAGTACCGACGTCCATTGTTCCAAATACAAATTAAAGTACCCAAAATCCTTGAACAGAGAAAAACGCTAATCATGTGAGGAGTGTGATATGTCGAAAATATAAAAATACCATCAGACCATATCAATAAACTAGCAACATAGACCAACATCACTAGTTTTGAAGGCAGAGTGATAAACATTAATCATTTTTTTTTCACAAGAGAAAAAATGTTGTTTTGAATATATTATATGAAGTAAAACAGTCCATGAAGTCATTACATTTTCACATCTGAAGATTGGAACCTAAATATCCATCCAGAAAAGTGGAAGTCCCACCCCAGACAATGATAGAAAAATACCCCATGTCACATACAGGGACATGATATAAAACCCAGTAACGGTCCACATGGAGATTATCGACAAATCTGAGAAAGCATCCAAATATGTCCGAGGCATCTATAAGAAAGTGAAATAGCAGTATGTAGAATAGTAAAGCAACAGATAGAGTACCAATGTCCATTGTTCCAAATACAAATTAAAGTACCCAAAATCCTTAAACAGAGAAAAACGCTAATCATGTGAGGAGTGTGATAACCATCTGCAGAAACCCAGGCTTGCTTGTAAGATCAGGCTCACTTGATTCCAAAATTGGTAACCATCTGTTGCATCTGAGATGTAAGGTTCAGGCTCACTTGTTTCCATTAGTAGCCCGCTACAGCATCCACCCTGTTCATAGCAAAAAGGTTCCTGTAGATATACAGAGAAAGAGTATAATACGTAGACCATATAAACATGGCTCTGTATTTCAAAAAACAGGTTTAAAATAGAAACAGGGCAACATCTTTTTTTCTAAGTAAAGTTAATCTATTAACAGTGGGAATAAAATTACACCGAAGTCAAAATAATTGCCCAGACTCATGGCAAATTTGTCATAAAAAAATCAAAAAATTAAGAAGACTACCCTCATACGGGGAAACCACTCTTGAACATTTAATTTACAGAATTCAAAAATATTACAAAGGTCCAGCACAGTAAAATAATCTAAAAGCAGCCCAATTAAGTGGGCCGCGAAGCAAGAAAAAAAAATTAACCAAACTACTCCTCCGGCTCCTCGACGATTCGGCACCATCCTTCGGAAGGTCCAGGATCGCTAGGTGCTACCTCCACATTCATGCCACGGCTCCCCTCCTGAAGGCCCGAATGCTGGCCGACTTTTTCCGAGCTCAGACCCGCCGGACGGGTGCATTCTTCCTCTGTTTGGGCCTCCTCGCGGAAAACCACAGTGACTGAAGCTGTAATTCGTGGGCGGTTGAGAGAGCAATTAAAGGAAAATTGCACAGTGCGCGTCGTGGGAGAAGGTGAACTAGCGGTGAGGAAACGAGGAGCAGGGGAATTAATACGGTGGCCAGATCCTACAACCTGACCCCGCCCACTCCTAGTATTTGGATAGCGACCTGCGTAATAATCACTGGACTGGCCGGAAGACAACTCGGTTGAGGGGCTGGAAGGAGCGCGTTGGAGTTGACCTCTAGTGCTCCCCCTGCGGCAAGACATCCTTTGACGCACGCGAGGCATGGGTGCAGTATCACTAGCAGTGGGCACAAGAGGAAACAGAGAAGCAGAATTCCAAGAAACAGAGGAAGACAGACAAGGACCAGACCGAGAGAAATGCAGATATGCAGCAAGGTCTACGCAGCAGTTCAGCTGGCCACTTCTCCTTCTCGTCACAGTGAGCAGGTAGTGTAACCCAGCAACCGGCTCGTCTGAAAAACCATAGCGAAATGCCATTTTATCGACCCGACTGTAATGCAATCGAAGGACGCCCGTCATAATTAATCTCTGATCATTAATGAGAGCCGAAGGCCGGATCATATTGGAGCATGCGGAATCGCTAATAGGAGTGGAGGTCCGATCTTGAAAAGTGTTAAAACTTAATGCGATTAGATGTGAAAACCTTGGAACTTAATTAAACATCGTTAAAACTTAATGCAATTGATATGAAATAGCCACATCCATGTCCCATCTCCTTAAATGCCATCGAATGCACCCGCAGCCGGGAGCAGGGCAAGTTCTGATTGAGGACACGTGGCAGAAATTGATTGGAGTAGATCTTTGTTTGGGCGCTCACGTAGTGGAAATCCGGACCCGAAAAAGATTAGGGCGAATTTGATAAGAAATTCGCATCACAAATATCCCTCCGTACACCAGCCCAACTTCGAACCCGAAAAATATTAGGGCGGAATTCATTTGGTTTTCGCGTCACAAAATTGGCTGATGTCAGCAGGCTATTTTGGAACGCGAATTTGGTTTGAATTATGGTTTATCGTCATTTGAAGTCTGGCGGGCTCGACTTAAGAACAATTTTTTTTGATCCCATCTTATAAAATTTGTGTTGGTTTTCTTTGATAATACACATATTTATAATAAATCATGGGAATACCACACTAGTAAACATGTGGAAAATTTATATAAATTATTGAGAACAATCATTTTTATGTAAAAATATCCAAATGTGCTTTTGGGAAATAAGAATTCGAGTATTTGGTTCATATTGTTTTAAAGGAAGGAGTGAAGTTGGAGTCTCAAAAGATGCAAGCTATTACAAAATGACCTATTCCTAAGAAAATCAAGGTTCTTAGAAGATTTTTTAGACTTACATGATTAGTATGATGATAATTATGATAATTTCACAAAACAATCACTAGCTATTTTGAGGGATGAGATATTAGAACTTCAGCTTGATGAGGATTTTTAAGAGCTTTATTTCTTCTTTTGAAATCAAGAAAATATTCTCCCAAACTGAAAATATGTGTTCTTGAGATAATTTCTGAAAATTATGAAAATGAAATTAAACTTTTGCATTCTCAAATTCGGTCATACAATTTCCGAAATCCTAAAGAATTCTTTGAAAATCTTCCTTCTCCTAAGCAAGAGGAAATTGTACTATCTTTTGACTTGCATATTGAGGATGATTATTCTTTCAAACACAAGACATAAGAAATAGTTTCAAGGCTTAATATTCAGAATACAACTGAGCAACCAGTCATTGAAGGCCTAGAAGTAAACAACATACATCATACTTTTATTGATCCTATATCAGATTATATGGAGAATATTTTTAGTCCAAATCTGCAAACATGTTTTCTCTATAAGGATCAAATACATCAAAAGTGGCCTTTACACATCATATCATTTATTATAAAGGCACATGATCATAATATACTTCCAATTTTGATCACAGGAAATCAAGTTATCCATTTATTGTTACAACTACTTGATTGGCTTCATTGGAATTTTTGTATTACCTGATTCAATAAGATTGTTAGTAGATTGAGTAGGTAGATGAGTGCCAATAAGCTCAGAATTTTGAGCATTTTTTTTTTTTAGTTTTCAATTTTTAGCTAGTTTTTCATTAAGTTGGTTTGAAAACTTTTGTGTGTTGTTTTAGTTTCAGATCAGATTTCAGTTTGCAGAAGACAGAAGACATTTACAGGTTCACCAAGGTCAATGGATGAGGACAACTGACCTACTGTTCTTGAATTTTCACTAGGAAAAGCCATCCCCAAGTGGAGCCAGTGTTAGAATCCTATACCAATAGTTGTCATATTTCATAATTGACTTCATGGGATATGTAATATGTTCATACCTTTTCTTGTTTCAAAGGTTTTCCATATTATCAAAAAATCAAAAAAATTTAAAAAATGTAAATAGGGTATACCCTAAAAGAAAAATAAAAGGGTAAAATGAATAAAAATGGCCAAAAAAGTAAAAGAAAATGAACCCCACCAAAAGAAAGGCCAAGGAAAGTGTGCAAGTCTAAATGCCACTACTTTTTGCTCTTATGTAATAAATAAAATTGTCTACAACTTGTATCCTATGCCACAATTTATGAATAGTCAAACAGTTTAAGCTTGGCTATTTCATCTTTCAATTTCATGTTTTAGAGATAGAGAATAAAATATGACCAAATTGTTTAATCTTGGCAGATAAGTAGATAGGTAGAGTAAATAAAAGGAGCTCAATAGCTTAATCTGAGCCCTTGGATGTAATAAGGTTAGACTTAGATTGATTTCTACATGTAAAAGAAAAGAAAGTGTGATAAGGGTTTGCCAGTCTAAGTGCACCCTAATAAAGAAGAAAAAATGGTAGAGTAAAGTAGGTAGGGTAGGTAGATGATGTTGCAGAATTGCGTGTGATGGACAATGACTATAAATGTGTTAATATTTACTTTCATCACAAAGTGCAAAGGCAAACACTATACTGGAAGAAATTCAAAACAAAGCAAAGTCAAATTTATTAACTTCCCTTCTCATCTTCCCCTAAAGATTTCACTAATTTCCCCTAAGTACTAAGGTATTTGAAAATTAGAGGGGCTCAAGGCATTTCCTTGACTTTTGGAGGGACCATCCCCTCGGCCCAATAATTGGAAAAGCCTAAGTATTTGAAGTCATTCTTCATAACATTCACTCATTTCTAAACATCTTTTCCTAAGTAAAATCCCATTTTACTTAGGAAAATTATGCATTATTTCATAAAAAACCCTCAAAATCATATTTTATTTCATGTCTAAGTGATGAAGTGATTATAATGCAATTTGCTTTTAAATCTTCACTTTCTTAGTTATATTAATGTATTTTGAGTTTACATTGTCCCCTTGTCATATTAACATTGATTTTATGTATTAAATCCTTACAAAAATAACCTTCTCCTATTATATATAACTCCTTTTTATATAATATCCCCAAAAACCCATTAATAAATTTTAGCCAAAGTTATTTATTCCCACATGTTTAAATAAAAAACCCACTTTATGCCCCCTTAATATATCGTAATATTAAATTCTGCCCCCTATGGTAATTAGATTAATCTGATTTAATTATCATATAATAAAAGTATATTGAAAAAATAATTAAAACATGTTTTATTACGTGTTTTAATACAAAATTAATTCTTCCCCTATGTATTTTAATCCCTCGACTCCCTTTCCCAAGGTTAAAACTATACACCCTTTGTAAAATCCCCAATACCTCCCTTAACCGCTAACCTTGGTTAAATCATTTCTCGATCACTTTCCTGCATTTTTATAAACAAATTGATTAATCCTCACGATTAATTAACTCCGCCAATTAGATTCCCCCTGATGAGATTAATTAATGTTTAATTGCATCGGGCCCTCCATATTAAATCCCCGTCACTTCCACGTCCCCATCGCCATTCGATCAACCCATCTGAGATCAACGGTTATTAATGATATCGCTAGCCATCTGCGTCCGAACAATAACGCGCGATGGCCCGACAGTTTTCAAACAGTGCCATGCCATGCGTCAATCATTCTATGGAATCGCTCGCCCTCCGCCCAAAACCACTTTTCCCCAAAAGCGATGCGATGGAAAACGCTTACCGCTTGCCTCCCATGACTCATCCTCCATACCTGCTGACGTCATCCATTAAATAAATAAAAAATATCCCATCACCCTTTGGACTTTGTGAATAAAAAAATTTTGCCCGCGTCATTTTCATTATTCTGTGAACGACCAAAGTCTCATGCAGATAATTTCAAAAACAAATTGTCAAGCGCCATCAACTGTATTTTGCTGAAGACAATTGCATACCAGTAATCCAGAGTTCGTACATCATAGCCTGTACCTGTTTAATCACTGTTCATCTCCCAAAAAATAGGTATTTACCCCAATTCCCGTTAAAACTCCGTGAAATCCTAGCTTTTTTTTTAAATTCCGCACGAAAGACAGAAACAAAGTTCAATTTGGTCTTGTTCAATCCCCAGAATTATAAATTGCATTCCCAAAACTTGTAATTGTGTTTGTTCTTCACAAATGCATCTATGAATTTAAATTCTTGACCTCTCGTGCCCATCTATGAATGCATCCAATGGGATATCTACATCAAATGCTCCTTTATATCCCCAAAAACAAATTCCCTACTACAAGAGCACCAGTATTGATGGATCACCCCACACCATCCCACCCACTAGAAACGGTGAAAAAGGAAACCCGAGAAAACTTCTGAAATATCTCAAGATGACTATATGGTTGGTTCTTATGAATCAACCAACCATTCAGAACATGCTCATCAATCCAAACCATGAGTATTATGTGACAATATTCAAGCAGGCACTGAATCGGATTTCTGAAGCTATGTTAGAGAAACCCTAAACTCTCACTGAAAATAGGTGAAATGTGGCACCACTCGGAGATTGACATGTGCCAATTGGTACAAGTGGTAGACAATTGGCATGCTCAAACAACGAGGTGATGCAGGAATGACATGAGGGAGAAAATATCAGAAAAGCCCCAAATCTGGAGAACTAAAGCTCATCACCAACTTGAGATTGACAACTTTACATGATGTAACCTATGAAATCGTAAATGGAGAAATCATAGTAACAATAAAGTAACCTATGTAACAATAAAGTCGGATTCATCCTGGGGGTGGTAATGGGAGAAATCATAGTGAACAACAGGAAACATGCAGAGTTGCTTACAATCAAATAGATGAAAAAACACATACAAAAAACCTAGATAATAATCATGAACAAGCTTAATATTGAATTATGAGCTGTAAAGGAACTTACAAAATGTGACATTACGAACCTGGTCAAGCGCACAAGCAAAAATATCCTGGACATGACCCTGGTTGACAAGTTGTATTGCTCATGATGCAAGAGGATTTGTACCTGCACTGCCAAGTCAATCAAAATCCATCATTATCTATACAATAAATACAAGTAATTGATGTAGTATTTTTACTCTAAGATGCATTCTTATGATAATGTTAGAACATATGTTGAAAATGTCAAAACATACCCGAATAAGCTCCTCTTCGTTTCAAGAACAATTTATTGGAGTCGCATGAACTTGGAACAAGCCTCCCACGATCTGAAAGAGTAGCAACTAAGTCAACGGTGACTTTTTTGTTGCTACGCTGGATCAAGGGAGGTTTGCTCCAAGATTAAATCGCTCCAATAAATTATTCTCTACTAAACAGGGCCAACCACGTGAAGGTGGAAGCTCTTATGGCCCTCCCCCCCCACATCACTCTCAATTCCCCAATACCTAATCTATATTTCATTTTTTACTTTCACGAGCATAAAAAAAAATATTCAATAACTAATAAAAAAAAAATTCAACAAAAAGTACGCAAGGAAACATTGCAATTAATGCTTGACATAAAAATAGTATGATAAATGAGTTTTTTATATAACGCAAAAATGTTCCAAGTATGGTAACGTTTGTCTTATAATAATACAATATTTTACATTATCAAATTTTCTTTTTCTTCTTCCTATTTCTAAAGCTCCTAATTACATCATCAATATCATCGTCCTCTGCTCCTGTTTCGTGCCTTTCGACCCGCACTGCTGACCTAGTTGCGTAGTCACGATGTCTGGTCTCATCCAGTGACGGGGCATCGCCTACAAAAACAGATAATATTAAATTTTAATTGTCAGTTTTTAAATATCATTGAACTATTTCGGTAATATTAATAAAAAAAATTGCAATGAGATTATTTACCCGGTGCACCAGTTGTCGCCGCTGACCTAGTTGCGTAGTCACGATGTTTGGTCTCATCCAGTGACGGGGCATCGCCTACAAAAAAAAATAATATTAAATTTTACTTGTCAGTTTTTAAATATGATTGAACTAGTTCGGTAATATTAATAAAAAAATAGCAATGAGATTATTTACCTGGTGCACCAGTTGTCGCCGCTGACCTAGCTGTGTAGTCACGATGTCTGGTCTCATCTAGTGATGGGGCATCGCCTACAAAAACAGATAATATTAAATTTTAATTGCCAGTTTTTAAATATCATTGAACTAGTTCGTTAATATTAATAAAAAAAAATGCAATGAGATTATTTACGTGGTGCACCAGTTGTCGCCGTTGGGACTGTTGCCCTGTCTTCCTCTCTGGTGGTAAGATCCTCAAGGGAAACATTCTCTGTCATTTAAAAAAAAAACGTTGTAAGGACAACCATCAAGGTATAATTAGAAAAAAATATTAGTGGAAATTAATTACCGTCACGGCCCTCACTGATAGTAGCATTGTCGGCCTTGTCCCCACTACAAAGATCAGGTTGCACATGAGGATCATCTACATCTGGCTCTAAATCTGGGTTATTTTCCTCGTCGATAGTGTTGCTCCCCTGATTTAAACAAATTTGTTAGACATTAAATTTATGGACGAAAACGAATATATTGAAAGGTTAATGTTTTACCTTATCAGGCATTCTGGATCTTGGGAACTGCCCAAAGCTTTTGTGACGTTCAACTACGGCTTGATAGCCAAAATGGAAAGCGATATTTTTATCTTCCTCTGTAGTTTCTGTTACGAAGTCATCACCCTACATTACATATGATTGTGTATTTTTAATCATATTTGATAGGATTACAAAAACGTTGGAAGGCGATACAATTAATTATAAGATGTTTAGCTACTTAATTACAATTCTTGCGGCCAATTTCAAGTAGCCGCCCTGGCCTAGCTTGTGATGGCCCTTTTTTCAATCCTAGCTTTGGTTGCCTTTGAGGTGTCAGGAAACCTAGCATCAAAAGATTGAAGTCAGATATGACGTAGCACACTTTTATTTTAGACATAGAGAAAATTAAAGCTATTGAATTAAAGTTGTAATTTACTTTGCGGGTCCAGTTGGCATTTTTCCTTATTTCTTTGCCCTTTTATCTTTTCCGTCATGGATGAGTGCTCTCCACTCAATCTCTGGAACTGTGAGAGGATGCTCATATCTAGGGTTAAATTGAAATTGAGTCCTACAGGTGTCCCTGGTATATTTCAAATATTTACCGGCTACCCGAGCCACCGCTGTTCTGTCAAATGTGCCGACCCCAAAAAGGGCTTCTAGATAATCTAGAAGTTCTTTTTTCAGGTTGGAATTCTGGGAATTCCACCTTGTGCGTATAGTTGGGCCAAAAATTACCAACGCATGGCTCTCCAGAAACCTGTAGAACTCATTGTTTCCTACACAGAAAAAGAAGAAGATATTATCATTAATTTAAAAATAAAAATCATGATAAATATGTTTTAGATAAAGTACATAAAATAGTTAAAATATTAAAATTTACCTGGGATTTGTACATGCTTTATAGGGAAACCTTCATCGTTCACCAACAAAGTGCCATTAATGGTCCCTGTGGAGCTGACACGTGTAGCTCCAGGAAACGCAATAATGTAGGTGGCCATATCAGCCTCATCATTGCCAACACGTTTAGCGGTTGGCTAGGTGTCTTCTTGTTCAGGGTGTGTTTCTTTGCTGGCACCTGTTTGGTCAATTTAGTGTGTCCTAAATTGCTACATTAATTTGTCAATCCGGGATTCGTAAGCTGACGAAGTGTGGCGCACTATATGTGCAAGATAACCTATCTCTTACTTTTTTGTCGTTTTTGGTTTTTTTTCTTTTTATCTTGGTTGGTTTCCTAATGAAAATTCTAAAAGGCAAGTATGGTTATGATTGTTCAAGGTAATGATTTCCTTTATAATGATTTACCAAACTTCAAACTTCAAAAGAATTTTGAAACATACAATGAGAAAATTAGTTCCTAAAAAGGAAATGAAAATGTGCTACTATTCTAGTTAAACAAACAGTGAACTATTGATCATGAAAACCATTACCCTTGCTGCTGTCTAAACACAAAAGAAACTGTTACTCAAAGAAAAGATTGCAAGTAAAGTAAAACTAAAATCAAATTACATCAAATCATATTATGACCCCTCACCATTAGTCTCGCTATGGCTTTCGGAGGTAATCATAAACAACTTGAGCAATCTGATATCTAATTTGCAGAAAAATAAACTAATATCAAATTACACACTCATACTTCAATCCCTCACCATTAGTCTCGCTATGGCTTTCGGAGGTAAATGATAATGACATGAGCAATTTAATATCTATCTTGCAGAAAAGTAAACTAATATCAAACTATACACTCATACTTCAATCCCTCACCATTAGTCTCGCTATGGCTTTCGGAGGTAACTGAAAATGACATGAACAGTTTAATATCTAACTTGCAGAAAAGTAAACTAATATCAAACTACACACTCATACTTCAATCCCTCACCTTTAGTCTCGCTATGGCTTTCGGAGGTAACTAAAAATGACATGAGCAATTTAATATCTAATCTAACTACTTAAAGCAAATGTGCAAGACTGAAATAAACAAAACAGTGCTGGAATTAAACAAAAACTAAGAAAAGTAAATTAGCAGAAGGACAATATTGATTCCATGTCATTAGTCATTATAAAAAGATGTGCAAATGCCCGGGCTGCCTATTGTAATATGAAACAAGAACACTGATCAGTTAACAACAACATAAAACATAAAAGATTATGGACAGAAGTAAAATGTAAAGCATGAACGATTATGGACAGAGATGAAATGTAAATACCATGAAATATGTAATCTATATACACGTGAATGACTATGGCACAATGAACATAAAGAAATGAAGCATGAAACTATACAGTAATACACAAAACCTCAGCATGTACAGGGGCCATCTGCACAAACCTCGGGTAATAGCTTTCAAATACGAATTACGCTTTTAAACAAAGTCTTCTCATATATTAAAATGCGGTCATAACAGAGAAATAATGTCACATCACAATGGCGACGCAATTACATTACAGAGCTAACTATTATGCGTATGAGAACGCATTATTTATAACAGAGGGAGATATAACTAATTCCCTAAAGTCTGCACTGATAGAGGACACGTGAACCATCACGTCCAGAGATCTAGCGTTATGGCTGCCGTGAGGATTAAATCTATGGAGAGTGGCTGTTGGATTCGGCTTATGGAGCCGTTTACAGGTGTTGATGTGTCTCCCGTGATCTAGAAACGGCCACGCAAATCTCCACGTGATGAGAAACAGAGTTCTGTCACCATGGGACTCTTCGGTTGACCACCACTTGGCCACCTTTGACCACAGCCTTCTTAGGTGAATTCGACTAAGCCAATAGGGCACGATCCATGTCCATTTCATTTCTAACTTGCCCATGTGGCTCGATTTGCCTGAAGATACCTGCAACATAGACTTTAACAAAATGGCTGCGGAAAGTTGCAGCAGCTGCGGAAAGTGACAAGATTCTGCAGCTAAATGAGCAAAAATCTAAATCAAATAGAAGACACAAAACATAGTTAAAAACCATTTTAAATGCTCTTTTACAATTAATATGCAATGATATTGATGACTTAGAAGGTCCAGGTGAATGAAAAAGGTCTAGAAAGGTGTATAAGAAAGATGCAGATTTGAGACTCAACATACCTCCACTGTGAAGGTGTTGCATGTCCTCATGCAACCAAAATTTTGATAATCCTTCTTCAATTCATATGCCTTGACACTTCAGCCAGTACATCCAGTCCTCTCCTCCTCTTCCTTGGTGCTGCTAACATCCTGGGCTTCTTCATCAAGCATCCGAATTTGATATTAACCAGTGCTCTACTTAACTTCTGGCATTTCTTCTTCAATTTCCTATTCTTTTTCTGCCACAGTCCCAGATGTAGCATGGTATTGTCATGAATGATCTTGTCCAATTTGCTTTGTTCCTTTAATGCCTCATTTTCATTTTTAATGTGTCTATTTAAAACCTCCAACTCAAAGACTTCTTGTTTCAATGATTGGACTAGATCTTCTTTTGCTGTGTGAGGTTGAGTGGATGAAGTGCTGGGACCCGTGGCTGCTCTTTCTAAAGATTCTATATAATCCTATACTTCTTGCTGCTTTGGGTCTATCTCAGGTGTCGTTTTTATTGGGCTGTCCCCAAAATGCCGTGGAGGAGAATTAACTTCAAAATCTGGCTGAAAAGGACTCATGTCAACATTTGAATGAGAATGCGGTGGACTATGTTCAACGTCTGGCTGAGAATGAGATGGACTATGTTCAATGTCTGACTGAGAATGAGATGGATTATGTTCAATGTCTGACTGAGAATGAGATGGACTATGGCCAGCTGGGGATTGTTCAGGTGTTTCTTCTCCCAAATCAATAAAATGGGGTCCTTTCATTTGTGTTTTCCTCAACTTCCCTTTAAGCCTGGAACTTCTTCTTACACGCTGTGGACCACTATCTTTTCCTTTTTGTTTTTCTTTTCCCCTCTTTTTGGCCATAGATGACTGTTCCTGAAGGTGAACTAGTCTCTCAGATAACACTTGATGATCTTCTTCTGAAGAAGGGGTTTGATGCATAGCCTCAATGCTTTTTCTCTCTTCAATCTTTTCCTTCTTCCTTTTTGACAGTCTCTCTTCTCTACTAGTTCTTTCAACTGTAGTAGTAGGAGTGCTTTGAGTTTCATCATTTGTTCTCTTTCTCCTACTCCTTCTTGATGTACTGCCTTCAAGAATTTCTTGGGGTTCTTCAAAGAAATTTCTAATCAAAAATTGTTCCCATGTGTCCTTTTTCTCTTTTAACTGTTTTTCAATCAAAATTTTCACAAGACCATGGTGATACAAATGTGGTTCCATGTCCCCTAGATGCTTCTGGATGGTCACAGACATCTTCAAACTATTTAATAAAAAGTATGGTAGATTGAGGGTCTGGTTGTCTAGAAAATTCATCAGCAATCGGGTATGATACATATACATGGATCCAAAACGGCCCTCACAGGTGATAAATTTTTGAATGACCAACAGTAAAGTGGCCCACTCTTCTTTCAAAGCATGAACATGAATTCCCTTTTTAAAAATAGTTACATCCATACCTGGGTTACGTAGGATCACTCTCCAGGCTTCATCACTAATGCTTTTGTTCTTGAACCAGCGTTCACCTTCTTGGGGGAGTTCTGTAGCAGATGCTATGGATGCCTCATTCACCGTAAATTTGAGGTCCCCAATCTCTACTTCCAGACCATTGAAAGACCTTGCAAAAGCTTTTGTCACCTCTTTATGGTAGCCTCTAAACTTTTGAATGAACCGAAGCCACTTTGCCTTTTTCAATAAATCTCTGACTTGCGGGTATCATTCCATGAATTCAGGTCCTTCTGGTTCTGTTCTCAACAACTGACACATCCTTCTTTCTGCTCTTTAAAACTTGTCTGCGTGAGGAGGGTTCAACGGAAGTAAGATGGCTGAATGAGCGGAAATGAGCACGATTTATGGAGGATACCAGTGACTGTAGGCGGATATCAAAGAATGGTATACGGAATGTAGCGTAACAGAGAACAAAATGGGGATGAAGCGGAACAGAGAAGGGTTACGTGAGCACATTGGAAATGCGGCTGTGAGATCAATAGAACAGTAGGAGGAGTATAACGCATCCGACAATATTTAAAATTGGGTGGCTACAGAGTAAATGTAAGCACGTTTATAAAACGGCTACGGATTTTATGCGGCTGAAAGAAGCCGTAGTCAAATCAACCACGTTTCATCATCACAGGTGGAGCATCGGAGTATGAGTGAAGATCAGAGGCTTGATTATGGGACCGTTTGAAAATGAATGCAAGGATTATGGGCGGATCATATAGAGATCGTGGAATGGTTACGGAGTTTGTGAACACAATCATTGCATATAATGGAGCTATGGTTTATAACTATGTAAAAATGTGCTTAAATGCCATTTGAAATAATTTTTTACTCATACCTTGGAATTATTGCCATTTTTCATTGGTCTTCAATTAGTTGCTCCTCATTGATATCTTGAATTCCCCATGTCTTCATAATATGTATTCATACCTGCATTTGATTTCATGATTGTTGAACTAACATTTGGCTGTACATTTTTTTGAAAAACAGAGTGGTAGCTGTAGAATCTGCTTCCGGCTGCGGAAACTGGTGTCAGCTGCGGAAACAGGTGTCAGCTGCAGAAACTGACACAGCTATTATTTGGGTGAATGGAAATATATGGATGATAATTGACTGAATGAAGATAGTCATGAAAGAAAATTTTATTGGTGAAATGAAATGAAACAGATGAAATGAAGTGAAATGGAATGAAGTGGAGTGAAATGAAGTGGAATGAAGTGGAATGGAATGGAGTGGGTGGTCAAAAAACTTGTAAAATGAAAAAGAGATTTTTTTTTGGAAAATATAGGGTGTCAGGTGTCCCTGATTTTCACCCTACATTTTCTGTATAAGACTGCCAATCAATGATTGGTTTTCAGGCTTATACAATTTTTTTTTTTTTTTTTTGAACAGAAAAGAACAAAGGCTAGGCTGGTGGAGAAGAAGAATTCTTCTGTACTAGCCTGATTGCAAAATTTTCTTGAAACATTTTGACAAATTCCTCTTTTGAGAGTGGCTTATGATAGACTTTTAATCTGTGGCCATTCACAATAAGAGGAGTTTAAAATTCATCAATGGTCTTGATTCTTACCGCTCCATTGCTAAAGATCTTGTCAATCTCATATGGCCCAAGCCAATGAGTCTGAAATTTTCCTTTAAAATCTTTAAACTTGGAATCAAATAACAATGCCCAATATCCTTCTTGAAACTTCTTCTCTTTGATGTACTTGTCATGCCATTTAGCTCTTTGATATTGAACTAGATCAGTTCTTAAAATTGCTTCTTGTCTGATCTCATCTAGCTCATTTAACTGCTCCATTCTATGCTTTTGGGCTTCTGATAAGTCCATCCCCAACTGAACTGCTATCTTGAAGGTCTTTACTTGGAACTCAATGGGGAGCAAGACTTCTTTCCCATAAACAAGTTCATAGGGAGAATGTCCTGTTGTATTTCTCCATGTAGTTCTGTAGGCCCACAAGGCTTCAGGAAGCCTTTCTGCCCAATCTCTTCTATTTAGATGAACAGTTTTGGTGATGATACTTTCAAGAACTTTGTTTGTGGACTCCACTTGACCATTTGCTTGCGGATGGTAAGGAGTAGATCTTCTGTGCTTGATTTTGTATTTTTCCATCAATTTCTCCACCAAGTTGGATGTGAATTGGCTTCCTTGATCTGTCACAATTTCTCTTGGAACACCAAAGCGAGTAAAAATATCCTCATAAAGAAAATGAACAACTGAATTTTCAGTAGCAGATACTAATGCTTTGGCTTCTACCCATTTAGTAACATAATTAGTACAAACCAATATATACTTCTTTTGCTTAGATGGTGGATTAATAGGTCCAATGAAATCCAAAGCCCATTTTTCAAAGGGTTCGATGAGTACCTGTGTTTGCAATGGCATTTCATTTGAAAGGGTAGGTTTCCCTACTCTTTGGCAGCTGTCACACCTTTTGACATATTGTTTTGCATCTTTGAAGAGGGAAGGCCAATAATATCCTAAAGAGAGGATTTTATAGGCTGTCCTTTTGTCTGCAAAATGTCCACCGCATGGTTCATCATACATGCCTTAAGAATATCAGGCATTTCATCTTCCCCGACACATCTTCTGATCACAAGATCTGGCCCTGTTTTAAACAATTCGTTAGAAATCCATGAATATTTTGAACTCTCCTGAATAATCTTTATTTTTTCACTTGGAAACAAATGTGAAGGTAGTTTCCCTGTAACCAAATAGTTAGAAATATCTGCATACCAAGGAGTCTTAATAGTTACTGCAAACAAGTATTCATCAGGAAACTTATCCTCTACAGGAGAATCTTCTTTAAAATTCTGAATCCTAGACAAGAAATCAGCTACTGTATTTTGTTTTCCTGGTCTATCCAACACAGTAATATTGAATTTCTGCAAAAGTAAGAGCCATCTTCTCACTCTGCCATTAGTAACAGGTTTTTTCATTAGATATCTAATTGCATAATGATCAGTATGAATAAAAGTTTCATAGCCTGTTATATAATGTCTAAATTCATTGATTGCATGAACAACAGCTCAAAACTCTTTTTCAGTCACAGTATAGTTCAACTTAGTGGGAGTCAAATTTTTACTGGTATAGTAAATGGCATAAGGGACTAAATCCTTTTGACCCAACACAGCTCCCAGAGCTATATCTGAAGCATCTGTAGAAATATGGAAAGGGAGTTTCCAATTTGGTCCTCTCAAGATAGGTGCTTCAGATATCCTTGTTTTTAAAGTTTCAAAGGCTGATTGACAATCAGGATCCCATTTAAATTCACAGTCTTTTGTAAGCAATTTGAAGAGTGGAGATGCTATTTTAGTGAAGTTTTCTATAAATCTTCTTAGTAACTAGTAAATCCTAGAAAATTTCTAACATCTCTTTGACAATTTGGAATAGGTAACTTGGAGATGACTTCAACTTTTGATCTATCAACCTTAATCCCATCTCCTGAAATATGATGCCCCAAAACAATACCTTCAGTAAACATCATAAATCATTTTTCATGGCTTAATGAAAGGTTTGTTTCTTTACATATTATAAGGACTTTTTCCAAATTTTCTAATGCCTCTTCAAATGAATTACCATAAACTGTAAAATCATCCATATAAACCTCTACACAATCATGGATTAGATCAGAAAAAATTCCTAGTACTGCTCTTTGGAATGTTGCGGGTGCATTACATAACCCAAAAGGACGTACTCGATAGGCAAAATTTCCCCATGGACAGGTGAATGTGGTCTTATCTTGATCTTCAAGTGCTACCTGAATTTGATTATAGCCACTAAAACCATCCAAAAATGAAAAGTACTTTTTACCTGCTAATGTATCTAATACCTGATCGATAAAAGGAAAAGGAAAGTGATCCTTCAAAGTTGCCTTGTTCAATTCCCTGAAATCAATGCATACCCTCCATTTACCATTATTTTTAGGTACTATAACCAAAGGAGAAACCCATCGGCTATCTGAAATTGGATAAATGAAGTTTACATTGAGTAATTTTTGGAGCTCTTCTTTCACTATCTCCCTAAGATTTGGATTCATCCTTATTTGAGGTTGTCTGATTGGTCTACTGTTTTCCTCAATATAAATATGATGAATGCAAGTCTTAGGATCAATACCTTTCATGTCAGTATACTCCCATGCAAATGCAGTAGAATGTTTTTGCAAGATTTTGGTTAGTTCTTCTTGTTGTGACTTTTCCAAATGTTGGTTGATATTCAATGTTTTTCCTGGAAAAATCTCAATGGTAGAACTACCAAACTCTTCCATAGAGTAAAGAGACATTTGTCTTGATGATAAATATTCTATGTCAGATTCCAACTGAAATTGTGTGGAGTCATATTCTGAAGATGTCTCAAAATTTTCTAATGTGTTTAGAATTTGACTATCCTCACTGATTTTAGAAATGGTAAGAACAGGTTGTATAATATCCTCATCATCAACCCATTCATTGTCTCCTACTTCTGTGATTGCTTTTGCTGGAGGATAAAAATTGAATTTCTTTGTCGAATTACCATTAGAAATGTACATATCCCCAGATCTACAACTAATGAAAGCATCAGCTGTGGCTAGCCAAGGTCTTCCTAAGATAAGTGGGTGCCCTCCTAGATTACTCTTGGGAGTCAAAATCATAAAATCTACTGGATATTCCCAAGAATCTAAGGAGACCGAAATATCTTCTAATACACCATCTGGTTTAATAATTGATCGATCTGCAAGTTGCAGTAAAGTAGGTGTAAAAAGAAGGTTAGGAAGTTTTAGCTAGTCCATAGTCTGTCTACTCATAATGTTGATAGCAGCCCCTAAGTCAATCAATGTGTTTGGAATTTCTATCCCATTTGTATGTGTCTTGACAATTGGACTTCCTGGATCTACATACTTATGCATGGTAATTTTTCCCATCATGATATCTGCAATTTTTCCTACCAGGTGGATTCTTCTTGTGTCTTTTAGTTTCCTCCCTCGTCTTTTGAGACTCAACTCCTTTATTGTTTTTGCTAGAATGGGAATCTCTCGAATGGCTTGTAGCAAGGGAATCTTGATACAAAAATTCTTTAATTCATCTAGAAAATCATAGTTAGGCAACAAGATTTGTTTTCCACCCCTTTATCAATTTGTAATCTTTCAGGGAAAGGAGGTGTGGATGAAGATGCATGTTGCTCAACTATAGGAGTTGTGGGTGTTAACTTTTCTTTCTCTTTTTGAATGTTTGAGTTTTGAAGAGATGTTTCCTCAGAACTTTTATTGGCTTTAAGAGAATCCTCCTCAAAGGTATCTTGCTCTTGGACATCTATAGAAGGTTTTTCTAAAACTCTACTAGACCTGAGTTGTACATCATTGAGAGGGACAATCATATAGGTAGGAAATTGTTGTCCTTCTATCATGTAAGTATTCTGAGGATTTTTATTGTTAGGATTTGGCAATGGCTGAGCTGGAAGTTGATTTGTCTTTTGTTGGTATGGAAGCATGAGTTGAGGATTTGGATTTTGTTGAGAAGGTTGTTGTTGTGGAAATGGCAATGAAAGTTGTGGATTTGGGTTTGGAAGTTGTTGAGCTTGTTGATTTTGAAAATATGGAGGATATTGATAAAATTGAGCAAATCTCCCATAAGGATTTTGCATCCCTTGTACCCATGGTTGATATGGATTTTGATGTTGGGGCCAAGGTTGTTGCCAAGGATTCCAATTTGGTGGAGTTTGAAGATTCATAGGATTGTTAAACCCTTGAGTTTGTTGTCCCTGCGAAGGTCTTCTTGCAACAAAATAGAGAGATTCTACTGAATTTGGGTCTTCTTGAAAGACAGATTTGGGTCCAGGAATTGAAGGACAATCCTTGGTCTCATGATTCTCTGAGAAAATCATACATGTTTCTACAAATTTTGCATCCAAGGGACATTCCCTTAAAGCATGTTTCTTCCTACATTTCGGACAAAAGATGGCTAGAGCATCTGTTTCTGCTTTCTGCTTGTTTTGGATCTTAAGGGTGTCTAGTTTTTCACTAAGGCTCCCTAAGATATCAGTTTTGAATTCATCAAGCATATTGCCAATCTCTGCCCTACTTACTGATCCAGTTGCAGATTTGTTAGCCCTGATAAGAGAAGGATCCCTAGGCCCTTTTCCTATTTTAGATTTTCCTCTTGAGAGATGGACACATAGTTCTGTTATATCACGAAGTGGAAGTTGAGAAATGTCTCCTTTCCCCATCATGTTTAAAATATCTATCCATTCATCTCTAATGGCTTTTAATATGAGGGCTTTCAAAGTTTCTTCATCTAAGTTGCTCATCTTTTCTCTTTTTAAGTTGTATTGAAATATTTCAAGTAAATCTTCCAAATTTTCATCTTCTTTTTGCACCATTTTGAATACCTCATCCTTGTGATTGGTGGGCATACAATAATCCAAGTATCTATACAAAAATGTTTGTTTCATATCATTCCAAGTCCTAATAGATTGGGTGGCTAATCCCATGAACCATTTCAAAGTGGCTCCCTTCAATGTTGAAGGAAACAGTTTGAGTTTTTGAGAGTCTTCCATATAGTCATAGGTTCGGCACACGACTTCAAACTCAAACAAAAATGTTTCAGGATCCTCACTTCGCAATCCATAAAAGTTAGGAAGGATAGATGGTGAGATGTTTTTCATCGTTTTATGAGTTTCCTCATCAACTATAGGGAATCCAAACAAGTTGTCTCCTTCCCTATTTCTTCCATTATTACCTTCACCATTGTTGTCTCCATTGTTTCCTCCTCCTCTACCTCTACCTCTACCTCCAAATCTATCTATTATTTCCTCTGCCATGATAGTTTCTTTAGAGTCCTCAAAGTCCTCTGGTTCTTCTATCAAGGGAGGATGAGAGGGAGTCTTTTCCTTTTCTTCTTCAGGTGATTCTACTTCTTTGATTACAATATACTCTCCTGTAGAAGTAAAGAAAGGGTCCTTTTCTAAATGAGATTTAGTAGGTGGTATAGGAGAATCCTCTAATTCAGCTGCTCCTTGAATTCCAAGAATCTTAAAGCTAGGAGTATATGGTGGTGAATCTTGTCTATGCCTTGAAGAAGATGGAGTTGTGAAAATCGAACTCTTGGCTTTAGCTATAAACCTTCCCCTAGAATCTCTTGCTCTATGCATGTCATTTTTATTATTTTTTTTAAGTTGGGCTAATAATTCTCTTTCTGATCTTCCAGGTCACACTAGGTGCAAGAAGAGAGCATACTTAAGAAATTATCGAACCAATAACTCTTTTTTCTGATCCTCCAGATCACACTAGGTGCAAGAGGAGAGCATACTTCAATAAGTTATCAAGTTTTCCCTTCTTTTTCTTGTTTTTTTTTTTTACGAAATTGGCTACCTAGTTACACTTCCCCGGCAACGGCGCCAAAATGTTTGGTCAATTTAGTGTGTCCTAAATTGCTACATTAATTTGTCAATCCGGGATTCGTAAGCTGACGAAGTGTGGTGCACTATATGTGCAAGATAACCTATCTCTTACTTTTTTGTCGTTTTTGGTTTTTTTTTCTTTTTATCTTGGTTGGTTTCCTAATGAAAATTCTAAAAGGCAAGTATGGTTATGATTGTTCAAGGCAATGATATCCTTTATAATGATTTACCAAACTTCAAACTTCAAAAGAATTTTGAAACATACAATGAGAAAATTAGTTCCTAAAAAAGAAATGAAAATGTGCTACTATTCTAGTTAAACAAACAGTGAACTATTGATCATGAAAACCATTACCCTTGCTGCTGTCTAAACACAAAAGAAACTGTTACTCAAAGAAAATATTGCAAGTAAAGTAAAACTAAAATCAAATTACATCAACTCATATTCCGACCCCTCACCATTAGTCTCGCTATGGCTTTCGGAGGTAATCATAAACAACTTGAGCAATCTGATATCTAATTTGCAAAAAAAATAAACTAATATCAAATTACACACTCATACTTCAATCCCTCACCATTAGTCTCGCTATGGCTTTCAGAGGTAACTGATAATGACATGAGCAATTTAATATCTATCTTGCAGAAAAGTAAACTAATATCAAACTATACACTCATACTTCAATCCCTCACCATTAGTATCGCTATGGCTTTCGGAGGTAACTGAAAATGACATGAACAGTTTAATATCTAACTTGCAGAAAAGTAAACTAATATCAAACTACACACTCATACTTCAATCCCTCACCATTAGTCTCGCTATGGCTTTTGAAGGTAACTGAAAATGACATGAGCAATTTAATATCTAATCTAACTACTTAAAGCAAATGTGCAAGACTGAAATAAACAAAACAGTGCTGGAATTAAACAAAAACTAAGAAAAGTAAATTAGCAGAAGGAAAATATTGATTCCATGTCATTAGTCATTATAAAAATATGTGCAAATGCCGGGGCTGCCTGTTGTAATCTGGAACAAAACACTGATCAGTTAATAACAACATAAAACATAAAAGATTATGGACAGAAGTAAAATGTAAAGCATGAACGATTATGGACAGAGATGAAATGTAAATACCATGAAAGATGTAATCTATATACATGTGAATGACTATGGCACAATGAACATAAATAAATGAAGCATGAAACTATACAGTAATACACAAAACCTCAGCGTGTACAGGGGCCCTCTGCACAAACCTCGGGTAACAGCTTTCAAATACGAATTACGCTTTTGAACAAAGTCTTCTCATATATTAAAATGTGGTCATAACAGAGAAATAATGTCACAGCACAATGGTGACGCAATTACATTACAGAGCTAACTATTATGTGTATGAGAACACATTATTTTTAACAGAGGGAGATATAACTAATTCCCTAAAGTTTGCACTGATAGAAGACACGTGAACCATCACGTCCAGAGATCTAGCGTTATGGCCGCCGTGAGGATTAAATCTATGGAGAGTGGCTGTTGGATTCGGCTTATGGAGCCATTTACAGGTGTTGATGTGTCTCTCGTGATCTAGAAATGGCCACGCAAATCTCCACGTGATGAGAAACAGAGTTCTGTCACCATGGGACTCTTCGGTTGACCACCACTTGGCCACCTTTGACCACAGCCTTCTTAGGTGAATTCGACTGAGCCAATAGGACACTATCCATGTCCATGTCATTTCTAACTTGCCCATGTGGCTCGATTTGCCTAAAGATACCTGCAACATATACTTTAACAAAATGGCTGCGGAAAGTTGCAGCAGCTGCGGAAAGTGACAAGATTCCGCAGCTAAATGAGCAAAAATCTAAATCAAACAGCAGACACAAAACATAGTTAAAAACCATTTTAAATGCTCTTTTACAATTAATATGCAATGATATTGATGACTTAGAAGGTCCAGGTGAATGAAAAAGGTCTAGAAAGGTGTATAAGAAAGATGTAGATTTGAGACTCAACAGCACCTAAAGGAGCAGAAGGTGTACGAGAGGGTTGTTGGGCAATATCTTGCCCTTGTGTCCCACTACCACCAACACCGGGTTCAGCAAGTGCCAGAAAATGCTACATACAAAAGAACTTTTTGTTAGTTTAGTCAATGTAAAAATTAAAAATCAAACTATCACAATTCATCTCATGAAGAACAAAAAAAATATCCTTTTGAATTTTTATTATTACCTGATATATTTCTAACTGGCTCATAATTTGTTTTATCCTCTCTTCTGTTTCAGGTGTTTGAGGCGCATCTATCAAAGTATTAAATTCCAACCTTGCATCTCGTGCCTTTTTTCGCAACAAGAACACTGGAGATAGGGATGAAGAAAGCTCTTCCTCAAAGAGGGAATCATCAGGCGTACCATGGCTAGGTGTCTGCATATTTGAACAAAATTAATATTATTTCAATTATGTAAATAACTAAACTACCTGAAGATAGAGCAATGCTGGCACTTTACATGTTCTTCCGCTGGCCTCTTTCCACGATCATCCCATCTCGGGGTTGTTCCTGCACTGCTCTAATAAGTTTGCCACATTGCAATAAAATTGTAAATGTAAAAACTTGAAAACAATATCTAACTTGAAAACAAAAAATGAAAACTGAAATAATTTCTAATAAGACACCGGAAGACAGAGTTAGAGTTTCAAATATGCCTTGCATTGAATTCAGTCCTGGAAACATGTCATTGCACATTAAGACACCCAAACAAGAGACGAGTTGACAATGAAGACCTTATTGAATATATTGTTGGAGCAACTTCTAGTAAACTTGTTGTGAAGACCTTGAGGACATTTTTGGAGCAACATTGTTGAAGTTTATGGTATAGCATTGTTGGAGACGATCTTGAAGGGCCTTGAAGTGAAGCTTTTGGAGCAACTATTGAAAAATCCTTAGAGCATTTAAGTAAGGCACTTTCTATCTTCCATCACCTTTTTCCTTTCAATATCCTTTAAAAATTTTTGTTGATATTTAATGTTTGAAATCACGTTATAATTCCTTGATTATATGTGTTTGGGGACTTTCCCTTTGAACTTACCCAAAAATACCCTGGCAATTTTATCTTCAGGATGCATGTCTGACCCTATTGTTCAATATTTTGATTGATAGTAGTAAACATAGAGAGTTAGGGGGCTCTTGACTTGGTTTGGTTGTTCCATTAGATCCCTAACATCTACTAGGGAGAACCCCCCTTGAGTTGGAGGAGAGCTAGCCCAAAGTGAAAAGAGGTTGGTGAGGTGACAATGGGGCTATTGAATTACACATGGTATCACACTTTAGCTTTAGGACTTTATCTTGAGAAGTGCGAGATTTTGCTATATCAATTCTCAAATTGTTTACAACACTATTGTTAAGAACTAATAAGAAGTGATGTTGAGGGGTTTTTGGGTATAAGAAACAATACCATTTAAAACCCGGGCCTAGGGGCACACTAGAATAATTTCACACTAAACCATGCAAACTTAAAAGTAACTTAACAGATCCATAAAGTAATAATAATCATAATTCCTAATTTCCTATTGTACAATATGATGCAAATTATTCAAACATGAAGCAATGAAGACATGCAATGTCTGAATTTCAAGATTGATGTACCAATACAAGAAGTTAGAAACTACAACTTTGATTCAATACTCTGTGTCCTAACTCCAGGAAGGAATCTAGTTTGTAGTACAGAACATGCATAGTGTATTATCGATTCTTAATTGACAACAACTAAAGGTCATCTATGTCATCAATTCCTTCCCATTTTGTGTTTTTATGTTATATTCCTTATAAAATTGTCAAATTTCTCTCAAAGTAAGCAACCACTGAATAAAATAAAAAATAGTTGAGATATGATTGAGAAATGGTCATTTATTTCTTGAAAGGATCTTCACAATTTCTTTGGTTGTTTTTCATCTCAAGAAACAAGAAATGACCTAAGAAACTATCGTGATGTAATATAAGAAACAACACGGTGCAATGGCCATTTTCAAAGAAAAATGATGTCCATTGAGGACATGGCCTTTATTTGGTTCCTGTTTCATAGGAGTTTCGGGTAGAAATGGAACTTTGTTGTACCATTTCCAGTAGTAAAAAGGGAAAACCTTCTTTTCCGTGGGAAATAATTTACCTTTCCTTTTTCAAGATAATCTAAATCACAAAAAATATGAACTATACTGCACACATTCTTGGATAATGTGAAAGTGGAAAGGAATACCCTACACAAGTGATGCACACATGTACATTTGAACACTAATAGATTTTTGTAGTTGAAATGCAATGCTTGTTTTCATTTAAATGTAGGGTTTTTAAAGCAGGGAGAAATAATGGCTGCCAAATTAATAAGCGTTTCTTTGGGAAAAATTTAAATCTTGTATTGGGTGATGAAGATAGTAGAGGGTATTGAATATTGATTCTTGACATATAGAGAGAACCCTACAGCCTAACACAATCCAATGGAATTGACCAAAAAAACCCAAATAGAGTCAACTGTACTATAGGAGGAAGGGCCTGCAGTAAGAACTTACCATTTTGCAAGAGCTGAGGGCGAATGCTATTCTGCAAGAGCTGAGGGCGAATGTTGTTCTGCAAGAGATGAGGGCGAATGTAGGGCGAATTCTGTTCTGCAAGAGCTGAGGGTGAATGCAGGATGAATGTTGTTCTGCAAGAGCTCAGGGCGAATGCTGAGGGTGATGTTGTTCTACAAGAGCTCAGGGCGAATCCTGAGGGCAAATGCTGTTCTGTAAGAGCTGAGGGCGAATGTTATTCTGCAAGAGAGGAGGGAAAATGCGCGCGTGATATCAGACATTAATGTAGCACACATGTACATTTGAACACTAATATATTTTTGTAGTTGAAATGCAATGCTTGTTTTCATTTAAATGTAGGGTTTTTAAAGCAGGGAGAAATAATGGCTGCCAAATTAATAAGCGTTTCTTTGGGAAAAATTTAAATCTTGTATTTGGTGATGAAGATAATAGAGGGTATTGAATCTTGATTCTTGACATCTAGAGAGAACCCTACAGCCTAACACAATCCAATGGAATTGACCAAAAAAACCCAAATAGAGTCAACCCTACTATAGGAGGAAGGGCCTACAGTAAGAAGTTACCATTTTGCAAGAGCTTAGGGAGAATGATGTTCTGCAAAAGCTGAGGGCAAACGTTGAGGGAAAATTCTGAGGGAAAATGCTGTTCTGCAAGAGATAAGGGCGAACTCTGAGGGCGAATGCTGTTCTGCAAGAGCGGAGGGCGAATGCGCGCGTGATATTATATGTTAATGTAGCTATTGCGACAGATACGAAACAATAAAATCATTTTTATGTAGCGCGCATATAAGTTTCATATTTTTTATGTAGCGTGCATATAAGTTTCGTATTTTTATGTAGCGCACATATAAGTGTCATTATACCGACGATAGACAAAGTGTCTCTATTGCAACGGGTGCCTCCAAACGTCGCAATTGAGACACTTAGACATTGTGTCGCACTTGCGACGTTTGGAGGCCGTCGCAATAGCGACACTTTGGGCCATAGTGTCGCAATTGTGACATCTTCCTCCAAACGTTGCAATTGCGACACTTCGTCTAAGTGTCGGTATTGCGACAATTTTCTATAAACGTCGGTATAGCGACGGTTTCGGGCGGGATGGAAAAAATTTGAAGAAATTTCCGACATTTGGTCAAAAGCGTTGGAATTTCCGCCAAATGTAGCAGTGATAAATGGTGTGAAATGGCTCAGGGAAGTGGCGAGTAGGTTTCAGAAACGAGGCTCGGGGACAGGTGGCATAATCCGAATGGATGCAGGGTATAGTGGAAGGTGGGACTCAGGGTTTCAATAAATAAAGGGCTTATGCAGCCTTTTATAAGGTTTGATGGGGGAATTCATATTAAAAAGGCAGGGAGCGATAGCCGTTGGATCTGGATCCAGGGCTTCAGATTGATTGTGCAAAGTGGCCGGATGTAATGAAAGGCGGGGTGAGTGGAAAGCGAGGCCCGTAGTTTAATTTTCCAAAGGTTTTAAGGGCCTTTTATAAGGTCATGAGGGTTTAATAGAGCGAAAAGGGGAAGAGTTTTATTTAAATGAGGAAGGGGCTAAGAATAAGTGGAGGTCGAGGTCTTATGTGGTCAATGGGGGTTGGGGTTTAGAAGAGAGGGGCTTAAGGCATTTTGTATCAAAAAGGGGAGGTTTTAGACATAAAAATAGGGTTTTTAATAGAATTAAAAGGACCTGATAGTTTAGGACTTGGTTTTAATAAATGTAAAAGGAAGCTTTTACATTATTTATTATGTCAGAGGGAAAAATGATGAATGAAGGGCTTCTGATGAGGGTTTTGAGTAAGGGAAGAAATGGGTTTTTAGAGGAAGAAGGTCATGAATGAGAGTGAAGGTGAGGTGATGAAATGAGGTGAACAAGCCCAATAATGAAGTTCTTTTTGTAGTAGTGGAGTAAACTTTTTAGGAGGCAGAGAGGGGAAAATATAGTGAAAATAGTTTAACTTAAGATAATGAAGGAAATGAGATTTCTAGAGCTCACAATATTTCTCAAATCTTGTTTCTAGAAATATAAGATCATAATTTAGTCATCTTTTGATCTCATCAAAAATTATTGATGACTAAAAGATGCCAGATAAGGTGTTGAGGTCGGTGGGACAAGATCTGTTGGAAGGTGGGCCTTAAGGAATTCCACATCATCCAACTCATGCATAGAACGAAAAATCATTTATTATGGCTCTTCAAATAATTTATGGGTTTTCGATGGTGAATCATTTTGCTTGTGTGGATGGTAATGGGAAAGGTTGAATTGAGGTCAAATGAGGGTGATATTGATGTTGTGGTAGAGGTGAATGGTATGGATAACATTGATGATGGTATTGAGGATATAGAGGGAAATATTGAGGATATGGTGGATTTCCTTTGTAGGAAATTTTCCAATTTTGTTGCCAAGATTGGTTTCGAGGTTGGGGTTGAGATGGCCAAGGTTTCCAAGGTTGGTTTTAAGGTTGGGATTGAGATGTCCAAGGTTGCCAGGAAATGGTGTTTTCCAATTACTTTGAGATTGTTGTGCATAACCTTGAAATTGAGAATTGAGATCTTGCATCATACAAGGTTGATGAGGTTACCCTGGTCTTCTTGGAGCTACATAACAATATTGTTCTAGTGTTTGATTTTCTTCCTGGTAAACTACATTTAACCCTGGTAATGATGGAAAATATTTAGTAGTATGTGATCGTGCACAGATGTCACAAATTTTAATGTTATCAAGTGGAAATTCATGAAAATCATGTTTCTTTCTACATTTAGGGAAAAATATAAATGAAGTATTATTCTCAACTTTTTGTTTGTTTTGCATTCTTAGCATGTCAATTTGGTCATTTAAATTACCAAGAATTTTTAGAAAATTGTTAAGTTTAGTTTGACTTACCAATCCTGATGTTGGCTTACTTACTCTTGCCATAAATGGATCTTGAGGGGATATTACATACTTTGTTTTTCCTCTTGATATGTTCTTGCACAGTTGACAACTCTCTTGAAATGGCAATTGATAGACATCTCACTTTCCCACCAGATTAATAATATCAATCCATTCATCCTTTAAATCATTTATTAGGAGGGTTTTTAATGTGTTTGATCCTAAATTATGCAATTTAGATCTTTTGATATTATAAATAAATCTCTCCACTAAATCTTCTAGGCTTTCATCCTCTTTTTGGTTCATCTTAAAGAATTCATTTCTAAGGTCATGGTGTATGCAATAATATTTATATTTCTCCCAAAATACTCTTTTCATATCATCCCATGTCCTTATAGAATTTGTTCCTAAAGTCATGAACCATCTAAGAGATCTATCCTTCAATGTAGCCAGAAACAAAATTAGTTTTTGAATGTGCAATGAGTAGCCATAAGATCTATAAATTATTTCAAATTCAAAAAGAAAGGTTTCTAGGTCTTCTAATCTCATACCTTTGAAGTTAGAAATTACGGATGGAGGGATGTTCTTCATTTGAACATTGATATTAGTTTCTTGAATGGGAAATCCAAAAGAATCTTCCTCATTGTCATCATCTCCATCCATTTCTTCAACCTCCTTTGTCACCTCTTCTTCTACCTGCAAAAATAAGAATTCATGATGTCGATGTGTGGCTCTTACTACACCACATGATATAGTGGGGGTTGTAGGTGATTGAAGTTTTTTTTTTTTTTTTTTTTTAAAGAAAGAAAAAGGCTCATTTTTACACTTCATCGGCAATGGTGCCAAAATGTTTGGTCAATTTAATTATCTTAAATTGATTACATAAATTATCAACCGGAGTTGGTAAACTTGTGAAGTGAAAGTGCACAATATATGTTATAAGCCTCTTTTATTCATTTAGTTTATTGGTGTGATGATTGGATTTGTAGAGATTACTTCTAAGGATGTTTTTATTCTTATGTTCCTAATGAGATTGATAAATTTAAATTACAACTAAATTCTAAAAATCAACATGCTTTCTACTTTGTAAAAACTGAAACAAACTTTCTCTATCTTATGAAGAAATCTTGACTAATTTATTTGTTAGTCTGTAAAAATTTTTATTCTCTAACAATCTTGTGCATGAAGATAAAATCGAATTCTAGAAAAGAGAATTTATACATTTTTATGTTTTTGAAATGAAATGTTATGGCAATGAAACTTGCAAATAAATCACTATATCTCTTGAAAATAAATCACTCATGAACTGAAAATAACACACTCATATGCTGAAAGTAAATCACTCAATCACTAATGCTTTGAAAAGAAATCACTCATGCTCTTGAAATAAACCACTCATGAATCCTCTGCAATTTGAAAATTCAAAAGGAAATATTGATGAATCTACATCAAATGATAAAATAAGATTTATGAAAGCATCTACATCAAATAAAAAAATGAAATTCTGGAAGTAACTACAAAATATGACTAATTGGAATTCTGAAAACAACTACGGAAAATGACAATTTGGAATTATGAAAATAACTATGTCAAATGATAAAATGAAAACATGAAAACAACTACATTAAAAGCATAAAATGCAGAACCTTCACTTTTTGCAGGGGCCCTCCACAAATAGGTGGTCTCAAAGCTTTACTCCAATAGTTAGTTGTGCATCAAGTCTTCAAGGTACTTATTCATTAAAAATGAATGAAAAATAGAGTTTTAAAACTTCACAATATGCTTCAGAAAATTAACCTCCCCTCTTTGTTTCAATGGAGTGTTTATATGGGGGTTGCAATGTAACTTCATGGAGATTCATATGGCTAAAGAAAAAAACTGAATGGACATCTATTTTCCATGAATTTGATGAAGCAGGGTCCATTCTAACCTCTTTTTTCTTGACTGGGCATTTATTGACACATGGGCACAATGTTTGTTAGGATTTTGGACACCACATATCTCCATAATGGTATGATATTGTCCACTTCGGGCCTAAGCCCTTATGGCTTTGCTTATGGGCTTCACCCCAAAAGGCCTCATACCAATGGAGATATTTGTCCATCCTTATATACCCATGATCCTCCCCACTTCTAGTCAATGTGGGACTTTGGTCGTATACCCAACAATCCTCCCCTCGAACAAAGGACCATCGAGCCTCCCCTCAAATGATTATCCATCCATCCACTCTCTACCAACTGTTGGTCGCTTTAATTGTTTTCACAATTGAAGCTCCACATAAATTGTCAACCCGAGGAAGTCTTTTTATTTCAAAGACAATCACGCACTGGATATGCTCAATTTCAAAAGCAGAAACAATGTTGTAGTAAAAATCCACACAATTATCAATCACACAAATCTAATTATTCACACTCTGTTTAATCAAAGCTGAAGTCACTTAAGCTATAGCAGAAATAATTCCTATGTTGCAGTTAAAATCCAAATAAAGGAAAATCAATCTGCAAGAAAAGAAATCAATCAACCATTAGCAGGAATAGGACCCTATTCCTTAATCAGGAACTTCAGCACCTGCTGCATGGCACTAATTACACTGTAGGAAAGATGACTCAAGAGACCAAGACCCTATTCCTATGAACAGGAACCTTCAGCACTTGTTCTCCTGTTTCTAATCACACTGCAGGAAAAGGAAGGCAATTGGTGGGAGAAGGACCCTTTTCCTTTGTACAGGAATCTTCAGCACCTGCTTCCCAGCATCATACATTCACACAATTAACAGAAATAGATTTCTCAACCTCTCAAGAATGAATGTATTAAAACACATGCAGCGTTTAAGGAAACAGAGTATTTGATAAACTATAGAACTGTGCAACTAGTGTTTAACAACAGAATTAAAGTAAAGTGCAAACAGCGTAAAGAATTAAACAAATTACAGGAACAGGAGGGTGAATCTTGTGAGGAAGGCGGGCCCTTTCCCTCTCACAAGATTCCCCGGGGAAAGAATTAGATTGGAGCGCTCAAAAGAAGATTTTATTCATCTGTCAAAAGAAATGATACATTACAGATGGAGTCTAGCTCCAGTTCTCACACAATGTTCTCCTGTGGCTTTCAAAATGAACCCCCTACTAATGATGATGTCTCCTCTTTTTAAAGAGGAGACATCTTTTACAATTACATGAGAGCAAATCTACGTTTATCCCAAATCTGTTCGCTTTCTCAAAACAGGACTATTCTGTTCTTCCAAAAAAAGATATTGTTACAACAGAGACAACAAGAATGCTATCTTCAGAATGGTCCATGTAACCATGTCTTCATGCTGTTACTATTTTTCCACAAAAGGCTCTTCCAGAATCGCAAATTACGAATGACGGAATTTGCGTGCTTGCTGGCTGTTTCAGCAACTAAGTCAACTGTTTCAGCAACGGCTGCTTGTTCCTATCAAAGCATATAACTTATCTGCGAGCTTTTGGACTTATGTTAGCAATGATGCACTTCGATTAATGATAAAATATAAGAGTATTATGGAATTAGATGTAAACAAATTAAACATATAATAAAGAAGAGGATTTTATATACCTTGGGATAAAGTAGATGAAAATGATAATGGAATCCTTTTTAATCATGGTTATAAAAGTAAAATGGTGTCAAAGTATATAGCAAAAATGATACATAGTGGAGTCCTAACATCCCCCCCCAGCTGAAAATGTTGCATGTCCTCAGGCAACCCCTAGTCTGAGTCAGAGTCTGAGTACTGGTACTGTGCATGCAAATTACTCAAGCAGTAGCTGGAGAAGGTGGCATCTGTAGGAGCTCGGAATCCTCTATTGTTCTGCAAGTGCTGCCATGCTAAAGCTTCATCTCTGCCAGCCAATTGGTAATGACACTGATATTTCTCTGAAGGCAGCCATAAAATTGGAAAATGAAAATGATACCCGATCCAGTTTACTCCACAATGTCGAATGCATCCAATGTAATTAGGAACCCTGGAAAGTGCAGCTTGAAGATTGTTAGGGTTAAAAGGGTGATAATCCTGTCTTTCTTTACATGACTGCTGCCAAAACATAGTATTGGCCTTCAATGCAGCAGTCCCCTTTACTCTAATTTGCTGTTGACACTTAAAGAGTGTTGAAGCCTGTAATTGTTGTATATACCTATGCATTCCTGGCCTCTGTAAGAATTTATGATATTGTGCTATAAATATGGCTGGACTTAAAGGTTCTGGTCTAATCCAAAGGAGTCTATTCTCCTCATTATGACTGCTTGCAGTGAACGCAGTTTGCCAAGTGAGCTGGTTGGACAAAAATGACACAAATGCCCTTATTTGTATATCTCCTGCAATTGGAATAAGATTAACTCTTCTATTGTCGGGAATGGCCTCATTATGAAGGTAAAGTTCGCACAGCAAATGCTGGTCACTTTCAGGGGCCTCATTAAAAGTCTCAAAAAATTTCTCTGAAGTGAGTAATTCATGCGGTCTGCCATCTTTTATTGCTTTTAATTGAAAATAAACTAATCGTTCAGAAAGAAAGAGAGAGTAGTTTACAGAGGGTTTGCGGGTAGCCATCAACTTCTGTACTAATGAAAACATCAAGGCCATCTTTTCCTTAGATTCCTTGACTTCCTTTTTGGAGTCCTTGAGCTGTTGCATCATCTGTTCCCAACTGTCCCAGTTGGCATACACATGATTCTGCCATGCTAGCTTATGCTGCTGTAGTATTGTATCTTTTTCTTCAGCATATTGTTTCTTCCATTTGTTCATCAGTTCCAATTGATTCCATGGCCGGGTCTGTGTGCTAGCATTAGAAGTACTGGGTTGGGACGTTGTTTGAATGGCTACACTGACTAACTTAGGGTGAGATATCTGCGGTGGTGCTTCTGTCTGAGTGGCTGCATTAACTAGCACAGGGCGAGATGTCTGAGGTTTAGTTTCTTTTTATTCCTTTATGGAGAGCCCTACTGGTTCTTGTGGAGCAGTAGGGCATCCCTCTTTTATTCCAGCTGATGTAGATGCCTCAGATATTTGAACTTTAACTAATTTGTAGCCTGCCTGCTGGTAAATATTACCACACTCATGGCACATATATTCCTTGCATGGCTCCTTATTTTGCGTTGAGGCTGTGTGTGCTAACATATAGAGATTCAGTTCTCTATCAAAAGCTTCTCGTGCCAAGGTTAATTCATTCTTGTAGGCTTCCAGCTCAGACTTCAAGAATTCATTCTCCTCCAATAAAGATGTCATAGTATGTAAACCCTGTGTGCTGGCTGATTCTGCTGGGGTAGTCTGCTGTTGCACAGCCGTAGCTGGTTCTTGTGGGACAACTACAGCTGGTCTCCCACTATCATCATGCTTGGTGTATTTTTGTACCACAGTGGCTGGTTCTTGTGTTTCAGCCTCTGGGTAAGTGACTGGTTCTTGTGTGACAGTCACTGTTTGAGCTATAAACAATGTCGTATTATCCCGGGGCACTGGTTCTTGTGTGACAGTGCCACCGGATGAGACGGGTTGAGGGGTTTGAAATGGGGATGAAGATTGGAGTTTTAACAGAATAGTGGCAGGGTCAGGGGAAATGGGAGTAACTCCTGTTTCAACAGTCATCTTCATTTTCCTTTTTGGTAGGAAAGCAGAGAAGTCACTGTCTTTCCTTTTCTTTGCAGGGGAGGATTGTTCTCTGGGGGAAGGGCTTTCGGAAGAAGTGAAGATTTGGAATTTATCCCTTGTCCGTCGTTTGGAGACTGAGACTGTTGGGGTTCTTCTCTTTTTATAAATAGGTGGGGACGGGGGTGTTAGAGAGTCGTCACTAGGGACAGAAATAATGGGGACGGTTGACTCTACTAAGTGGGACGAGCTTGGGATTGGGTCAACTGGCTTTGGGGCTGAAGTTACTGGGGAATGTGGAATATCGTCCCGTTGTCCTTCATAAGGAATTTCAGGAGTATCTTGGGAACTTTCGGGTTGTTGGGAAATTTGAGCCTGCTGAGGAATTTCAGGCAGCTGGGGAACAGGGAGTGGGTTATTCAGAGGGTAATTTTGCTGAGCAAAACCCCTCTGAATCAACAATTGGCATAAACGATGGTGGGTGAGGGATAACATGGGGAATTTAGACCGTCTACAATAATAAGACATGTTTCTAATACAACCAAGCAGATAATAGGGGATATTAATCATTCGGCCATTTCTCAAATGATTAATCAAAAGTGCGATAAGCTAGCGATACCAATAGCAAGATAGTAATCAGAAAAAGGAAAAAGGACAACAGAAAACGAAAGATGAACAAATTTTTGTATTATCAAACTAGTTTCGACCTTTAGGGTCTCATCAGTGATACAAAAATAATCTTTACAATGTATGTCCTTTTAAAAGGCCGCGATCAAGCGCAAGGTCGAAGAAATTCAATCGTTGAGCTCGAAAAGCGGGAAAAGGACCGACTGATCTGTCAAAAGGCAAAAAAGCGGAAACTGCACCCTGACAGGGCGCAGAATTCGAGGCGTTTGAAGCAGAACAGTCGGAACGGTCGCTGACTGATCTGACAAGTGGAAAAAAAGCAGAAACTATACTTTTGCAGAGCGCAGAGTTCGAGGCGTCTGAAGCGGAACAGTCGGAACGGTTAACTGACCTCTGCAGTTATGGCGTGAATCTCGAGGAAACAGCTACCTCTGAAAAACTGACTGTACGGCGGAAAGTACGGGACTTCTTTAGTAAAGTCAGTAGGAGATTGATAGCTGGATTTTGTATCGGGGGCGTTGCCCCCGAACCCCCCGACATATCGGGGCTATGGGAAAAACCCACGACCAAGGACGCGCCGAACGAAAAGTCAAAAAATCTTACGGCTGAGGGTCCCGAAGAGTGCTGCTCATGATGAAGGTGCCCAACTTTCGCGGATTCCTCCAACAAATCAAAGGCTTAGGAATATGCTGAAGCAGAGGGTGACGCTGGAAAAATCAATGCAGTTTAGGGTTTAGGGTACCCCCAAGGTTCAAAGCTCTAGTAGATTCACAAAAATCTAACTTTAACACCAGGGGGGCCCTCTTGAGACCTGCATGCTGCACTGGTCCACGCGCACAAACCTGATGCATTAAAGCATCCCTTTGATTCCAAGTAACTTGAGAGAAGCACGCCTGAAGAAAATCAGGTGGATAACCACAGGCTCTTAGCCGACAGTAGAACAACCTCCGAAGCTTGAGAAAACCGGCCTGATCGCTTTCTCTAAGCAAGTATCTCTTTAACTCGTTGAGGACAAATGCAGACTTCTGATGTCGAGGATGCCATGAAGTGAAGGGAATGTATTGGTAAGCATTCAAAGGTTTCTGATAGCATCTGGTAGAAAGCTTTCCAGAGAGCTCAAAATCGGGCCCTTTGAAAAGTACAACATCAAGAAGGTTAACACTTGTATAAGAGATGTAGGAAGTAATACGAATGTTATCAGGATATATGGACTGATAACAATCGAGGAACTCCTGCAATCTATCCCTTGAGCCTGTCCAGACTAGAAGTGCATCATCAATGAAGCGCTTGAAGAAAGATAGTTGTGGAGTGGGCAATCTTCGCTGAACTTCTAGTTCTAAATGACAGAGAAATAAACAGGCATATACAACTGCAAAATTACTGCCCATTGCAGTGCCTCTGATCTGTCGGTAGAAACTGCCATTGAATTCCAAAAAGTGCCAACGAAGAACGAGTTCTGCAGCACTAACCAGAAAATCAACTTCTTCCGGACTGAAAGAATGAACTGTACACTGAAGAAGCATATCCCTGAGGGCTAGAAGCCCTTCTTGAATTGGAATGCTAGGGTACAGAGATTCCACATCAAAAGTTACAAGAATACAGTCAGCCGAAAACCTTTCTGATTCAATAGCTTGTAACAATGAAAGAGAGTCTGGAAGATGGTTAGGTTGTGCCAAGAGAGTGTCCAGAAGCTTGAAATGCAGATATTTGGACAGAGGTTCAAGCATATATCCATTATAAGAGCAGATGGGTCTCCCAACCGGGGGATTCTTCTGTACTTTCCAAATAAAGTAAAGCACACAGGCCCGAGAGTGAAGACTGTTAACCTGCAAAATGAAGTTCCAGTGATCTGCAGAAAGCAAATGTCTGAAACGAGCTTGAAGCTGTTTTAAAGAAGCATACATGGCAGTCCAAGGGACTGAAGAAACTGGAGAATAAACATTGCGATCAGATAATTTCCTATCACCTTCAGCAATATATTTATCTCTGTCAAGCAATACCAACCCTAGATTTTTATCAGCTGGTTTTATTACAATAGGAAGTCTGCGAAGTCTTCGAAGTGCAACAAGCTGAGATCTAGAAAAACGAGGTTTGCTTGAAAAATCAGTCTCTGCCATTCTGTTCTGTAAAGTCCATAAACCGGAAGAAAGAGCATGTTCTAATTCAGGTGCATGCACAGGAGGTTCCCAACAAGGGTTAGACAATCTAAAAGGATCAAAAGATTCATCTTTAGAAAGTCTAAAATATCTTCTAAGTCTGCATAATCTTGAAAAAGAACCATATTCTTTCATAATATCTGCCCTGGACATTGGAGGTGGGCGAGGAATGTACTTGTACCCGAGACCCAAAAATTTAATTTGCGAATAAGGCAAATGGACTTTAGAGAGATTGTGGATAGAGTTATTACTAATCCGACGATCTAACTGTGAGACAGTCATATTGCCCAAAATATGTAACAAATAAGCATATGGGTCTAACACAGGCAACCAGTACAAATGTCGCTTTCTTACATGTGGGCTTTCCCTTTGCCCGGTGGAGGAGGAGGAGGAGGCGGCTGCTGCTGAGGTCGAGGTCCTGGCTGACGTCGACGATTTGGCTGAGCATTTGATTGCTGTGGCACAAATGGGGCATCCTCCGGATCTAAACCAGTGTTCCGGGAACGCTGGTTTGGATTTGAACCCGACGGTCCACCTGCAGATGAAGTGTTCTGATTCGGGTTCCGGTTCTGTCTTCCTCTTTTGTTTCTGCGACGACCCGGCTCGTTTTTTGGCTGAGTAGGCTGTTGATTTGTCTGTCGAGCAGGTGCATTCTTACGAGCGGCTGTAGGGCCGCTAGGTGCAGTGATGTTAGCCGTGGGTTTTTGCAGCTTGATGAGCTGTGCCAACTGTTCTTGCAGAGGTTTTATGGCAGCGGAAAGACGCTGCTCAGTTTTGGAAACCTCTTTCTGTACTAGGGCAGAGATGGCTTCTTCCCGCGGAATATCATCTGCTTGTCTGTTTGCTTCTTCCCGAGCTTCAGTGCGAGCAGAACGCGCAGCTTCACGAGAAGCTTTACGCTCAATCAATTCCGATTGGAATTGGTTGATTTGGCGATTGAACGTAGAAGCAGCATGATTAGCCCAACGATTGGCCCAACCTACACCAGAAACAACTCCAGCTAAACTAGTAAATTCAGCATGAGCATACGGCTCAGCGAGCTCTTTGATCTTTAAGGCGAACGATTCTTTGATGAGCGGTAGCTTCGACTTGTTTCGTTCAACGATCATTTGTTCATGCTGAATATAGAAGGCATGACATTCCTTTCGGAAATTAATGATGATGTCTTGTAGTCCGGCTCTGAGAGTTGGAGTGGATTCGGGATTCGAAGATTCCAAACCAGGGACTTTCACCATTAAACTCTGAATAACTTTGTCGTCTTCTTGCAGAGCAACAAGTTTGTCGACGAGCGCCTGAGAGCGATGAAAGATTTCAGTGGCTTTCTGGAAATCCTTAATAGCACACTGAGTCACGGTTTCCCAAGATTTGGGCAACGCGGGAAGTTCATCGGACGCCATTTCGGTTTGCCATACCAAAAACACATTGTCTTCTTCACGATTCACATTTGGACCCGAGGTCCCTTCTTCTTCCGCAGCTGCGGCAGTGAGGAGAGGCTCGAGACAAGGATCGTGGTGGACATGCTCTGATTCTGAAGAATGGTGCGAGCGTGTAACAGGCGGCATCGAGACAGGAATGCGGGGAAGTGAGTGCAGACTGACACCGCGGCCTTTGAGTTCAACTAGCTCATCTGGACGAAGAAAATCTTGCTGTGCATTCAGAATAACATGCTTTCTGCTGAACCAGCGAGTCCCAATAGCTGGCAACCCTGATACTTGAACTATGTCCTCCTCTGTTACTGAAATGCGAACCCCCTGAACCACTGAAAAATCCCCTTGAAGGTTTTGTGCAAACTCTAAAACTTGTTCCTGGTCAAATTCACCCAACCTTTCAAAATATACTGTCCATCCCGCTTGTTGGAAAATTTGATAGGCTTCGGGGAACAATTGAAGAAGATTTATGGAGCCGGGCTCGTGTCTGATGGCCGACCCTCCCATGGCTCTAGCTTTGAGTTACATGCAGAGGCACAGAAGACAGTAAACACAGACTTTGATCGCGCTAGTTGTTGCAACAGAGGCTGCAGGGTCTAAATGACGGCGGAAGTGGATATAAAAAAGGACGGAGGATTGGTTAATGCGAAATGATTGTTCAGTTTTCGAAATCCCCCCCCCTACGTATGGTGTAATGATGATTGGGCGTGTAAAGATTATAATCATTATGAATGAAATCCTCTCTTTAATATAATTTAACTGAATTACATTAAAACCTCATACCTTACATTTTTACCTTTGGTTTAATAATTCGAAGTGTTGAGTGCTTCAAAATGGCTTAATGTACATGGAAGAATCTGTAGATTTCTCTGAAATTTAGAACAGGAGTGTAACCGGATCTGCTCAGTGCTTGAATAATTTTTCACCCAAAGGATCTGAAGTATAATCGTGGAGAACCGAAAATCTTATATAACAGCGAAGAGAAATGATGTTTTAATGATAACAGGTTGCTGAAACTGGTGTTTCAGCAACGAAAAAATGAACGATACGTTGCTGAAACAGGTGTTTCAGCAACGGGAAAAATCAGAGAAATGAGATAAATGACTTGGGTCTGTAAGAAGTGGGGAAAATATTTGATAGGGGATAATTTCAATAGTAAGGGATAGGAAATACTAGGTGAAGGAAGGTATTTCAGGAATGGTAGGAGTGGGAAAGATGGAAAAAGGGCAAAAATGTAGAAGTGAGGATGAAGGGATATTGCTAGGAAATGGGGTAAAATGAAGGGAACAAGCTTCTGTGATTGAAGCTTCAGATCTTCTCATGATGAATCTGTCCTCCTTAATGAGCTTTTCCAGAATCTGCAAAATTCAATTGTAATATGCCAATCCTTGACAGGGATTATTAGTGCTAAATCTAATCTAATACTAAAAATATAGTGCAGAAAATTAAATGTCGTGAGGAGTAGAAGACTCCCCTAGAAAAAGATAATGAATATCAGTCATGCAAGCAGTCTTGAAATCCTCTTTAGAAACAGGGCGCTGATATAGACGGAGCCTATGACCATTGACTAGTAGAGGTGTTTTAGAATAATCAATTGTTAAAAGTCTTACCGTCCCATTTGGAAAAACAACATCTACCTCATATGGTCCAAGCCAACGTGTACGTAGCTTACCCTGAAAATTTTCAAACCGAGAGTCATACAACAAGGCCCAATTACCTTTTTGGAACTGCTTGTGTTTGATAATTTTTTCATGCCACTTCATCCTTTGTTGTTGTATCATGGTTGTTTGATGAATGGCATCTAATCTCTTTTCATCCAACTCAAGAAGCTGCTGCAACCTAGCTGTCTGCACATCAGTCAAATCAAGATTAACAGCTAAAGCAGTTCTTAGAGTTTTAATCTCAAACTCCACAGGAAAAACAACATTTTTACCATAAACCAATTCATAGGGAGAAAAACCTGTAGTGTTTCTCCAAGTAGTTCTGTAAGCCCATAATGCCTCAGGGAACCTTTGGGACCAATCCTTCCGGTTGTCCTTCACTGTTTTGGTTAGAATGGCTTCTAATACTTTGTTTGTGCTTTCCACCTGCCCATTGGCCTGGGGGTGGTATGGTGTAGTCATTCTATGTTGAATATGATATTTGTGAAGGGTAGACTTAAAACCATGAGAATTGAATGGAGGTCCTCCATCTGTAACTAGCTCTCTAGGAATTCCAAATCTAGTGAAGATCTCTTCAAATAAGAAAGCTAGGACAACCTCTTCATTGGCTCTAATAAGTGCTTTGGCCTCCACCCATTTAGTCATATAGTCTGTACAGACTAATATATAAGTTCTTTGATTGGATGGAGGGTTAATGGGTCCTATGAAATCCAAGGCCCATCTTTCGAATGGTTCAGAAACTACCTGAGGGTTTAATGGCATTTGGTCTCTATGATTGGGTTGACCCATTCTCTGGCAGCTATCACAAGCCCTTACAAATTTCTTTGCATCCTTAAATAATGAGGGCCAGTAGTAACCCATCCTCAGAATTTTGTGTGATGTTCTCTTATCAGCAAAATGCCCTCCACAAGGGCCATCATGACAAGCTTTCAATATGTCATACACTTCATCTTCTCTAATGCATCTTCGGATTTCCTGATCAAGCCCAGTGTAGAAAAGACACCCGCTTATCCAGCTATACCTGGCACTTTGTTGCACAATTCTTCTCTTTTATCTGTATGACAGGTGTGATGGTAATTTTCCTGCAACCAAATAATTAGCAATATCTGCATACCATGGAGAGTGAGCAGAAACCGCAAATAAATACTCATCAGGAAAAGAATCATCTACTGGAATATCATTGTCAGTTTTTAACCGTGAAAGAAAATCAGCCACCACATTTTCTTTGCCAGGCCGATCTACAATTGTGATATCAAATTCCTGCAGTAATAATAACCATCTGGTAACTCTAGCATTTGTGACAGATTTGTTCATTAAATACTTGATAGCTAAATGATCAGTGTGCACAAAAGTAGAATAACCAGTGATATAGTGTCGGAATTTATTAATGGCATAGATTACTGCAAGAAACTCTTTCTCGGTGACTGTATAATTAAGCTCAGCAGGGGTCATATTCTTACTAATAAAGTAGATAGCATAAGGAAGATGATTTTCCTCTTGTCCCAAGACAGCTCCAATTGCAATGTCTGAAGCATCAGAAGATATATGAAAAGGGAGATTCCAATCAGGCCCCCTCAAAATAGGAGCAGTAGACAACTGATGCTTAAGTTCTTCAAAAGCTTTTTGACAAGAATTAGTCCACTTAAATTCAGCATTTTTCATAAGCAACACAAATAATGGAGAAGCTATCTTAGAAAAATCTTTAATAAATCTTCTGTAGTATCCAGCATGTCCTAGAAAACTTCTCACATCAGTTTGTGTTTTGGGAACAGAAAGATTCTGAATGACCAATATTTTAGATGGATCTACCTGAATACCTTGAGATGAAATAAAATGTCCAAGCACTATTCCTTCACTCATCATCATATGGCATTTTTCAGTACTTAGGGAGAGGTGGGCTTGTATACATCGTTTAAGCACTTTCTCAAGGTTTTGTAATGCATCTTCAAAAGACACACCATAAGGAGTAAAATCATCCATAAATATTTCCATAGAATCATTCAGCATATCAGAAAAAATTCCTATAACAGCTCTTTGAAAAGTTGCTGGTGCATTACATAGCCCAAATGGAAGGACTCTATAGGCAAAAGTTCCCCAAGGGCTGGTGAAAGTGGTCTTGTCTTGGTCTTGGGGTGCAATTCTTATCTGATTATACCCACTGAATCCATCTAGAAAAGAAAAGAATTTCTTCCCCGCCAGACTATCCAACACCTAATCAATGAAGGGTAAAGGAAAGTGATCCTTTTGAGTAGCTTTGTTTAAGGCTCTGTAGTCAACACATACTCTCCATTTCCCGTTTTTCTTAGGGACAATTACTAATGGGGAAACCCATTCACTGTCAGATATAGGGTATATAAATCCCGCATTAAGCAATTTTTGAAGTTCTTCCTTAACAATTTCTCGTAAATTAGGATTCATTCGTCTTTGGGGTTGACAAACAGGTCGGCATCCTTCTTTAATGTAAATTCGATGAGTACATAATTCAGAAGAAATACCTTTCATATCCGTGTAATCCCATGCAAATGCTTCCTTATATTCATGCAATAACTTCATTAGTTGTTGTGTTTCAGCATCTGTTAGATCAGGATTTATGTTTAATGTCTTGCCAGGTTCAATTTCAACTGTTATGCTTCTAGATGAGATGGTGGTTAATGTCTGAGATGAGTCTTCAGATTCAATCCTTTCTTGAGTATCAGTTTCAAAAATTGCAGTTAATTTATTGTGTGTTTCAGCAATTACAGAAGAAGGTTCACAAATAAAATTATTAATTATCTCATCCTCTGTATTGTCTTTAAGAGTTAAAGCTTGTCCAATAGTTAGAATAGGCTGAACAGCATTATCATCATAATCCATCCACATAGAATCTTCATTATTAATTATTGGTGTAGCATGAGGATAAAGAGTAAGCTGCTTTGTTTCATAACCATTAGAAATTTTCATTGAACCAGATCTGCAACTGATAAAAGAATCAGCTGTGGCCAGCCATGGCCTTCCTAGAATTAAGGGATGTCCCCCCAGCTTTGTTTTAGTCTGCAATACAACAAAATCAGCTGGGTATTTCCAGGATTCAACTGAAATAAGTAGATCCTCAACAACTCCTTCAGGTTTAATTGTAGAACGATCAGCCAACTCTAGAATGGTGGGTGTATCTCTGATTGTGTTATTCAGCCGTAACAATTGTGAAGTTTCAAGAGTCATTATGTTAATTGCAGCACCTAAATCTACCAGAACTTGGGGAATCATTGTTTTACCAATCTGAACTGTTACGGTAGGATGGCCGGGATCACCATATTTCACAGGAGGGGCTTTTCCGGACATTAATGCAGACAAGTCACCCATCACATGTACTGTAAGGGGGTCCTTAGTTTTCCTACCAGGTTTCTTAACACAAATATCCCTTAATGTTCTGGCATAAATTGGTACATCTCTTAATGCTTGTAAAAGTGGAATTTTAACATACAAATTTTGCAATTCCCCTAGAAGATTAAAAGCAGGTGTTTCAGCTGTTCTGGTTAAAACCAAATGCTCGGGGAATGGTGGTTATTTTATTTCAACATTCTTGTTAGAAGGTGGTTGTGCTTTCTTATGTTTCTCAGTTTCCTCTTTATCCGAATCAGAAGAGGTTATATCATCAATAATAGGTTCTACTATTTTCCCAGATCTTAAATGAATATCATTACATTGCATCGTAGGAAATATAGACTGATTCTGAATATCAATAACTTGCACAACTTTATTATTGGGGTTAGGATTTGGTTGCACAGGTAGCTGGGGTCTCATTTGGTTATTTGGCGGAACATTTGATGGTAGAGGAAGTGGTTTTTGGAATTGAGGCAATTGATTTGGATACGGGAGTTGTTGGCTTCTCCAATTTGAATTCCAAGGGTTAAAAGAAGATGGCTGCTATGGGGGCCAAGGAGTCCACATTGAAGGATCAACAAAGGGAGGGTTTTATTGCTGCATGGGTGGGAAATTCATTTGGTTGAAGGGTGGGTATTGCATTTGATTGAAGGGAGGGTAATTTGTTTGACCGAAAGCAGAATAATTGTTCCAACGATTAAATGGCATACTAGAGTTCATACCTTGTCCTTTTGGTTGCCATTGTCTTTTTTGAGTTAGCAGGTAAACTGCTTCAACTTCTTCTTCTGTTGGCTGTAATGCTGCCTTTATTCCTGGTAGAGATGGACATTGTTTTGTTTCATGATCTTTCTCACAAAGGGTACAAATTGGTATTTTATCCATTGGGCATTCCCTTAGTGGATGTTTGTCTCTGCACTTCGGGAAAAAGACAGCCAGAGTTGCTTCTGCTTCAGCCTGCTTCTTCTTAACCTGCCAAGTGTCAATTTGTGAAGCAAAAGAGCTTAGCATCTCAGTTTTAAATTCTTCAAGTAAATTACCTATTTCAGCTCTTGTTGCTCCTCCACTGGCTTATTTCTGCACTCTTGAATAGGTGGAATCTCTTGTTCTGTTTCTTGCAGCTCCCCTTGAACATCTCTTAGAACGTTCAACAATCTCATCATATGATTCCTTAGATATATCTCCCTTGTTAAGCATGTTTAACATATCTAAACAATCATCCCTTAAACCTCTAAGTAATATTGTTTTGCGAATTTCCTTACTTATATTCGGATGATTGGATCTTTGTATATTGTACTGTAGCCTTTCTATATAGTCCTCCAGATTCTCGTCCGGATTTTGTGCCATATTGAATAGTTCATCCTTCTTTTCTCTCGTTCGGCAGTAGTCTTGATATTTAAGCAGAAATTTCTGTTTCATCTGCTCCCATGTTGTGATCACCTGACTTCCAAGGCTCATGAACCATCTTAAAGCATTTCCTTTCAAGGTGGCTGGAAACAGTTTCAACTTTTGAGCATTAGTAACATAATCATAACTTCTGCATAATATATCAAATTCAAAAAGAAATTCATCCGGATCTTCAGAAGATAAACCATGAAAGTTAGGTAAAGCAGACAATGGAATGTTTTTCATAGGAGTTATCCCTGCAGCAAGATCACTGATAGGAAATCCCAAGGTAGAGAGGGAATTTTCATCCCTTCTTTCTCCTTCAGGATCTACACGTCCTCCACCAAAGAAACCATCATTGTTTCCTTCCATTGTTGGCTCTCCTACTGCACTTGCTCGATCGTCAAGATCTTCTACTGGCTCTTCAATGTTTTCCACTGGTCGTCCAACGCTCTCTATTATTTCCTCAATATGCTCTGTTGATTTACTAACACTTTCTTCTGACTCTCCAGCATTGACTGCTGGTTCTTCTATATTTTCAGGACCCACGACTTCCTCTGTTTTGTAATCTGATTGAGGGGAGTGCTGAAGTTTTGATCTTCGAGAACTTAATCTCTGTGATGATTCAGCCTTTGATACAATCTCGTCAATAAAAGTCTTTCTTCCTCCCCTTCCTTTGCCTTTGCCACCTGTGGGGTTAGTTTTCTTCTGGGTTCCGCGTCCTCTCATACAATCTGCACATTTAGAAAGAAAAGATTAATGCTTTTGAAATCTATAATTGCCTTCCCCGGCAACGGCGCCAAAATGTTGGTCGCTTTAATTGTTTTCACAATTGAAGCTCCACATAAATTGTCAACCCGAGGAAGTCTTTTTATTTCAAAGACAATCACGCACTGGATATGCTTAATTTCAAAAGCAGAAACAATGTTGTAGTAAAAAGCCACACAATTATCAATCACACAAATCTAATTATTCACACTCTGTTGAATCAAAGCTGAAGTCACTTAAGTTATAGCAGAAATAATTCCTATGTTGCAGTTAAAATCCAAATGCAAGAAAAGAAATCAAGCAACCATAGCAGGAACAGGACCCTATTCCTTAATCAGGAACTTCATCACCTGCTGCCTGGCACTAATTACACTGTAGGAAAGATGACTCAAGAGATCAAGACCCTATTCCTATGAACAGGAACCTTCAGCACTTGTTCTCCTGTTTCTAATCACACTGCAGAAAAAGGAAGGCAATTGGTGGGAGCAGGACCCTATTCCTTTGTACAGGAATCTTCAGCACCTGCTTCCCAGCATCATACATTCACACAATTAACAGAAATAGATTTCTCAACCTCTCAAGAATGAATGTATTAAAACACATGCAGCGTTTAAGGAAACATAGTATTTGATAAACTACAGAACTGTGCAACTAGTGTTCAACAACAGAATTAAAGTAAAGTGAAAACAGCGTAAAGAATTAAACAAATTACCGGAACAGGAGGGTGAATCTTGTGAGGAAGGCGGGCCCTTTCCCTCTCACAAGATTCCCCGGGGAAAGAATTAAATTGGGGCGCTCAAAAGAAGATTTTATTCATTTGTCAAAAGAAATGATACATTACAGATGGAGTCTAGCTCCAGTTCTCACACAATGTTCTCCTGTAGCTTTCAAAAATGAACTCCCTACTAATGATGATGTCTCCTCTTTTTAAAGAGGAGACATCTTTTACAATTACATGAGAGCAAATCTACGTTTATCCCAAATCTGTTCTCTTTCTCAAAACAGGACTATTCTGTTCTTCCAAAAAAAGATATTGTTACAATAGAGACAACAAGAATGCTATCTTCAGAATGATCCATGTAACCATGTCTTCATGCTGTTACTATTATTCCACAAAAGGCTCTTCCAGAATCGCAAATTACGAGTGACGGAATTTGCGTGCTTGACGGCTGTTTCAGCAACTAAGTCAGCTGTTTCAGCAACGGCCGCTTGTTCCTAGCAAAGCATATAACTTATCTGCGAGCTTTTGGACTTATGTTAGCAACGATGCACTTCGATTAATGATAAAATATAAGAGTATTATGGAATTAGATGTAAACAGATTAAACATATAATAAAGAAGAGGATTTTTATATACCTTGGGATAAAGTAGATGAAAATGATAATGGAATCCTTTTTAATCATGGTTATAAAAGTAAAATGGTGTCAAAGTATATAGCAAAAATGATACATAGTGGAGTCCTAACACCAACCAGGATTCTCCGCTCCAATGCGTTGGAAGCACACGCCTTACATGGAGCACCCCCTGCCTCGAGAGCTTGCTCTATCCCAGGTCAACTCCTCTTCACCGTGTTGGGACCAGGACACGTCCATGAAGAATCCGGAGCATACCGCCTGTCTAACCAAGCTCATCCATGGATCCCATCGTGATATTACTGGGGCCCACCACCTTCGTTCAGCATTCGAGGATTCATCCGCTTCGCTAACTTCGGGGCATGGCTCTGATACCACTTGTAAGGATTCTGGACACCACATATCTCCACAATGGTATGATATTTTCCACTTCGGGCCTAAGCCCTCATGGCTTTGCTTATGGGCTTTACCCCAAAAGGCCTCATACTAATGGAGATATTTGTCCATCCTTATATACCCATGATCCTCCTCACTTCTAGTCAATGTGGGACTTTGGTCGTATACCCAACAAGCTGCCCGTAATTAATCGCTGCTGTGGGGGGTCCAGGGGGGGGGCGGCAGCACTTTTCGGAGCCCCCCCTTGGCGGGGGCTTTCGGGGGCAGCGCCCCCGAAGCTAAAAATAGATGTAAAATTGCCTTGTAAAAGTATAGTAATTTCTAGTCAATCTGGGCCGTTCATAGGCAAATGATCTGACGGTAGAAGTTATGTTTATATTAGGGTTTCTTGCCCTAGAAGGCAACCCCTCGTTTTTATGAGGGTATTGTATTGCGGCTGTGTATTGTATGTGTATTCTCGGAGCGAGAAACAGAGAGGGAGACTGTGAGAGAACAAAGGATATTACAACGGATCTACTGTAGGTTGTGTCTCTTCATTTTGATGGATAATAGAAAGGAAGGACTGGCTGTTCGGGGTGGACGTAGCCCAAACTGGGTGAACCACGTATATCTGTGTCTCTCTGGTTTTATGTGTTTTGTGTGCTTGTATTTTCTGCATATTTTATGTATTGCATTGCTCCGTAATATATAATTTTCTAACAACTGGTATCAGAGCCGAAGGTATATTTGGCTGATAGACTCGTAGGAAAGAAGGGTTCTTGGTTCGAGTGGGAGCAATGGCGGAAGATGGTAAGTTTAGGGTCGAGAAATTTAACGGCCAAAACTTCCCGCTGTGGAAGATTATCTATATCAGAAAGATCTATACCTACCATTGAGCGGAAAAACAAAGATGCCGACGACCATGACAGATGAGGAATGGAACATTCTCGATAGAAAGGCACTCAGAACAATATGGTTGTGCCTTGCGGCATCAGTTGCCTTCAATATTTCGAAGGAAACAACAACAAAGGGTTTGATGCAGACGTTGGCAAAACTATATGAAAAACCCTCGGCATCAAACAAGGTATTTCTTATGAAACGACTATTTAATATGAAGATGTTGGAAGGTGGATCTGTTGCAGACCATTTAAATGAATTTAATACAGCTACCAGTCAGTTAAGTTCTGTAGGGGTAAACTTTGATGATGAAGTTAGAGCTTTTTTATTCTTATGCTCATTACCAGAAAGCTGGAATGGTTTGGTTATGGCCATTAGTAACTCTGTCTCCGGATCTAGTACTTTAAATTTTGATGATGTTGTCGGTGCTATCCTTAGCGAGGAAATGCGACGGAAAAGCTCCGGTGAGACATCGGGTAATGCTTTGAGTGCATAGTCTAGGGGAAGAAGAATGGAAAGAGGAAAGAGCTCAGGATATTGAAGTAAATCAAGGAAAGGCAGATCCAAGTCCAGATCGGGGATAGTGTGCTGGAAATGTGGAAAGAAAGGACACCTAAAGAAAGACTGTAGATCTTGGAAGGGAAAAGAAGGAGACACACAGCAAGAAAACAATCATGAAGCAAATGTGACAGGTGATGTGTTAGAAGATGCTTTGATTCTTTCTTTCGAAAATGTTACTGATTCTTGGGTTGTAGATTCAGGGGCTTCATTCCATGCCACACCTGATAAGAAATATTTTCATGACTATGTTCAAGGAGATTTTGGACAAGTTCGTTTTGGGTGATGATAAACCCTGTAAAATTGTTGGAATGGGTAAATTTCTTGTAAAACAATAGAATGGAAACCAATGGCTACTAAAGGAGGTAAGGCATGTTCCAGATCTGAAGAAAAATCTGATTTCAACAGGGCAGTTAGGCAGTGAAGGTTGTGTGACAACTTTCACAGATAAAACTTGGAAGGTCACCAAAGGAGCCCCGGTAATAGCAAAAGGCGAAAAGGTTGGTACATTGTATTTATGCAATGGTATTTCTAAATCTGTTAATGCTTTAACTTCCAAAGGAGTAGATGCAGCATTATGGCATCATAGGCTCGGACACATGAGTGAGAAGGAGATGAAAATTCTTCACTCAAGAAATTTGCTGCCAGGTTTGAAGAATGTTGATTTGGATTTCTGTGAGAATTGCATTTATGGAAAACAAAAGAGAGTCAGATTTCTCAGAGTTGGGAAAGAAAAGAAGAGCGAAAAATTAGAGCTTGTCCATACAGATGTATGGGGACCTGCTCAGGTATCATCTCTTGGTGGCTCTCATTATTATGTTACTTTTATTGATGATGCAACTAGAAAAACATGGATTTATTGTATTCAGAATAAATCTGATGTATTTTATACTTTCAAGAAATGGAAATCTTTGGTTGAGATTGAGACAGGAAAGAAGTTGAAGTGTCTCAGATCAGAAAATGGAGGTGAATATTGCAGAAAAGAGTTTGATAGGTACTGTTCAGAGCATGGAATTCGTAGAGAGAAGACAGTTCCAAGAACACCACAAGAAAATGGTGTGTCAGAAAGGATGAACAAAACAATCATGGAGCGTGCAAGGTGCATGAGATTGCATGCGGGATTGCCTTTACAATTTTGGGCAGATGCTGTAGATACTGCTGTTTATCTAATAAACAAAGGGCCTTCAAGTTCCTTGGATGGTGGTATTCCAGAGGAAGCAGGGACAGGTAAAAAGGTAAACTACTCTTTTTTAAAGCCTTTTGGCTGTGAGGCCTTTGTCCATATTAATAAATAAAATAGAACAAAGCTTGAGGCAAAATCAAAGAAGTGTACCTTTATTGGATATTGTGTTAATGATTTTGGTTATCGCTTATATGATTATGAAAATCACAAAATCGTTAGGAGCAGAGATGTAATATTCAATGAAAAGGTCTTGTATAAGAATCAGTTGCAGGAAAAGAAACAGGAAAAAGAAAGCAAGGAATACGTGGTTCTTGATGAGATAACTGAAAAAGTAAAGGTGCCTAAAAATAATAATAATCAACAACCACAGCAACAACAACCACCACAACAGCAACAGGCACCTCAAACACCTAAAAGTGGTGTTAGAAGATCTACCAGGATAAGTAGACCCCTTGAACGATACTCTCCTTCATTATATTATTTATTGTTGACCGATTCTGGTGAACCTGAATGCTATGAAGAAGCAATGCAGGTTGAAAGCACGAAGAAGTGGGAGCTAGCCATGGAAGAAGAGATGGAATCCTTGATGCATAACCAGACTTGGGACTTAGTCAGGTTGCCTGCTGGAAAAAATACATTGCAGAATAAATGGGTTTATAGGCTGAAGGAAGAAGATGGAGAGTTGAAGCTGGAAAAGATACACACTAGCCAGAATCCTGCAGATATGCTAACAAAAGTTGTAACCAGGGAGAAACTGAGAATGTGCTCAGTTTCAATTGGTCTTCAAGGATGACGATGAAGATGAGGAATAGCCCAGTCCAAAGAGGATTCATTTTCAAACAAATGAAGCAGCGGTGGAGTTGCTACAATCAGTCTCCAAGTGGGAGATTGTTGGGTGTGGAGCCTGATTATCTTGTTTATTTTGTTGGAAATATGATGCAGGATGTTGTCCTTGATGGAAACCCACTGAATGAAGATGAAGACATCTGACTGTTGACATGTGTTGTCCTTGATGGCAATCCACCTGATAAAGTTATGCTTGACTTGATGGATTTAGTAAATGATGTAAATCTGATGTGATATGATGTTTGTTGACAATATGATGCTAAGTGTTGTCTTTGAAAGGCAACCCACTTGATGAAGATGATGACAACTTACTTGATGAAGTTGTGCTTGAGAGAATATGTTCCTGATGAAGAAAATATGATGTATCTATAGTATGTACAAAAGGCAATGAAGAAAGGAATTCAGAATGTGCTCAAAATATGATGAAAAGAGTATGTCTCTTTGTATACGCGGATTGGCCTAGGGGAAGTCGCGTATGCACGCGGAAAAGAACGTGCCAAGTCGCGTATGGGCTAAAGCGCTCAAAAAGTGCAAAACCAAGGGTAACCACCATGGTATTGACCCATTGTATTGGGTAATGTTCCGCCTAATTGACCCCGTCCAGGTAGTTTTGGGCTCATGGTATTGTTTTGGTCCATGGTATTGAAAAATGGGCTCATGGTATTGACAAAGGGTAAACATATATATAAGGAGAAGAAATTCATTGTGCAAATCATGGGTGTGAGAGCAAGATGTCTGAGCTTGAATGAATACTTCTCTCTGAAGTATATCTGAATGGAAAGGGTTACACTTGAATGATAGATCTGAATGTATGATGCACCAATGATGAAGAAGTGGATCTAGATCTGAATTGCTCTTGTATTTGCTAGATCTGATTATGGAAGGCTTAGATCTGTGATGAGGCGAGCATCTAGGCGAACATCTGTCTAAAGCAAAAGGGTAGATCTGAACTGAATATCTGATCTGATGAAGTATGCTGCTCTGTAATGATTGAAGATCTATATGCTACTTCGCCGCGGAGGAAGCGCGTATATACGCGGCTTCAGCGAAGAGAAAGCGCGTATGCGCAATAAAATATACACTGAGGTATACGCTGGTTTGTGTGGACGGAAGCGCGTATATACGCGACATCAGTGAAGTAAAAGCGCGTATGCAAACTAGGGTTTGTTGAAGCAAGGGGTATGAAATATCTGATCTGTTCTGCTGTGTTTCTGCTATCTGATCTGTGTTGATAAGTATTTGTTGGTGATGTATGTTTGTGCTTAAAAGTATGGAAAGGGTCCAAATCTGAAAATATGATGAAACGTGGCCTGCAAGTGTTGTTCTATTGAAGTTGTTGGATCCAATGTGAAAATTGATGAAACGTGGTCCAAGGTGGTGCTGAGGGTTGTAGCCTTCAGTCAGGGGGTTGTAGCTCCCTTCCAGGTGAGGCTGGTAAACGAGATCGGGGGGTCGTAGCTCCCTTCCAGGAGAGGCTGGTAAACGAGTCAGGGGGTTGGAGCTCCCTTCCAGGAGAGGCCGGTAAACGAGCGCAGGTGGGTGCCTGCGTGCTGGTCAAGTCTGTGCCAGCACATATGTTGTAAGATGTTTTCTCTATAATAAAATATTGAAGGCTGAGCAACTGCAGCGGTGGTTTTCTCCCGATTTGGGTTTCCACCTAAAAATCCCGGTGTTCATGTGTGATGCTTTGTGTGATGGTTTATTCTGTTCTTACTGCACATGTTTACTGTTTATTAAACATCTGATGAATGAATGATGGAATAATAGAAGTGAATATTTAATGACATATCTAGATCTCTGTGTATACGCTAGTTTCATAAAGGGGATCCGCGTATATACGCCAGTTTACTGAAGGAAAGTAGCGTATGGGTTTTAAGGAATGAAAAAGTAAAAAGATTTGATTATGCAGTAAATACTGATTCACCCCCCCCTCTCAGTATTTTTCCCAACATATTTTGTATCACAGCATTGGACCCCCTGTACAGCATGGAATTTTCTAACAACACTTTGGAATTTGATGAAGCAGGGTCCATTCTAACCTCTTTTTTCTTGACTGGGCGTTTATTGACACATGGGCATAATGTTTGCTCACGCAAATGAAAAATAGGGCTCCAAAGAACCTAAAATATATCCCAAATAGTAACTAATTTTGGAACACAGATCATTGAGAAGTTAATTGGGCCTTTGTTGAACAACACCCGTGTTTTTGTTTTGCGACATTTGCTTTATTATGCCCAGAAAACGTGTTTGAAGTTGACTGGTCAAAACTGCTACGATTTTCCATTGACCTTTTCCTGGAGGTCCACATGTGAGCTCAAAGTTCTATGTACGAGTAGGTTTCGGAAACGAGGCTCGGGGACAGGTGGCATAATCCGAATGGATGCGGGGTATAGTGGAAGGTGGGACTCGGGGTTTCAATAAATAAAGGGCGGATGCAGCCTTTTCTAAGGTTTGATGGGTGAATTCATATTAACAAGGCGGGGAGCGATAGCCGTTGGATCTGGATCCAGGGCTTCAGATTGACTGTGCAGAGTGGCCGGATGTAATGAAAGGTGGGGTGAGTGGAAATCGGGGCCCGTAGTTTAATTTTCCAAAGGTTTTAAGGGCCTTTTATAAGGTCACGAGGGTTTAATAGAGCGAAAATGGGCGGAGTTTTATTTAAATGAGGAAGGGGCTAAGAATAAGTGGAGGTCGAGGTCTTATGCGGTCAATGGGGGTTGGGGTTTAGAAGAGAGGGGCTTAAGGCCTTTTGTATCAAGGAGGGTTTAGACATAAAAATAGGGTTTTTAATAGAATTAAAAGGACCTGATAGTTTAGGACTTGGTTTTAATCAATGTAAAAGGAAGCTTTTACATTGTTTATTACGTCAGAGGGAAAAATGATGAATGAAGGGCTTCTGATGAGGGTTTTGAGTAAGGGAAGAAATGGGTTTTTAGAGGAAGAAGGTCATGAATGAGAGTGAAGGTGAGGTGTTGAAATGAGGTGAACAAGCCCAATAATGAAGTTATTTTTGTAGTAGTGGAGTAAAATTTTTAGGAGGCAGAGAGGGGAAAAATATAGTGAAAATAGTTTAACTTAAGATAATGAAGGCAATGAGATTTCTAGAGCTCACAATATTTCTCAAATATTGTTTCTAGAAATCTAAGATCATAATTTAGTCATCTTTTGATCTCATCAAAAATTATTGATGACTAAAAGATCCCAAATAAGGTGTTGAGGTCGGTGGGACAAGATCTGTTGGAAGGTGGACCTTAAGGAATTCCACATCATCCAACTCATGCATAGAACGAAAAATTATTTATTATGGCTCCTCAAATAATTTATGGGTTTTCGACGGTGAATCATTTTTCTTGTGTGGATGGTAATGGGAAAGGTTGAATTGAGGTAAAATGAGGGTGATATTGATGTTGTGGTAGAGGTGAATGGTATGGATAACATTGATGATGGTATTGAGGATAGAGAGGGAAAGATTGAGGATATGGTGGATTTCCTTTGTAGGGAATTTTCCAATTTTTTTGCCAAGATTGGTTTTGAGGTTGGGGTTGAGATGGCCAAGGTTTCCAAGGTTGGTTTTAAGGTTGGAATTGAGATGTCCAAGGTTGCCAGGAAAGGGTGTTTTCCAATTACTTTGAGATTGTTGTGCATAACCTTGAAATTGAGAATTGAGATCTTGCATCATACAAGGTTGATGAGGTTACCCTGGTCTTCTTGGAGCTACATAACTATATTGTTCTAGTGTTTGATTTTCTTCCTGGTAAACTGCATATAACCCTGGTAATGATAGACAATTTTTAGTAGTATGTGATCATGCACAGATGTCACAAATTTTAATGTTATCAAGTGGACATTCATGAAAATCATGTTTCTTTCTACATTTAGGGAAAAATATAAATGAAGTATTATTCTCAACTTTTTGTTTGTTTTGCATTCTTAGCATGTTAATTTGGTCATTTAAATTACCAAGAATTTTTAGAAAATTGTTAAGTTTAGTTTGACTTACCAATCCTGATGTTGGCTTACTTACTCTTGCCATAAATGGATATTGAGGGGATATTACATACTTTGTTTTTCCTCTTGATATGTTCTTGCAGAGTTCACAAATCTCTTGAAATGAGAATTTATAGAAATCTCACTTTCCCACCAGATTAAGAATATCAATCCATTCATCCTTTAAATCATTTATTAGGAGAGTTTTTAATGTGTCTGATCCTAAATTATGAAATTTAGATCTTTTGATATTATAAATAAATCTCTCCACTAAATCTTTTAGGCTTTCATCCTCTTTTTGGTTCATCTTAAAGAATTCATTTATAAGGTCATGGTGTATGCAATAATCTTTATATTTTTCCCAAAATACTCTTTTCATATCATCCCATGTCCTTATAGAATTTGTTACTAAAGTCATGAACCATCTAAGAGCTCTATCCTTCAATGTTTCCAGAAACAAAATTAGTTTTTGAATGTGCAATGAGTAGCCATAAGATCTACAAATTATTTCAAATTCAAAAATAAAGGTTTTTGGGTCTTCTGATCTCATACCTTTGAAGTATGTTCTTCATTTGAACATTGATATTAGTTTCTTGAATGGGAAATCCAAAAGAATCTTCCTCATTGTCATCATCTCCATCCATTTCTTAAACCTCCTTTGTCACCTCTTCTTCTACCTGCAAAAATAAGAATTCATGATGTGGATGTGTGGCTCTTACTGCACCACATGATATAGTGGGGGTTGTAGGTGATTGAAGTTTTTTTTTTTTAAGAAATAAAAAGGCTCCTTTTTACACTTCCTCGGCAATGGTGCCAAAATGTTTGGTCAATTTAATTATCTTAAATTGATTACATAAATTATCAACCAGAGTTGGTAAACTTGTGAAGTGAAAGTGCACAATATATGTTATAAGCCTCTTTTATTCATTTAGTTTATTGGTGTGATGATTGGATTTGTAGAGATTACTTCTAAGGATGTTTTTATTATTATGTTCATAATGAGATTGATAAATTTAAATTACAACTAAATTCTAAAAATCAACATGCTTTCTACTTTGTAAAAACTGAAACAAACTTTCTCTATCTTATGAAGAAATCTTGACTAATTTATTTGTTAGTCTGTAAAATTTTTTATTCTCTAACAATCTTGTGCATGAAGATAAAATCGAATTCTATAAAAGAGAATTTATACATTTTTATGTTTTTGAAATGAAATGTTATGGCAATGAAACTTGCAAAGAAATCACTATATCCCTTGAAAATAAATCACTCATGAACTGAAAATAACACACTCATATGCTGAAAGTAAATCACTCAATCACTAATGCTTTGAAATGAAATCACTCATGCTCTTGAAATAAACCACTCATGAATCCTCTGCAATTTGACAATTCAAAAGGAAAGATTGATGAATCTACATCAAATGATAAAAGAAGATTTATGAAAGCATCTACATCAAATAAAAAAATGAAATTCTGGAAGTAACTACAAAATATGACTAATTGGAATTCTGAAAACAACTACGGAAAATGACAATTTGGAATTATGAAAATAACTACGTCAAATGATAAAATGAAAACATGAAAACAACTACATTAAAAGCATAAAATGTAGAACCTTCACTGTTTGCAGGGGCCCTCCACAAATAGGTGGTCTCAAATCTTTACTTCAATAGTTAGTTGTGCATCAAGTATTCAAGGTACTTATTCATTAAAAATGAATGAAAAATAGAGTTTTAAAACTTCACAATATGCTTCAGAGAATTAACCTCCACTCTTTGTTTCAATGGAGTGTTTATATAGGGGTTGCAATGTAACTTCATGGAGATTCATATGGCTAAAGATCAAAACTGAATGGACACCTATTTTCCATGAATTTGATGAAGCACGGTCCATTCCAACCTCTTTTTGCTTGACTGGGCGTTTATTGACACATGGGCACAATGTTTGCTCACGCAACTGAAAAATAGGGCTCCAAAGAACCTAAAAGATATCTCAAATAGTAAATTTGGGAACACAGATCATTGAGAACTTAATTGGGCCTTTGTTGAACAACACCCGTGTTTTTGTTTTGCGAGATTTGCTTTATTGTGCTCAAAAAACGTGTTTGAAGTTGACTGGTCAAAACTGCTGCGATTTTCCATTGATCTTTTCCTGGAGGTCCACATGTGTGAGCTGGGTGAAATTTGACCAGTAAAAATCCATATTGGAGCTTCTAGAAACAATTTCCGTGTGTTGGATTTCATTCTAGAGTGATGCTACTACCTCAACCATGGAGACAGATGGGGAAACTATTGAAAATTGAACTGTCAAACTATCATTGGTAAAACCATGCATAATTCTCTTTAATTCATTAAAAATAATAGAAATATTAATAATAAATCATGTAAACATGTATGCGGGAATTTGGTGCATTTATGAAGAAATATGGTTAAAAATGATAACAATGGGTGAATGGAATGCTGCGAAAATGGATGGTTTCATCAAAAAAATTATGAAAAATTTGAGGCTCAACAATTAGATGAAATCCATGGGCACGAAAGTATGGGAGACCAAAACTATGTGTCCAAAACCACCACATTTGACCTAAAAAAATTGAATAATTGGTTACTGAGTGAAGCTTAACTTAACATGATCAGAGGGAAAATTGGGGGATCAGGAAGAATCGAAAAAGAAGTCTAGGAAACCAAAAAAGAGTACTGAAATTTGGGCATCATGAACCATTCAAAATCTCCCATCAAGATCATGTAATTTACATGTCATAATATGTAAACCAATCAAAATCCTTTCAATTTAAAAAGACGTACATGCAAAAATTTTGGAGTGGAAAGAAGAAAAACTATTTTTTTAATTGTATCTTTGGTTTATCTCCTTATAAGTTTACTGAAATTTCAAGTGTAGACACTCTTGGATCAAAAATTAAATTTTGCATCCAATGAGTACCCATTATGTATACTTTTGATAAGATCCACATTGATAAAACTTGAAGATACATTAAAAATACATGTTGAATACGATTTTTTTAATGTATCTTCATTTTTTATCGATGTGGGTCTTCTCAAAAATATGCATAATGAGTACTTGTTGGATGCATAATTAAATTCTGCATCCAAATGGTGTCTACACTTGAAATTTAAATAAACCTATAAGGAGATAAACCAAAAATACAATTAAAAAAAATAGTTTTCTTCTTTTCCATCCAAAATTCATAACTCTTATTTTATTATTTTAACTATTATTTTATTATTTTTCCTTAGGAGGCCACTTTTAGGCTGAAATTTTCTCTAATGATTATCGATTGCAATAGTTAGAGGTTTATTTTAGTGTTCACTATATAGTGGAGAAACAAAAAAGTCCATTTAGTAATTTGAAATTAGAAGGCCATGCCATGAAATAGCGTGAAAGCCAAACAAAAAAAATTAGCTAGTGGGGGATCCTCGAAGAACTAAGTGGGGGTATTTTAAAAATCCCATATTTACTATATTGAGTATGTATAGGACCAGTGGATCCTGCGGAAATACTTCAGGTAAAGATAGTTGTAGAACATACCAGAGTACGCCTCATAATTTAGGAATATGGAAATAATGTTGGGTATCTCTCCCAAGAACACATATGTAATACTTAAGTATTTATGTTGTCTACATAGCCATATGTGGAAGTAGGTGATATTGTTCAAACTGAAAATGATGGATAAGGCTTGTGTATGTGCATAATACCTATTAAAAAATAATCTAGAAGAAATGGAATTCAATGAAAGAAACATAAGACTCCAAAGAGGAGTTATGATATCATATGAGAATGAACACATTAAATTGTCATTTGTATTGAAAGAAACATAAATTTATACACATCTCAGAAGCTTCTGGATTATCTTGAATGTCGGTGATGATAAATTCCTTAGGAAGCTAAGAACACTCAAGAGAGTCTAAGACCATTCCTACATTAAATGCTATCAGCACGGTTGGTTGGAATTACTGTACATCCAACATTCCCCCTTAATTCCAACCATATGATAGACACAAAAAATGCACTTTGACACAATAATAATACACAAACATACATCCCTTAATTGACATGCGTGCTGGTCTAAGTCTCAACTAGGCTTACAAAAGTACATGAGAACAAGGCTTTCAATTTTGTCTTCTTTCTAAATGGTCCATACTTGCAGTTTCATCTTCACCTTTCTTGCCATAAGATAGTGTAATACTTGAACACTTAATCTTCTCTTGCTTGTTCTTGATTGCCAAATAACAGTCTTTGCATTCGACATTGTTGCAGGCTCTTGGAACTTTTCCTTTGCAATTTCTTCAAGTTTTGTTTCTTTTTCCTCACTGTCAATATCTGCACACTGGAAAACATTCATGAGATTCACAAAATCACATTTGAGTTCGAAGTTCTATGTGTCGTTGAGATATCAATGTTTTATTGATATCCATTTTTGGTTTTTTTTTGCAGTTTTTATTTGTGTGCATACTTTAATTGCTTCTATGTGGAAGAAAGTAGAGTTTTTGTCGTGGAGCTGACTCTGACTTGTTGAAGAACGTGGAGATGGAGTTGACTGAAAGCATGGGTCGGAAAAGAAGATTGAAACAACAAAAGAGAAAAAATGAGAGGGCAGGGGCAGAATCTGGAATATTTCCAACCATAGAATTTATTCTCAATGAATATATGAATTTGGATCAGCCAGAAGAGTTTACAGAAAATGATACAGTATTGAAGAGATTAGTGCCAGTGCTGCCATAATTCTCAGGTAAATTTTTTGATCTTTGGGCTATTAAAATGGAGAGACTGCTAGGTTCAGTATATTTATGGGAATTTGTTCAAGATACTTCTATAAATCCCTGAGATAAGATTAGACATGCATTAGCATTGTTTCTCATTATATCAACTATAGATGAAAACATCCTGTCAAGCATTTTAAATGAATTTGGTGAATTATGTGATCCAAAAATATTTTGGCATGTTCTTGAAATGAAGTATAGCATGAAGTGGAGTCAGAAATATGAATTTGATGAAATTGTTGTAAAAAATAGTGATTGTGTTGAAAGCATCATAACTGGGATCGAGACTAAAAGTATGTTTGTAGCTGATAATAGAGTAGCATGTGATAGTCAGGAAAATCCCTCTGATGAAAAAACTTGTGAAGTCAAATTTGATGAGAATTATGTATCTCATGAAGAATGGTTCAATTTGATGCATGAAAAGCATCCTATTGATGAGTTGTTGTTTGGTGAGAAGATATGCCTATCTTCATATGCAAATCAAATGTAGGATGACATGTTTGCAACAACTAAGTTGATTAAAGAGATTGAAGATATGAATCAACCAACTATGAAAGATGAATATCTACATATTGACGTAGAGATTGTAGAGAGAAAAATCGTGGAGGATTCAATAGCAGCTCATGAAGTTGTAGAGGACTCAATAGCAACTGATAAATTTGTGGAAGACTCAATAATAGTTGATGAACTGAAGAAAGTTAATAGAATCTTTGAAAAAGAGGTGTTAAATCCAAAAAATATGGTTGTTGTTGATAAAGAGGAACTTGAAACAAAAGTAAAACATGATTATGAAAATATCTCAAATTATGATTTTGTGAATCTCATGAATGTTTGCCAGTGTGTAGATATTGACAGTGAGGAAAAAGAAATAAAACTTGAAGAAATTGCAAAGGACAAGTTTCAAGAACCTGCAGTAATGTCGAATGCAAAGACTGTTATTCGAAAATCAACAAGAATCAAGAGCGGATTAAGTGTTCAAGTGTTTCACTATCTTATGGCGAGGAAGGTGAAGATGAAACTACAAGTATGGACCATTTAGAAAGAAGAAAAAAATGAAAGCCTTGTTCACATGTACTGTTGTAAGCCTAGCTGAGACTTAGACCAGCACGCATGTCAATTAAGGGATGTATGTTTGTGTCTTATGTATTGTATCATAGTGTATTTTGTGTGTCTATTATATGGTTGGAATTAAGGGAGAATTTTGGATGTACAGTAATTCCAACCAACCGTGCTGACAAAATTTAATGTAGGAATGGTCTCAGACTCTCTTGAGTGTTCTTAGCTTCAGGTGTGTAGGCACCATCAAACGCATTTCTGATCACTCTGTTAGGACCTCACTATGTACCATTTTTACTATATATTTTGACACCACCTTACCTTTATAACCATGTTTAAAAAGGATTCCATCATCATTTTCATTTACTTTATCCAAAGGTATATAAAATCCTCTTCTTTATTATATATTTAATCTGTTTACATATAATTCCATATTACTCTTATATTTCATCATTAATCGAAGGTAGATTGTTGCTAACATAAGTCTAAAAGATCGCAGATAATTTATGTGTTGTGCTGGAACAATCGGCCGTTGCTGAAACAGTCAAACTCCGTTGCTAAAACAGCCGACTCCGTTGCTGAAACAGTCGACTTCGTTGCTGAAACAGTCAGCAGGCACGCAAATTCCGTCACTATTCGTAATTTGCGATTCTGGAAGAGTATTTTTTGGAACAATGGCAACAACATGAAGACGTGGTTACACGGATTATTCTGAAGATAGTACTCTTTTTGTATATGTTGTAACGATATCTTTTTATGGAAGAACAAAATAGCCCTGTTTTAAGAAAGAAGAACAGATTTAGGGATAAATATAGATTTTCTCTAATGTAATTGTAAGAGATGTCTCCTCTTTAAAAAGAGGAGACATCATCATTAGAGAGGAGTTCGAAAACTACAGGAGAACATTGTATTTGAGAGGACAGGAGCTAGACTCCATTTGTAATTTATCATTTCTTTTGACAGATGAATAAAAGTTCCTTTTGAGCGCTTCAATTTAATCCTTTCCCTGGGGAATCTTGTGAGAAGGAAAGGGCCTGCCTTCCTCACAAGATTCGCCCGACTGTTCCTGTAGTTTGTTAGATTTCTTTATGATATTCGCACTTTACTTTAATTCTGTTTGCTGAAACACCAGTTACACAGTTCTGTAGTTTATTGAGCATTTTGTTTCCTTTAACGCTGCATGTGTTTAGTACATTCATTCTTAAGAAGTTGAGAGATCTATTTCTGTTATTTGTTTGAATGTATGATTGATGCTGGGAAGCAGGTGCTGAAGATTCCTGTACAAAGGAATAGGGTCCTGTTCCCATTGATTGCCTTTCTTTTTCCTGCAGTGTGATTAGAAACAGGAGACAGGTGCTGAAGGTTCCTGTTCATGGGAATAGGGTCATGTTCTCTTGAGTTTATCTTTTCTACAGAGTGATTAGTGTCAGGCAGCAGGTGTTGAAGTTCCTATTTAAAGGAATAGGGTCCTATTCCCTGTTATGGTTGATTGGTTTCCTTTCCTGCAGAATGATTTCCTTTTATTTGGATTCTTAAAAACTGCAATAGAGGAATTACTTCTACTATAACATAAGTAACTTCAGCTTTGATTAAACATGGTGTGAATAATTAGATTTGTATGATTAATAATTGTGTGGCTTTTTACTACAACATTATTTTTGCTTTTGGAATTGAGCATATCCAGTGCGTGATTGTCTTTGGAATAAACAGACTTCCTCGGGTTGACAATTTATGTGGAGCTTGAATTGTTAAAACAATTAAAGTGACCAACATTTTGGCGCCGTTGCCGGGGAAGGCAATTATAGATTTCAAAAGCATTAATATTTTCTTTTTAGATGTGCAGATTGTATGAGAGGACGCGGAACCCAGAAGAAAACTAAGCCCACAGGTGGCAAAGGCAAGGAAGGGGAGGAAGAAAGACTTTCATTGACGGGATTGTATCAAAGGCTGAATCATCACAGATATTAAGTTCTCGAAGACCAAAAATTCAGTACTCCCCTTAATCAGATTACAAAACAGAGGAAGTTGTGGGTCCTGAAAACATAGAAGAGCCAGTGATTAAAGAACCAGCAGTCAGTGCTGGAGAGTCAGAAGAAAGTGCTAGCAAATCAGCAGAGCACGTTGAGGAAATAATAGAGAGTATTGGACGACCAGTGGAAAACATTGAGGAGCCAGTAGAAGATCTTGACGATCGAGCAAGTGCAGTAGGAGAACAGAAAATGGAAGGGAACAATGAAGACTTCTTTGGTGGAGGACATGTAGATCCTGAAGGAGAAGGAAAGGATGAAAATTCTCTCTCTACCTTGGGATTTCCTATTAGTGATCTCCCTAGAGGAACAACTCCTATGAAGAATATTCCATTGTCATCTTTACCTAACTTCCATGGTTTATCCTCTGAAGATCCGGATGAATTTATTTTTGAATTTGATATATTATGCAGAAGTTATGATTATGTTACTAATGCTCAAAAGTTGAAACTGTTTCCAGCAACATTAAAAGGAAATGCTTTAAGATGGTTCATGAGCCTTGGGAGTCAGGTAATCACAACATGGGAGCAGATGAAACATAAATTTCTGCTTAAATATCAAGACTAATGTCGGACGAGAGAAAAGAAGGATGAACTATTCAATATGGCACAAAAGCCAGACGAGAATCTAGAGGACTACGTAGAAAGGCTGCAATACAATATACAGAGATCTGATCATCTGAATATAAGTAAGGAAATTCGCGAAACAATATTACTTAGAGGTTTAAGGGATGATTGTTTAGACATGTTAAACATGCTTGGCAAGGGAGATATATCTAAATAATCATATGATGAGATTGTTGAACTTTGTAAGAGGTGTTCAAGGGGAGCTGCAAGGAACAGAGTAAGTAATAGAGATCCCACCTATTCAAGAGTGCAGAAATCAGCCAGTGGGGGAGCAACAAGAGCTGAAATAGGTAATTTAATTGAAGAATTTAAAACTGAGATGTTAAGTTCTTTTGCTTCACAAATTGACACTTTGCAGGTTAAGAAGAAGCAGGCTGAAGCAGAAGCAACTCTGGCTGTCTTTTGCCCGAAGTGCAGAGACAAACATCCACTAAGGGAGTGCCCATTGGAAAAAATACCAATCTGCACCCTTTGTGAGAAAGATCATGAAACACAGCAATGTCCATCTCTACCAGGAATAAAGGCAACATTGCAGCCAACGGAAGAAGAAGCTGAAGCAGTTTACCTGCTAACTCAAAGAAGACAATGGCAACCAAAAGGACAAGGTATGAACTCTAGTATGCCATTTAATCGTTGGAATAATTATTCTGCTTTCAGTCAAACAAATTACCCTCCCTTTAATCAAATGCAATACCCACCCTTTAATCAAATGAATTCCCCACCCATGCAACAATCAAACCCTCCCTTTGTTGATCCTACAATGTGGACTCCTTGGCCCCCACAGCAGCCATCTTCTTTTAACCCTTGGAATTCAAATTGGAGGAGCCAACAACTCCCGTATCCAAATCAATTGCCTCAATTCCAACAACCACTTCCTCTGCCATCAAATGCTCCACCAAATAACCAAATGAGACCCCAGCTACCTGTGCAACCAAATCCTAACCCCAATAATAAAGTTGTGCAAGTCATTGATATTCAGAATCAGTCTATATTTCCTACTATGCAATGTAATGATATTCATTTAAGATCCGGGAAAATAGTAGAGCCTATTATTGATGACATAACTTCTTCTGATTCTGATAAAGAGGAAACTGAGAAACACAAGAAAGCACAACCACCCTCTAACAAGAGTATTGAAATAACAGAACCACCATTCCCCGAGCGTTTGGTTTTAACTAGAACGCCTGAAACACCTGCTTTTAATCTTTTAGGGGAATTGCAAAACTTGTATGTTAAAATTCCACTTTTACAGGCATTGAGAGATGTACCAATTTATGCCAGAACAATAAGGGATATTTGTGTTAAGAAACCTGGTAGGAAAACTAAAGATCCCCTTACAGTACATGTGATGGGTGACTTATCTGCATCAATGTCCGGAAAAACCCCTCCTGTGAAATATGGTGATCCCGTCCATCCTACCGTGACAGTTCAAATTGGTAAAATAATGATTTCTCAAGTTCTGGTAGATTTAGGTGCTGCAATAAACATAATGACTCTTGAAACTTCACAATTGTTACAGCTGAATAACACAATCAGAGATACACCTACCATTCTAGAGTTGGCTGACCATTCTACAATTAAACCTGAAGGAGTTGTTGAAGATCTACTTATCTCAGTTGAATCCTGGAATTACCTAACTAATTTCGTTGTATTGCAGACTAAAAAAAAGCTGGGGGGACATCCTTTAATTCTGGGGAGGCCATGGCTGGCCACAACTGATGCCTTTATCAGTTGCAGATCTGGTTCAATGACAATTTCTAATGGTTATGAAACCAAACAACTTACTCTTTATCCTCATGCTACACCCATAATTAATAATGAAGATTATATATGGATGGATTATGATGATAATGCTGTTCAGCCCATTCTAACTATTGGACAAGCCTTAACTCTTAAAGACAATACAGAGGATGAAATAATTAATAATTTTATTTGTGAACCTTCTTCTATAATTGCTGAAACACACAATCAATTGACTGCAATTTTTGAAACAGATACCCAAGAAAAGATTGAATCTGAAGACTTATCTCAGACATTAACCACCATCTCATCTAAAAGTATAATAGTTGAAATTGAACCTGGCAAGACATTAAACATAAATCCTGATCTAACAGTTGTTGAAACACAACAGTTAATGAAGTTATTGCATAAAAATAAGGAAGCATTTGCATGGGATTACACAGATATGAAAGGGACCTCTTCTGAACTATGTACTCACCGAATTTACATTAAAGAGGGATGCCGACCAGTCTGTCAACCCCAAAGACGAATGAACCCTAATTTACGAGAAATTGTTAAAGAAGAACTTCAGAAATTGCTTAATGCAGAATTTATATACCCCATATCTGACAGTGAATGGGTTTCCCCATTGGTAATTGTTCCTAAGAAAAACGAGAAATGGAGAGTATGTGTTGATTACAGAGCCTTGAACAAAGCTACTCAAAAAGATCACTTTCCTTTACCTTTCATTGATCAGGTGTTGGATAGTCTGACAGGGAAGAAATTCTTTTCTTTTCTAGATGGATTTAGTGGGTATAATCAGATTAGAATTGCACCCCAAGACCAGGACAAGACCACTTTCACCAGCCCTTGGGGAACTTTTGCTTATAGAGTTCTTCCATTTGGGCTATGTAATGCACCAGAAACTTTTCAGAGGGTTGTTATAGGAATCTTTTCTGATATGCTGAATGACTCTATGGAAATATTTATGGATGATTTTACTCCTTATGGTGTGTCTTTTGAAGATGCATTAAAAAATCTTGAGAAGGTACTTAAACGATGTATACAAGCTCACCTCTCCCTAAGTACTGAAAAATGTCATATGATGATGAGTGAAGGAGTAGTGCTTGGACATTTTATTTCATCTCAAGGTATTCAGGTAGATCCATATAAAATATTGGTCATTCAGAATCTTTCTGTTCCTAAAACACAAACTGATGTGAGAAGTTTTCTAGGACATGTTGGATACTACAGAAGATTTATTAAAGATTTTTCTAAGATAGCTTCTCCATTATTTGTGTTGCTTATGAAAAATGATGAATTTAAGTGGACTAATTCTTGTCAGAAAGCTTTTGAAGAACTCAAGCATCAGTTATCTACTGCTCCTATTTTGAGGGGACCTGATTGGGCCCTCCCTTTTCATATATATTCTGATGCTTCAGACACTGCAATTGGAGCTGTCTTGGGACAAGAGGAGAATCATCTTCCTTATGCTATCTACTTTATCAGTAAGAACATGACCCCTGCTGAGCTTAATTATATAGTTACCGAAAAGGATTTTCTTGCAGTAATTTATGCCATTAATAAATTTCGACATTATATCACTGGTTATTCTACTTTTGTCCACACTGATCACTCGACTATTAAGTATTTAATAAACAAATCTGTCACAAATGCTAGAGTTACCAGATGGCTATTATTATTGCAGGAGTTTGATATCACAATTGTAGATCGGCCTGGTAAAGAAAATGTGGTGGCTGATTTCCTTTCATAGTTAAAAAATGATAATAATATTCCAGTAGATGATTCTTTTCCTGATGAGTATTTATTTGCAGTTTCTGCTCACTCTCCATGGTATGCAGATATTGCCAATTATTTGGTTGCAGGAAAATTACCATCACACCTGTCATACAGAGAAAAGAGAAGAATTGTTCAAAAAAGTGCCAGGTATAGCTGGATAAGTGGGTGTATTTTCTACACAGGGCTTGATCAGGAAATCCGAAGGTGCATTAGGGAAGATGAAGTGTATGACATACTGAAAGCTTGTCATGATGACCCTTGTGGAGGGAATTTTGCTGATAAAAGAACAACACACAAAATTTTGAGGATGGGTTACTATTGGCCCTCATTATTTAAGGATGCAAAGAAATATGTGAGGGCTTGTGACAGCTGCCAGAGAATGGGTCAACCCAATCATAGAGATCAAATGCCATTAAACCCCCACATAGTTTCTGAACCATTTGAAAGATGGGCCTTAGATTTTATAGGACCCATTAATCCTCCATCCAATCAAAGAACTTATATATTAGTCTCTACAGACTATATGATGAAATGGGTGGAGGCGAAAGCACTTATTAGAGCCAATGAAGAGGCTTTCCTAGCTTTCTTATTTGAAGAAATCTTCACTAGATTTGGAATTCCTAGAGAGCTAGTTACAGATGGAGGACCTCCATTCAATTCTCATGGTTTTAAGTCTACCCTTCAGAAATATCATATTCATCATAGAATGACTACACTGTTGGGAAAAATACTGAGAGGGGGGGGGGTGAATCAGTATTTACTGCATATTCAAAACTTTTACTTTTTGTTGCTTCTAAAACCCATACGCTACTTTCCTAAAACAGACTCGCGTATATATGCGGATACCCTTTATGAAACTTGCGTATACACAGATATCTAATTATGTCATTAGTTCTTCACTTAAATCATTCCATCATTCAATCATCAGATGTTTAATAAACAGTAAACATGTGCAGTAAGAACAGAGTAAACCATCACACATGAACACCAGGATTTTTAGGTGGAAACCCAAGTCGGGAGAAAACCACGGGTGCCACCGCTGCGGTTGCTCGGCCTTCAATATTTTATTATAGAGAAAACATCTTACAACATATGTCTTTGGTACGAGACTCTACCGGCACGCGACCCCCCACGCGCTGGGTGCGACCTCTCTGGGAGAGGAGCTCCTTCCCCGACTGGTTGCAGGCCTCTCACGGAAGGGGAGCTACGACCCCACAGTCTCGTTTACCGATACTCACCGGAAGGGGCTAGCCACAGGCCGAGCTACAACCCTCGACACCTCTATGGACCACATTTCATCAATTTTCACACTGGATCCAAAGCATCCTTTAGGACACCACTTGCAGGCCACGTTTCGTCATATTTTCAGACTGGAACCACTCCATACTTTTAAGCACAGTAAACCATGAAACGGATACATATAACTCACGGCGGGATATCGATGGCTTCGGCCAGAATAGATCGGACATTTCTTACCATGGACTTCAACAACCAACAAACCCTAGTTTGCATACACACTTTCACTTCACTGATGTCGCGTATATACGCGCTTCCGTCCACACAAATCAGCGTATACCTCTGTACATATTTCATTGCGCATACGCGCTTCCTCTTCAGCGAAGCCGCATATATACGCGCTTCCTCTGCGGCGAAGTAGCGTATAGATCTTCAACCATCATAGAGCAGCATACTTCTTCAGATCAGACATTCAGTTCAGATTTACCCTTTTACTTCAGACATATGTTCGCCTCATTTCAGATCTAAGCCTTCCATAAACAGATCTAGCAGATACAAATACATTCCAGATCTAGATATTCCGCTTCATCATTTCTTCATAGGTGCATCATAGATTTAGATCTATTATCAAACCTTTACCCTTTCCATACAGATATACTTCACAGAGAAGTATTCATTCAAGCTCAGACATCTTGCACCCACACTCATGATTTGCACAATGAATTTCTTCTCTTTATATAGGTTTACCCTTTTTCAATACTATGAGCCCCTTTTTCAATACCATGAGCCTAAACAATACCATGAGCCCAAAACTACATTACTTCCGATGGTATTCCTAGACGGGGTCATTTAGACGAATCATAACCCAATACAATGGGTCAATACCATGGTGGTTACCCCTGGTTTTGCACTTTTTGAGCGCTTTTGCCCATACGCGACTTGGGCGTTCACTGAGGTACTTGTGACTTCCCCTGGGCAGATCTGCTGACCTTTCTGAAATGTCTCTTTCAAAGATTTATCTTCTTTAATTCTCTTCAGCTCCTTCTTTACCTTCTCGACCACCATCAAGACCTTATCAAAGAAACAACACTGCTTTCTATCAAACACAACTTCAACAAATGATGCCATTCATCTTCATCAAGTGATTGCCACAGACAACCACTGTGTCATATTGTCAGCAAATGTCTCTCACATCACTGCTGCCTCACTTTACAGTCCTTCTAGTCAGAGCACTTCCTTAGGCTGGAACCTCCTTCAAGGGCAACACATGTCAACAATCTCATGTCTTCATCTTCATTCAGTGGGTTGCCATCAAGGACAACACTCTGCATCATATTGCCAACAATCTCCCCCTTTGGACTTGATGGCAACCACGATGGTGTTTGGTTACCACAACAGATAGGTACATTAAGAATACAATGACACCATGTCACTCTCTCCATTTTTGACACCATTCAAACACCATGTCACTCTCCCCCTTTGACATCAAAGGCAAAGGGTGGATCAAGAACCAACATACTCTCCCCCTGTTCTCCTCATGTGGAAGAAGTATTCTGATATATACTAAAGTGACCAAGCTCCCCCTGAGTTCATGCTGAATCTTCAAGCATATTTTCCAATGAAGTACATGACTCTATGAAGTTCCTATCACCAATGACTCACACTTACATCAAAGATCCATCCAAGTGGATTTACATAAGAGACTCAACTACCCAACCAAGTGGGTTTACAAATTTGACTCAGCTACCCAATCAAGTGGGTTTACAATATTTGACTCAGCTACCCAACCAAGTGGGTTTACAAATTTGACAAGTCCTTACATGACTGAATATTACAATTTTACATCATGGGTCTCAACAAGACCTTTTCATCAAATTACAAATATGACCATTTATGACCAACACCAGAAAGTCCTCAAGAAAGAGAACATATATCAGAACCACCATAATGCCAACAATGCATTATACTCAGCAAAGCTAATGCTCCCCCTGAATCTGTGCAACCAAGCAACCTTTCCAAATGACTAAGGCTCCCCTTAGTTTGTGCATCCTGAACACTTTCACCAACAAATCATCAAAACATCTTCATCAAATCACTAGAAATAGAATAATGAGAACTGGAACACCAGACAGTATCAGAGATACCAAACAGTATCAGAGGTACCAAACAGCACTGCAGCTGTGCTGAAGAAGGCTGAACCAAACAGAAATTTTTCAGCAATCAAACATACGCGATTTTCTATGCATGAACTCGCGTATATACGCGACTGTGTTTCAGGAAACCCGCGTATCCAATATCACCTTCTACATTTTAACCAAATCTGATCCTTTGTGAGAAAAATATAGTGTTCAGCTTCTTTTTGAGATATTTGAATGCTTCCTAGGACTACAGATAGAACAGTGTAGTTGTGTCTTCAAGCGTCATCCAATGTTTGTAGCATAAGCACATTAGTAACCAAGCCTTCAGATTCTTTGCAGCATTAATACAATCTTTCCAAGAGAGATTACCATACCAGAGCAACATCTTCAAATGAGCAATCATCCATGTGGTCCAATATCATCAAGATCTTCAATATTTAACATGAGGTAACATATGTAGGCAAAAGATCTCAACCATAGTAACAAACTTTGCATGATCTATTCTTATCTCTGAATCATAAGACTTCTAATTCATCCATGTGTGAGCACAAAAGATACTTTTCAGCAAACAAGGCTCAAAATCTCATCATAATAAACCATGTACCAAGTCATCATCATTTAAGCATGAGTATCTCAATAACCAAAGAATAAGCAGTCAAATTGCCAACAATGCAATCATTAGTATTCAACCTGCTGCTCCCCCTGAACCAGTGCTCTTCCTTAACTTGTGCAACCTGAATACTTTTATCAGCAGGTCATCAGCAACAATCTCTGCATGATCTGTCCTTATCTCTGATTTATAAGCCTTTCATCTCAGCAACGAATACTCTTCATCAACAAGCAAACAGGACTCATCCATAATCTTCAACATAAGTAACCAAGTATCATATCATCATTATTTAAAATTGAGAGATACCGAGTCAATAATGCAGTAACTAACAATCAGACTGATACTCCCCCTGAGCCTCTACTCCAGATCTTCAGCTAGCATATAAATTCTCTTATCATCAATGCATATGCGACTGTGTCTGATGAAACTCGCGTGTATACGCGACTTTTGTTAGTATAACCCGCGTATGGAAAGTGAAGCATAGAAAATTTTCATCTTCCTTCATTTCCTCCTGAGCTTGTACCTCCTGTACCTGTCCTTTCCACATCAGATGCGCTGTCAGAAGTAAACATAACCAGAGTAATCAAATCAACCATGAGAGTCATCATGCATTGCTCCCCCTGTGATGATACATTACTAAATCTCATAATGTATCCCACATCATTCCTGCAGTCAATCAGAGAAGTAAGCTTCAGAAGCGGATGACTGCAGTAGGGTCAGAATTCCCTACGTTTCTGATCGGTCCTCCATCTTTTTCCAGATTTCTTTGAACTTTCTATTTGTGTGCTGGAAGTTATCCAATTTCTCATGTCTGTTCAACCTGCATTCCTTTTCTACATGTCCATACTTGTTACAAGAATAACATCTCATGTGACCAGAGAGATAAGCATAAGAATCATAATGAGTATTTCTAATCTTCCTCCTTTTACAATCAGCTGCTTTATGTCCATAATTGTTACATGAAAAACAATATCCCTTGAAGTTACCAGAGTACCTTTCTGAGTAGAATCTGTTTGTTTGTGGATGAATTGTTCTGCTTCTGCAATTTGCTGCAACATGCCCATAATTATGACATTTAAAACATTCAACGTTCTTGAATGAATTCCTTTGAGAATTCATGATTGTTGGTTGATCTTTTGTCTCTTTCAACACTTCAGGTTTTGCATTGACATCCTCTGAATTTTTTGCACTTCCTTGTGAGCTAGATTCTCCTTTAACAATTTCATGGAAACCAAGACCAAGTTTGATAGCAGGAGACCTTTGATTACTCAGAATATTGTCCAAAATATTGGTACTATCTTGAAACCTCAAAAGTTTAACCTTTTCTTCTAATTTACCTTTGAGAATGTTTACCTCAACCTCCAAGGCTTGACATTGCTTTGTCATGCTTTCTTCTTTCCTTCTTCCATCTTCTACTTGATCCTTCAGATTTAGAATCTCTTCTTTCAACCAATTTTCATTTTCTTCACATGTTTGTTGCAGCTCTTCATTCCTCTTATTTGATTTTTCCAGATCTTCTTTGAGAGAGATGATTTCTGCTTCAAGGCCTTCCTTTTCAAATGTTTGTAGAGGTTCCTCATTATTCTTACTTGATGCTTCAAGATCTGCTTGCAGAGAGATGATTGCAGCTTCAAGTCCTTCATTCTTCTTGCTTGATTTTTCGAGATCTGTATTTAGATCATTGATTTCTGCTTCTAGTTCTTTAATTCGATTGGATGCATAAGTATGAAACCTTTGATACTTGTCCACCTGTCCATTCAGCATCTCTATTTGATATTTCATTTGAGAGATCATCTCTTTGTAGATAGAGTCTTTCTTATCAATTTCCTTTTGTTGTTATTCAACTTTGATCTTGATAGCTTCTTCTAGATCCACAGCTTTACTTTCACTTTCTAGATTACTATCAGATTCATCTTCTTCAATTTTTGCTATACAGGTTTTCTGAGACATCTCCTTGCTTCGAGTAGCCTTCTTCTTTTTCCTCTTTTCCGTGAGCACTTGTAGAGCTTGGTCAGAGTCTTCACTTTCACTATCATAATCGTTGCATATACAGTTAAGTAAAATACAAGAACAATGATTAATACCTGTTTCATCTCCTTCAGTTTCTGGTATACATGATTTTTGAGGTATCTGCTTGCTTTGAGTAGCCTTCTTCTTTTGCTTCTTTGCCATGAGCACTTTCAGATCATGGTCAGAATCTTCTTCATCTTCACTGGATACTTCATCATCATCTTCATTTGCATAGAAACTCTTCCTCTTTTCAAATTGTTTCCCTTTACCATGTTTTTCTTTATAAGGGCATTTAGCAGCATAGTGACCAACTTTTCCACACTCAAAACATTTGAAGGGAAGCTTACCTTTGAATCGTCCAGTACCAAGTTCGAGCTTTCTCACAAAATTTGCTTCCTCTTCTTCAGATATATAGCTGGATTCTTTGACAACTTCCTTTTCTTTTCCTTTTATAGATACCTTAAAAGCAGCTTCTCTGATTTGAGCAGGACCTCCTTGTCTCATTTCAAAAGCAGTCAGAATACCATGTAATTGAACAATAGTAAGAGTTTGCAGATCTTGCCTTTCTTCGATAGCTGAAACTTTAGAGTCAAATCTTGGAGTCAAGGATCTTAAGACTTTTTCTACCAAAGTAGTATCAGTTATGGTTTCACCCAAATTTCTCATCCGATTTACAATATCATCTAGACGGAGAAAGAAACTGGCAACACTTTCATCACTATGCATCTTCAAATTTTCATATTCAATTCTAAGAGTTTGGAGTTTTGCATTTTTTACCTTTGTGTCTCCTTCATAGCTTAGAATGATTTTGTCCCATATTTCTTTTGTTGAATGTAGCTGCATCACTTTAGCAAATTCTGATTCAGACATGCTTCCTAATAAGACATTCACTTCTTTGGCATTGATTTCATACTTCTTCCTTTCAGCTGCATCAGTAGCGATACTTGCCGGGTATTGATAACCTTCTTCCACGATTGCCCATACATCTGCACCAAGACTTTGCAGATATGCTTTTGTTCGTACCTTCCAGAATATCAGATTGCTTCCATTGAATAGAGGTGGCTTTATAGACATCACTCCTTCTTGACTTCCCATTACGACGGATCTCCTTCAAGCGATCAAGCTTCTGCAGAAGAACTTGGCTCCGATACCAATTGTTGGGAAAAATACTGAGAGGGGGGGGGGTGAATCAGTATTTACTGCATAATCAAATCTTTTTACTTTTTCATTCCTTAAAACCCATACGCTACTTTATTTCAGTAAACTAGCGTATATACGCGGATCCCCTTTATGAAACTTGCGTATACACAGAGATCTAGATATGTCATTAATTCTTCACTTAAACCATTCCATCATTTATTCTTCAGATATTCAATAAGAATTAAACATGTGCAGTAAGAACAGAATAAACCATCACACAAAGCATCACACATGAACACCAGGATTTTTAGGTGGAAACCCAAGTCGGGAGAAAACCACCGCTGCAGTTGCTCAGCCTTCAATATTTTATTATAGAGAAAACATCTTACAACATATGTGCTGGTGCAGACTCTACCAGCACGCAGGCACCCACCTGCGCTAGTTTACCAGCCTCTCCTGGAAGGGAGCTCCAACCCCCTGACTCGTTTACCAGCCTCTCCTGGAAGGGAGCTACGACCCCCTGCTCTCGTTTACCAGCCTCACCTGGAAGGGAGCTACCACCCCCTGACTGAAGGCTACAACCCTCAGCACCTCTATGGACCACGTTTCATTAATTTTCACACTGGATCCAAAGCTTCCTTTAGGACACCACTTGCAGGCCACGTTTCATCATATTTTCAGACTGGACCCACTCCATACTTGTAAGCACAGTCAACCATCAAACAGATACATATAACTCACTGACAGATATCAGTAAATTAGCAGAATAGATCAGACATTTCTTACCATGGACTTCAGCAAACCCTAGTTTGCATACGCGCTTTCCTTTCACTGATGTCGCGTATCTACGCGCTTCTGTTCACATAAACCAGCGTATACCTCTGTACATATTTCATTGCGCATACGTGCTTTCTCTTCAACGAAGCCGCGTATATACGCGCTTCCTCTGCGGCGAACTAGCGTATAGATCTTCAATCATTATAGAGCAGCATACTTCTTCAGATCAGATATTCAGTTCAGATTTACCCTTTTACTTCAGACAGATGTTCGCCTCATCTCAGATCTAAGCCTTCCATAAATAGATCTAGCAGATACAAATACATTCCAGATCTAGATATTCCGCTTCATCATTTCTTCATAGGTGCATCATAGATTCAGATCTATCATCAAACCTTTACCCTTTCCATACAGATATACTTCACAGAGAAGTATTCATTCAAGCTCGGACATCTTGCACCCACACTCATGATTTGCACAATGAATTTCTTCTCTTTATATAGGTTTACCCTTTTTCAATACCATGAGCCCCTTTTTCAATACCATGAGCCAAAACAATACCATGAGCCCAAAACTACATTACTTACGATGGTATTCCTGGACGGGGTCATTTAGACGAATCATTACCCAATACAATGGGTCAATACCATGGTGGTTACCCCTGGTTTTGCACTTTTTGAGCGCTTTTGCCCATACGCGACTTGGCACGTTCTTTCCCGCGTGCATACGCGACTTCCCTTAGGCAAATCCGCGTATTCCTAGAGACATACTCTTTTCATCAAGATTTAGCACATGCTGAATTCCTTTCTTCATTGCCTTCTGTACACACTGTAGATACATCATATTTTCTTCATCAAGAACATATTCTAGCAAGCACAACTTCATCAAGTAAGTTGCCATCATCTTCATCAAGTGGGTTGCCTTTCAAGGACAACACTTAGCATCATATTGTCAAAAAACATCATATCACATCAGATTTACATCATTTACCAAGTCCATCAAGTCAAGAATAACTTCATCAGGTGGATTGCCATCAAGGACAACACATGTCAACAATCTCATGTCTTCATCTTCATTCAGTGGGTTGTCATCAAGGACAACACTCTGCATCATATTGCCAACACATACCACCCCCAGGCCAATGGGCAGGTGGAAAGCACAAATAAAGTATTAGAAACCATTCTAACTAAAACAGTGAAGGACAACCAGAAGGATTGGTCTCAAAGGCTCCCTGAAGCATTATGGGCTTACAGAACTACTTGGAGAAACACTACAGGTTTTTCTCCCTATGAATTGGTTTATGGTAAAAATGATGTTTTTCCTGTAAAATTTGAAATTAAACCTAAGAACTAATGAATGTTAATCTTGATCTCAATTGACAAAGATAGGCTAGGTTACAACTTCTTGAATAGGCTAAAGAGATCAGATGCCATTCACCAAACAACCATGATTCAACAATAGAGAATGAAGTGGCATGATAAAATTATCAAACACAAGCAGTTCCAAAAAGGTAATTGGGCCTTATTGTATGACTCTTGGTTTGAAAATTTTCAGGGTAAGCTACGTACACGTTGGCTTGGACCATATGAAGTAGATGCTTTTTTTTCTAATGGAACAGTAAGACTTCTAACAATTGATGATTATAAAACACCCCTACTAGTCAATGGTCATAGGCTTCGTTTGTACCAGCGCCCTGTTTCTAAAGAGGACTTCAAGACTGCTTGCATGAATGATACACATTATCTTTTTCTAGGGGAGTCTTCTGCTCCTCACAACATTTAATTTTCTGCACTGTATTTTTTTTAGTATTAGATTAGATTTAAAACTAATAATCCCTCTCAAGGGTTGGCATATTACAATTGAATTTTGCAGATTCTGGAAAAGCTCATTAAGGAGGACAGATTCATCATAAGAAGATCTGAAGCTTCAATCACGGAAGCTTGTTCCCTTCATTTCAACTCATTTCCTAGCAATATCCCTTTTCTCCCATTTCTACATTATTTCCCTTTTTCCATTTTTTCCCACTTCTACCATTCCTGAAATATCATCCTTCAGCTAGTATTTCCCATTCCTTACTGCTGAAATTATCCCTTATCAAATACTTCCCCCACTTGTTTTAAACCCAAGTCATTATATCCCATTTTCCTGATTTTCCCCTTTGCTGAAACACCAGTTTCAGCAACCTGTCATTCATTTTTCTGTTGCTGAAACACCAGTTTCAATACCCTGTCATCTATCTTTTCATCACTAAAACATCATTTTTTTTCCTCTGCTATACAAGCTTTTCAGTTCTCCACTTTTACTCTTCAGATCCTTTGGGTGAATATTATTCAGTACTGAGCAGATCCTGATATGCTCCTGTTCTACATTTCAGAGAAATCTACAGATTCTTCCATTAATATCAAGCCATTACGAAGCACTCTATACTTCGAATTTTAAAGACAAAGGTAAAAATATAAGGTATGCGGTTTTTATGTAATGTAGTTAAATAATATTTTAAAGAGAGGATCTTGCTCATAATGATTACAATCTCCACACGCTTAAACATCATTGCACCATACGTAAGGGGGGGAATTTCAAAAACTAAATCATCATTCCAAACCATCCAATCCTCCGTCACATTTCATATCTATTATTTCCGCCGTCATTGAGACTCCATATCCTCTATTGCAACAATTAGCTTGACCAAAGCATGTGTTTCTTTTCTCTGTGCTTCTGCATGTGACTCAAGCTAGTAGCTATGGGAGGGTCAGCTATCAGACACGAGCCTGGTTCGATAACTCTTCTCGAATTGTTCCCGGAGGCCTATCAAATTTTTCAACAAGCAGGATGGACAACATACTTCGAAAGGTTAGGAGAATTTGATCAGCAGCAAGTTTTAGAGTTCGCACAGAATCTTCAGGGGAATTATTCAGTGGTTCAAGGGGTCCGAATTTCAGTCACAGAGGAAGATGTAGCACAAGTTTCAGGTTTTCCGGTTATAGGGGCTCGCTGGTTCAGTAGGAAGCAAGTTATTTTAAATGCACAGCAAGATTTTCTTCTTCTAGAAGAACTGGTTGAACTTAAAGGCCGCGGTATAAGTCTGCATTCACTTCCTTGACCATGGCCAACAGTAGCTGAATTCATCAAGCACTACTTGACATGCGAAGGGCGTTACCAGGTAGTCTATCAACACGACTTCGTTTTGATGAATCATTTGAAGCATGGTCGATTAGTTAATATTCCCTATTATCTTCTTGGTTGTATAAAAAACATGTCATATTATTGCAGATGGGTTAAATTCCCATTGTTATCCCTTACCCATCATCGTTTATGTCAATTATTAATTCATAGGGGTTTTTCTCAGCAAAACCCCCCTCTGAATAATCCACTCCTCATTCCCCAGCAAGCCGAAATTCCCCAGCAAGCCGAAATTCCCCAACAAGCCGGAAGTTATCAAGAAACTCCTGAGAGTTCTTATGAAAGGCAACTGGACGATATCCCAGACCCCCCAGTAATTCCGTCCTCAGAACCAGTTGACCTACCCCCAAGTTCGTCCCACTTAGTAGAGTCACCCCTTCCCACTATTCCTATCCCTATCAATGAGTCTCCAACACCCCCATCTCCACCTACTCATAAAATAAAGAGACGAACCCCAACAGTCTTTGTCTCAAAACGACAAACAAGGGCCACATCCCAAATTTTCACTTCTTCCGAAAGCCCTTCCCCTAGAAAAGAATCTTCTCCTACAAAGAAAAGGAAAAACACTGACTTCTCTGCTTTCCTACCAAAAAGGAAAATGAAAATGACTGTTGAAACAGGAGTTACTCCCATTTCCCCCGACCCCGCCACTATCCTGTTAAAACTTCAATCCTCACCACCATTCCAAATTCCCCAACCCGTCTCGTCTGGTGGCACTGTCACACAAGAACCAGTGCCCCGGGATAACATGACATCGTTTATTGCTCAAACAGTGACTGCCACACAAGAACCAGTCACTTACCCAGAGGCTGAAACACAAGAACCAGCCACTGTGGTACAAGAATCATACACCAAGCATGATAATACAGGGACACTAGTTGTAGCTGCTCCACAAGAACCAGCTACAGTTGTGGATCAGCAGGCAACCCCAGCAGAATCAACCAGCACACAGGGTTCACACACTATGGCATCTTTATTGGAGGAAAATGAGTTTTTGAAGTCAGAACTAGAGGCCTATAAGAATGAATTAATCATGGCACGAGAAGCCTTTGATAGAGAATTGAATCTCTACATGCTAGCACACACAACATTAGCACAAAACAAGGATCCATGCAGAGAATACATGTGCCATGAGTGTGGTAACATTTACCAACAGGCATGGTACAAAGTAGTCAAAATTCAGGTATCTGAGGCATCTACATCAGCTACAATTAAAGAAGAACACCCTACTGCCACATAAGAACCAGTAGGGCCCTCAAAAAGTCTGGAAAAAGAAACTAAACCACAGATATCTCGCCCTGTGCTAGTCAGCTCGGCCACTCAGACAATGCCCCAACCCAGTACTTATAATGTGGGGACACAGACCCTGCCATGGAAATAATTAGAACTTATGAACAACTGGAAGAAACAATATGCTGTAGATCAAGATAAAATATTACAGCAACATAAGTTAGCATGGTAGAATCACATGTATGCCAACTGGGATATTTGGGAACATACATTGCAACAACTCAGGGATTCCAAGAAAGAAGTCAAATAATCAAAAGAAAATTTGGTTTTGATGTTTTCATTAGTGCAAAAATTGATGGCTACCCGAAAACCATCCTTGAATTATTCTCTCTTCCTCTCTGAACGTTTGGTTTATTTTCAATTGAAGGCAATAAAGGATGGCAGACCTCATGAATTGCTTACTGCGGAAAAATTTGTTAATACTTTTGCTGAGGCCCCTGAAAGTGACCAACATTTGTTGTGTGAACTTCATCTCCATAACGAGGCCATGCCTGAGAATAGAAAAGTCAATCTCACTCCAATTGTAGGTGATGTACAAATTAGGGCATTCGTTTCTTTCCTGGCCAATCAGCTCACCTGGAAAACTGTGTTTATTGCAAGTAGGCATAATGAAGATAATCGTCTCCTTTGGATTAGACCGGAACCTTCAAATCCGGCTATGTTTGTAGCACAATATCACCGATTCTTGCAGAAGCCAGGAATGCACAGGTACATACAACAACTGCAGGCTTCAACACTTTTAAAGTGTCTACAGCTAATCAAAGTAAAGGAGACTGCTGCATTGAATGCCAACACTATGTTTTGGCAACAGGCATGCAAGGAAAGACAAGAGTATCACCCTTTCAGCCCTGATAATCTTCAAGCTGCACTTTCCAGGGTACCTAATTACATCAGGTGTATTCGGCATTGTGGAGAAAACCGGATTGGTTACCATTTTCATTTTCCAATTCTATGGATGCCTACAGAAAAATACCAGTGTCACTACCAATTGGCTGATAGGGATGAGGCTGTAGCATGGTAGCAATTGCAGAAAAATCGAGGATTCCGAGCTCCGACAGAAGCCACCTTCTCCAGCTACTACTTGAGCAACCTGCATGCACAGAGTCAGTACTCAGACTCTGACTCAGACTAGGAGTTGCCTGAGGACATGCAACCCTTTCAGCTGGGGGGGATGTCAAGACCTCACTATGTACCATTTTTACTATATATTTTGACACCACCTTACCTTTATAACCATGTTTAAAAAGGATTCCATCATCATTTTCATTTACTTTATCCAAAGGTATATAAAATCCTCTTCTTTATTATATATTTAATCTATTTACATATAATTCCATATTACTCTTATATTTCATCATTAATCGAAGGTAGATTGTTGCTAACATAAGTCTAAAAGATCGCAGATAATTTATGTGCTGTGCTGGAACAATCGGCCGTTGCTGAAACAGTCAAACTCCGTTGCTGAAACAGCCGACTCCGTTGCTGAAACAGTCGACTCCGTTGCTGAAACAGTCAGCAGGCACGCAAATTCCGGCACTATTCATAATTTGCGATTCTGGAAGAGTATTTTTTGGAACAATGGCAACAACATGAAGACGTGGTTACACGAATTATTCTGAAGATAGTACTCTTTTTGTATCTGTTGTAACGATATCTTTTTATGGAAGAACAGAATAGCCCTGTTTTAAGAAAGAAGAACAGATTTAGGGATAAATATAGATTTTCTCTATTGTAATTGTAAGAGATGTCTCCTCTTTAAAAAGAGGAGAAATAATCATTAGAGGAGAGCTCGAAAACTACAGGAGAACATTGTGTTTGAGAGGACAGGAGCTAGACTCCATTTGTAATGTATCATTTCTTTTGACAGATGAATAAAATTTCCTTTTGAGCGCTTCAATTTAATCCTTTCCCTAGGGAATCTTGTGAGAAGGAAAGGGCCCGCCTTCCTCACAAGATTCGCCCGACTGTTCCTGTAGTTTTTTAGATTTCTTTATGATATTCTCACTTCACTTTAATTTTGTTTGTTGAAACACCAGTTACACAGTTCTGTAGTTTTGAGTATTCTGTTTCCTTTAACGCTGCATGTGTTTAGTACATTCAATCTTAAGAAGTTAAGGGATCTATTTCTGTTATTTGCTTGAATGTATGATTGATGCTAGGAAGCAGGTGCTGAAGATTCCTGTACAAAGGAATAGGGTCCTGTTCCCACGTATCACTTTTCGGTTCTTTAAGTAGCTATGATTGTTCTTAAGAGACAAAGGCCGAAGGTTCCCGTTCATGGGAATAGGGTCCGCTTGAGGCTATCTTTTTTGTAGAGTGATTTAGGTGAACAAGGCAAACAGGTGCTGTTCCCATGGTAATAGGTCCTTGTTTCTATTATGGTTGATTGACTTCCTTCCTGTAATGATTTCTCTTTATTAACGTAACAGAGAAACCATCTCATTCAAAATATGTTAACCTCAGTTTGATTAAAGAGGGGAAAGGAATAATTTGATTCATGATTAATAATTGTGATTTTATCAATAAACATTGTTTTTCTTTTTGAATTGCTGTTATCCATGCTTAGATTGTCTTTGAATGTTTGTTCACTTCCCAGTTAGATATAAACGTGGAGTTTAATTGTTAAACAATTAAAGCACAATGCACCCCACACTTTTCTCATAGTGGTGACATGTTATCAATAATAAAATCCTTGTCACACAAAAAACAACAATCACAAACCCAACACAAGGCTTGAGCTCTAAACCCTCGGCTCTTCACACCACCACACAACGTCCTCACCTTTAGCTCAACACAAGACTTACAACTCTTTACACCAATGAGCCCTCACACCAACGAGCCCTCCTCTAGTTCTTCAAACCACTGAGCACATTTCTCTTGACAACGCTGAGCAAATATCTCCTCACCGAGCAGTCACAGCTCTCATCGAACATATAGCTCTCAAACACCAAGACAAAACCATCGGCTCTGATACCATGAAAGAAACAGAAGACTCCATAGAGGAGTTCTGATATCATATGAGAATGAGCACATTAACTTGTCATTTTTATTGCAAGAAACATAAATTTATACACAGCTGAGAAGCTTCTGTATTATCTCGAATGTTGGTGGTGATAGCTTCTTCAGGAAGCTAAGAACACTCGAGAGAGTCCAAAAACATTCCTACATTATCTCGAATGTCGGTGGTGATAGCTTATTCAGGAAGCTAAGAACACTCGAGAGAGTCCGAAACCATTCCTACATTAAATGTTGTCAACACGGTTGGTTGGAATTAATATACATCCAACATTCAAGTGGTTCAAATTAGAAGGAACATGAAGAAGCTTCGAGGGAAGGTAAGAAGAAATGGAAAGTGGGGGGAGGAAAAGAAGACCACACCCAAAATAATTTTGTGCAAAGATACTAGCAAGAATTGCAACCATCAAAATATTTTTGGTCACATAGAGAAGTGTTAAGAAATTTCATTCATTGCTCAACTCGAAGAAACAACTGAAGAATGTGAAGAATAAAAATCCCATAGCCACATATCTGAGCAATCAGGTGGAAAGTGTTGCGAATGTGGGTGAGAATATTTTCCACACATAAATGTAGAAGGATGTGAATCTAAGTATCATTCATCAATATGAGGAGTAGATAAAAAAATGCTTCCATATAAAAGGATTATTAGGTTAAAAGACAAATATTGATGCTCTATTTGACTTAGGTTCATAGAAAAATATCATTGTAGAAAAGCTCGCCAAAAAAATTGTATTGGAGGTTTGATATCATCCTATCCCATATCCATTGGGATGGATCAACAAGGAGGCAGAGGGAAATGTAACCAAAAAGTGGAAAATCAAATTTTCTATTAGTGGTGATTTTATTGATGAAGTGGAACTAGATGTAGTTGCACTTGATGTATGTGGAATTGTGATTAGAAACACATATATGTACATGAAATATGAAATATTCATATGGATATCCAACGAGTATAGCCTCATCAAGGACAAAAATTATTCATCACCAAAGTGCAGAAGGTAGATTCAAATATTTCATTGGTAAGCTACAACCAAGCTAAAAAATTGATCAATTCTAGAAATAAGTATGTTCTACTATTTCTAATGGAAAATAAGTCGGTAGAAGAGTAAGTGAGAGAAACTACATACTTGGGGGGTTACACTAAGGAATAGAGAAAAAAATTAGAATATTTTCTATAGGGATACAAGGGAGTGTCTGCTACAGGAATACAAGGGAGTGTTCCAGGAGTGTAAGAGGCAAGTGGAGCACAAGTTCCAGTTGTTCCTACGAGGCTAGCGATAGTTTTGTATGAAGCGAGGAGGAAATAAATTGTTTTTAGGTGCAACGATGTCAAGATCCTTATGGTTCATATGAGAAATGTTTCTCAAGAATCGCTCGACGTGTTGGGTCTCGATCAGGGCAATAAATTGAGTCACTCCTACTCTGTGAGACATTCGCATGTGGGGATCCGTAAGGAGTCAAATAAATTGGACATAAAATATTATATTTTCATGGTAGAAGGGCTAAATCCCGGCTAGTTCAAGAATTTTACCCTACCTTCTCTCTCCCACTCACATTGATTAGAATTTGGACCAGGGCCTAAAATTAGCTAAAATTTCAAAGTGCTCAAAATTTCTTTGAAATTGAACGACTGAATATATTTCATCACCAGGATTCCCGCACAACTCATTTCATCAAAATTTGAGTTCATATGACTGAGTTATCGTATGTTGTTTGTTTTCCAAAATAGACAAAAAAGGAGCAAAACATGTACAATGAAGATGTGGAAGGTACAGTCAACATTGCGGGGAATATTATCCAAATTGCAGCCAGTGGCACTATGACAAGTGTCATTTTTAGATTCGTCAGATGGGTTTGTGAAGAGAAAAATGATCCAATTACCTCCAATATTCTTCCTAAGTTGGAATTTGATTTTTTTTAAAGGTTGGAGTACAACTCAACCAGAGAGCACCATGTGTCCTCTCTGGTGGGACTTCTCCAACCTTTGGGTTTAAATTATCAATTCCACATTATAGGTTGGACGTTAGACTTATATGGTGGAAATACACACACACACACACACACACACACACACACACACACACACACACACACACACACATATTATAGTTTAAAACACACTCGGTGGATTTCAACAAAGTTGGAGGAACCTCCAACTAAACTGACGGAGGCCAAAACCTGGCAGAGTCGACAAGTATGGAGAGAGAAGTTTCATTGTAAGTTTGTGTACAATTTATGTGCTCAAGTGGGGGTCGAACCCACGACCTTCTGCCTGCCAGCCAAACACCTTACCAACTCTTCTACCTTATGGCTCTTAACCACTAAGGCTTCCACATGATATTATAGTTTACATGCCTGACAGTTGGGGGTTGGAGGGGGCCAACCCCCTCCCCATGCGGCCAGAGACAAATACTGAGCACCTAACCTAAAAAAATGGAGTTTTATTAATCATGATTAATTAATGTTTAAAACGTGGCTTAACCACATTAAACCATCATTAAGGCTAAAACGTGCTTAACCTTTAAACCAACCTTATCCACCGTTAAGTGTGTTTAATGCTAATTAACCCACAAATTATGTTGGCGAAATTTTAGGAGGGCATGCGATTTATGGAGGATTTCTAATTTTATAAATTTAACTCGCAGTTCCTCCAGTTTTAGAGGAGAAATTGGGACAAAAAGAGTTTTGGTCATAGCTCATCGAATTTTCATCCAAACAAAGCTCAGGAATAGGAATTCTAGGCTAATTGGCATGTTGGGAACTCATTGAAGCATGTTTCAGAGGCAGAAAAGGTCATCTACATGTGTTTTAGTGCACTTGAATAGTTTTGAAGGCCAGAGCCACCAGGTGTTAGGGTCATTGCCGGAGCATCCAGAGTCCAAATTCAACAAACAAATAGTAATTTTTTGGAGATTATGAAGTTTTAAACTCATTGGAACATGTTCTAAGAGGTTCTGAAGCTTGTAACAGAAATTTGATCACACTTTAAGCTAATAAAAAGGCCCACACTATGAACCTAGACCAAGGAGATGTAGCCCAGGAGGGGTGAAATACTTTACCAAAATTTTGTGTGTTAAGCTCTATTATGTGTGTTTTCTGTGTTTAATATTGCTTCTATCCTGTCATTTAAAATTATGTTTTTAAACTTATGACAAACTCATAATTTCACTAAGTACATTGTTTGAAAATCACACACTCATAAAAAAACCTATGAAGGATGAGTAAAACAAAGAAAAGAAAAGTTTATATTTGATATGAAACTAGCACAACAATAACTAGAATTCATTTTCAGATTAAGTTGGTATTGGAGCACAAGGTTGCTTGCTTGTTTTACTTGAAGGGTTTTTAACAGTGCAAATTTTCTGATGCTTACAAGTTTGAGATTGCAGAGAAGAGAAGGGAAGCTACTGATAGCTAGTCTTGAAGTTAGGAAAAGAAGGAATAAGGTTGAGAAGGCATCATCCTCACCGAAAGTACCACTCAAGGAAACACTTGAAGCACCTCAAATTCCATCTCCAGTAGTTGAGATAGAAGAGGAATTAATTGCATAAGAGGTTGAAGTGATTGAAGAGATACAAGCTGCAGATATTGGGCTTGAATCTACAGCCAAAATTTCAGGCCATGAAGGAGCTCATGAACATTCTGAAGAAGAGGATGTCAAGAGGGAATTCAAAGAAATGAAAAAGATGGTGAAAGTTATGTATGAAGCTTTGTGAATTGTTGTGAAGCTCTTTAATTCATTACATTGTGATGGAAATTTCATTAAGTGGTGATTATAAACCATCCTCCTTTGAAAGACTCTTTGATAAAGAGATGAAGCAACACTTATACATCATGAAAGATATGGTGCAATAGCTGTATGAAGATGTAAAGGAGAACACTAAAATTCAAGAGAAGTTGGTTTCTATGAAGAAATAGAAGCAAAAACTTCTTCAAAAGATGCATGAGATGGAGATTCAGCTCCATGATGCGAAAGAAGCCTTAGCCAAGAATGTGCTTGAAGAAGAGGTAAATAATTCAAGTTTTTCTGCAATTTCCTCTCAAGATAAATGTGTAGGTTCTTTTGAAAAACACACTAGAGGAATACGGTCCAAATTGATGATCAAAATGGGCTATGAAGGTAAAGGATTAGGAAAACATGCACAAGGCATAGTTGAGCCAATTATAGTTGAGGAAAGGCCTAAGTATTTGGGTCTTGGCTATGGACAATTTTATGGAGAAAGTTCTAAAGCCATGAAGGCACTTGAAGTAGTTCCAAGGACTTTTTTTGCAGGTTCAAACCCTCAAACATGTAAAGTTTGTATTCAAGATGAATGCAATTTTTTGAAACCCATGTTGCAGCAAGATGCTTTTAGACATGTAGCTTATGGCGAACAAGAGATTTGTGACAACTATAAGGACATGGAAATTGTTGTTGGTCTTCAAAAGAGAGCTAGAACCTCTTCAAGTTCATCTCCTCGAGAAGGTGATAAAGATTAACAATAAAAGAATCATTCAAGGTATAATTCTTCCGATAGGTTTTTTATGATTATGGTAAGCATGAAAAATCTACATGCATGAATGGGAGAAAAAACTGTTGTTCATATTGTGGTTTGTATAACCATCAAGTTTCAAGATGCTAGAAGAGAATGATAGCATACAGGAAATAGTCAAAGCAAAGGAGAATTGAACAAAATTTGAAAAATATTTGCACTCATTGTCAGAAGAAAGGAAATTTCATTAACCAATGTTGGGCACTGTATCCAAAAACTCATCCAAAGCATTTGAAGCAAGTGGATAAAAAGACTGGCTAGAATGGAACAAGAGATTTCATCATCAATGTGAGACAATATGATTCACAAGAAGAGGATGTTCAACAGGAAAAATCGCCATTGAAGTGGATTGGTAATAAATGGTTCGATTTCTTGACCAAGTAAGGCATGCATATCCTTTGTACATAGATGCAAATTTCATCCTTATGCATGCATGAATTTCTGTTGAAAGTATCACAAGTTGCAATAGATTATTAAAACTTGTATGATGCAATATTGCATGTGAATGTTGTTCGATTGAAGGCATTTCTATTTGCTGAAAAATTTCACCAAGATGGTGTAAAATATGGGTATGTCACTCATTTATGTTGCAACAATTTATCATTCAGTTAAAATATTATGATCACTCATATTTTTTGAGCTTTTGTACTTTTTTTTACTTGAAGGGGAGAGTTGAAAAGTGCACATATGTTTATCGATTTGTGTCGATTGTGTCGCACACATTTCTTATCGACTTGTGTCGATTGTGTCACACACATTTCATATCAATTTGTGTCGATTGTGTCGCACACATTTCTTATCGACTTGTGTCGATTGTGTCGCACACATTTCTTATCAACTTGTGTCGAGTGTGTCACACACATTTCATATCGATTTGTGTCGATTGTGTTGTACATATGTTTATCGACTGGTGTCAATTGTGTTGCACACATTTCATATCAATTTATGTGGACTGTGAGTCGATATTGGATACACCAATGTGCAAGAAGATCTCAATGTACTTGATGTTGCAGGAGGTGACGGTCATTGCTTTGAAGGAGCAAAAACAAGGTGGCCGTCATTTCAATTCTTGCATAATGTTTTCTTTTCAAGATTGATTGTGTTCTTGTGACAGGATGTTGCAGGAAGCTTGATTTCCATTCAGTGAGAAGTGGAAGAGATGAAAAGTGTTTTGCAGCCATTGCAGAATAAGCTGGTTTCTTGTGTTGACACCAAGAGTTCACTCATATTGAAAGCTTAATTTGGATGAGAGGATTTCCAAGAAGACTCTTGTAGGCATTTGTTGCAAGAGGGACTTCATTATCAGTGGGAAGGTTAACAGTTTTCCAAGCACATAGAGATTGATGTGGTACAACTGGATATGTATTAGTCAACAATAGTCAGCAATGCTGAAGTGGTTCAACAACAACCAGAGAGCAGTGGTTGAGAGACATAGCGAGTTGTGATTCAAGGCATGCCAAGATGATTGTCAAAAATACTTGTCAAGTAAAATCAGTTGATATAACTTGAAAGAACAAGAGTGTTGAAGCTCAAGAAGATAATTATCAACTTTTGTAGGTCCAAAAGCCCATTAGTGGAAAGGTGTGATCATAATTGCTTTGAAAATTGCTTTGAACCTGAATGAGCGGATAGAGTTCATTGCCAACATTCCGACGCAACTCGTTTCATCGAAACCCGAGTTCGTATGACTGAGTTATCATCTGCTGTTCGTTTTCCAAAATAGCCAAAAAAGGAGTAGAACATGTAAATTGATGATGTGGAAGGTACAATCAACATTGCAGGGAATATTCTCCAGATTGCAGCTAGGGGCACTGTGACAAGTGTCATCTTCATATTCATTAGATGGGTTTGTGAAGAGAGAAATTTTCCAATGACCTACAATATACTTCCTAAGTTGGAATTTGAATTTTTTTTAAGGTTGGAGTACAACCCAACTAGAGGGCGCCACATTTCCTCTCTGGTGGGCCCTCTCCAACCTTTGGGTCAAAATTATCAATTGCATATTATACTTACGTGGTGGAAATATATATATATATATATATATATATATATATATATATATATATATATATATATATATATATATATATATATATATATATATATATTATAATTTAAAACCCACTCGGTGGATTTAACCACAGTTGGAGGAACCTCCAACTAAACTGACAGAGGCCCAAACCTGGCAGAGTGGACAAGTATGGTGGGATAAGTTTTATTTTAAGATTATGTAAAATTTATGTGGTGGAGTGGGGGTCGAACCCACAATCTTACGCTCGCCAGCCAAATGCCTTACCAACTCTTCTCCCTTGTTGTTCTTAACCACTAAGGCTTCCACATAATGTTATAGTTTATGTGCCTGACATTTTAGGGGTTGGAGGGGGCCAGCCCCCTCCCCATATGGCTAGAGCCGAAGATCGAGTGCCTAACCGAAAACCGCGGAGTTTTATTAATCACAATTAATTAATGTTTAAAATGTGGTTTAACCACATTAAACCATAATTAGCTCTAAAAATGCGCTTAACCTTGAAACCACACTTATCCGTCGTTAAGCGTGTTTAACACTAATTAACCTGTATATTATGTTGGCAGAATTTTAGGAGGGCATGCCATTTATGGCAGATTTCTAGTTTTAGAAATTTAACTAGGAGTTCCTCCAGTTTTAGAGGAGAAATTAGGGTTAAAACAATTTTGGTCATAACTCATTCAATTTTCGCCCAAACAAAGCTTAGGAATAGGCGTTCTAGGCTAATTAGCATGTTGGGAACTCAATGAAGCAAATTGTAGAGGAAGAAAAGGTCATATACAGGTGTTTCAGTGGATTTGAATATTTTTTAAGGCCAGGGCCACCATGCGTTGGGGTCATTTCCAGAGCATCGAGTCCAAATTCCACAAAAAAATAGTCATTTTTTTGGAGATTATGATGTTTTAAACTCATTGGAATAGGTTCCAAGAGGTTATGAAGCTTTTAATAGAAATTTTAGCACACTTAAAGTTAATACAAAGACCCACACTATGAAGCTAGAACAAGGAGATGTAGCCCAAGAGGGGTGAACTCCTTTATCAAAATTATGTGTGTTAAACTCTGTTATGTGTGTTTGTTATGTTTAATATTGCTTATGTTCTGTCATTTAAAATTATGCTTTTTAATCTATGAAAAACCCATACTTTCACTAAGTACATTGTTTGACAATCACATACTCATAAGCAAACCTATGAAGGATAAGTAAAACAAAGCAAAGAAAATTTTATATCTAATATGAAACTAGCACAGCAATAACCAACATTCATTTTCAGATTACACACTTTAAGGGCCCATCTAGCTCTAGAACCTGTCATGGTCTCGTAAAGAAAGCATCGATGAGTGACACCACTCATGCAGCTGAGCCACCATTAGAGTGTTGGTGTCAGTTCTATGAGCATGGTTTGAGATCAGAGTGGTCGATCATATCATGAGTGCATCCCTCTTTGTTTCCATAGTCATTTTCATAGTAAAGGGAATTAGATTATTCTAGGAATCAAGAATCATCCGCTGACAGTTCTTAGTGGGAGAAGAAGGCATATTTGTAACCTCCGAAGAATACATTGAAGAAGCTCAGTGGAAGAGGAAAAGAATGGAAAAATAATTTGTAGACCAGCAAGGTTGCAAAGGAAAGTGGAAGTTATACTAGTACATAAGAATCTACTTGCATGTCTGGCTCAATATAGCCACATTTCTCTATTGGGTTCTAACAATTGATCTGCATTAAAACTGAAGCCCTTAAAGAATTTCAAAATAGGTAGCATAGTAAAGCTAAAGCTACAACTTAGGATTTGTTTATTTAATTTTTTAGATGAGCTAAATAAGATGAGTAGCCATGAACTATTTAGAAAAATTCTGCAAGTAACATAGAAAATCTAAGTGGGACTAGAATTCTTGAGCGGAGTATAATAAATTTGATGTTGCAGGACTTGGGTTGCAAATAAGGGTGAATTGTTCAGGCAATAATGTTAAGGAGCACTATCACAAGATTCCAAACTCAAGACACTCAGGAAGAAAGAAAAAGTTTCTATTGAAAGGAACTAACCTTCATTGGTCTCTTGATGTCCTCTTCAAGAAGTTGAATATTGTCTAGTAGAACCTTTGTTTATTGGTCAACCTAATATAATAGGAAAATTGAGATTAAGGAAAATTTTAGAGGCTAATATTTGTAGGTGGGACAATTTTCCATGTTTTTTCCAAAAAAAGAATTTGTCAACACCCATTTTGTAAATTTTATTCATCCAAAATTTATAGTATAAAATTATTTTACCTTAAAAATCACCGAAATTCTATACAGAAAAATATAAAATCTCAAGAAATATTATTATCTTTACAAAAATTTCACCAAACATTTTACAATTTGTGTATCAAGGACTAGTTATATTCGCCAAGGTTTAAGCTTTAATTTTTTCCCTAATTCAGATGAATTCTTATTTAGTGGTGCAACTAGCCTAGATCCATATTAACTCCGAGCTAATATAGAGTAATATGCAAGTTCCCATAATTTTTATACCATGAAATCGTATCATTTATAGTACAACCATCATTCGATTTATTCTCTGGTCAACCTCCACATCCCCTCTTCTACTATAAAATTTCAGGTCTCAACATCAAAATCATTTGTTGGCAAGTCATGCCACTAGGAGGAAAAGGGCTTCCAATCTATTTTCTTCCATTTTGTTCCAAATTAGAGTAGAGTAGCTGAGTTTGAATATAGAGAGAGAGAATAATAGATGGGGTTTGTATTTTGTAGCAGACCATAAGCCATAGGTATTAGGAAACTTCAGCACCTATGTCTTGAGCTTAATTTTCTGATCTTGGCATGTGGCCAACCATATTCTAAACCCTACAACACAGTTTTACTTCCAGATCTGCGTTATTCTTGTAGGTGCAATTGCAGGGTCTTTTGGCATACCATCTGGAGAGTTGGTTTTCAAGTGTTGGGGATCTGCCCTTCAATTTGGAGATCCATTGGAGGGGATCATTCTCTTGTTCATATCATATCAGATCTAGTTCTAGATCTAAATATTTCTGCAGATCTGTAGACTTAGATCTCAGATCTACAAGTTTTACATGGTGTAATGCTAAAAACCCCAAGGGGATTCTGAAGAAGAGCCTATATAGTGTATGGATATGTTATAGATCTGAATTTTCATGCAATTATCCACTCTATATCTAAAGTGTAATCTACATTTGTTGTAGCCCAACAAAATAACACTTTAAAGCAATTTCCAGTCTTTATATATGGTTGCAGCACCTCTTTTTGCGGATTTTCTTCTATTGGAGACTTGTATTTCCTATTATGCATCTTATGGGCCATCTTTTACATCTATTTTGCTGCTATAAATACAAATCAAGGGTCTCCATATTGGCCTCCTACTTTGTCTATGATGAACTACATTATTTTTCTTCTATCTTGCATTGTATTGCTGCATTCCCCATTTGGGAATATTACAGTGGTATCAAAGCATCATATTTGCACAGCCAGTGCTTTCTAAGAAGCCAATATGTCTTCTGAAGAATAAGGGCCTCTTACTGACAGAGAGAAGAGGTATCTAAAGATAAGACAGAATAAATTTGATTACACAAATGACAATGAAGTCAAGAGTAAAGCCCCTTTATCTAGAGGTGAAGATGAATAAAAGGATTTTCCTAAGATCCTTCTTAGAGCCATGCAATATCTTGCTAGAGAAATCAAAGAGATGAGAATGGACAGAATGAAATAATCCCCTAAAGGATTCAATCTTGGAGAAGGCTCTAGCATATATCATCAGTGGAATGATCAACCAGTGCATCAGCCACAAGTTTCCCAACGCTCTACCATGCCTACCTTTTTGGCTGTGGGAAATGAAGGGTTTCAAGAGCATAAATCCCTTGAAGACTATTTGAAGAATATGAGTCTCAAAATCAGAGATTCAAAGATAACTTGATTTTTTAGGAGTTTTGTCACATAAAGGAAAATAGAAGACCAAGGCATCATCATAGAGGTGGTGGATTCATTCAGAATCATGATCAACACCACACTATGGGCGGATTATTTTTACCCAATTTTGATGGGTCATCTGTAATATTCCAAAATTAGCATGCAGCTAATTGGAATGTTAAATTTCGCTCATATCACTTAGGAGATAAATAAATGGGAAAGGAAGCCCATACACTGCAGAAAAAATGAATAAAATCCCTCATAGTGTGAAAGGGGATATTCATAAGAGCTGGATTTCACACCCTCAATTGTGAAAGAGGACATTTGCATGTGGACAAGGTCAAGTTTGGCCAAGTCAATAGTGCTGGAATAGGAGGTGGAGAACACTTTGAGAGACAATGCAGTATGAATGGGAGGAAGATTCCTTGGTGGAGGAAACCCCAATGAGTGGGACCCATGGTGAGAGGGCTTCCATTTGTTTAAAGGGAGGGCAAGGAAACCATTGTTATTCATGATTTGGATTATTGATTTTTTGTTTTTTTTAGACTTTGTGCATTCTCTTGCTATTTAGCAGAGTTGTAGTGCTGCTTAGCACAAGGCATTCCTATTTAGGAATTCCTTCTCCTTTCAAGAGAGGCCTCTTGAAGGAGATTTATCTTCATTTCTCCACACTCTGGCTTGAGGCCAAGCATCCTCCTTCAGCTACACCATTATTTTTGCTGAAGTATAACGTTGTGTTGCAGGGTGTTGCAGTGGAGGATATACGACACCACTTCCGGAGCTATTTTTCAGAGGAGGAAGCCTTATTTCCTTTGGAGGATAAGTGAGGAATCATTTGAGCTAATTCCCATCATCTTTGGCATCAGGCCAACCATTTTCCATCATCTACAGTGCAACCCCTCTCATTGACTGCGTTATTTTCATTGAGCATCTGCAGTGAGGGTTGCAATGATTGTTTGGAGGGTGAGATCTTCAGTGTTAGGATCATCCTTTCACTTGGAAGATCCATTGGAGGAGGTTTGTTCAGCTGGTGTATCATCTTCAGCCATCTCCATCCATTTTATGAGTTGCAGCTACTATTCAGTCTTCCCCCTACAACTCCAACATTTTGTATATTTTGCATATTTCAGGAAATCCTTCTAGGATTGTCTTGAGATTATTTCCACGGGTTTATATATTTGCTCCCCCCTCTTATTTTAGCTATACATTTCCATACCCATGTATTGGCATTATTTCTGTAGTAGTGCCTCCTATAAACTGCGCAGTCATAGCCATGGGCTTTCTATATGTAGCAGTGTTCTTCATTTTCTTGTACATGTTCTATTGAGGCTTGCATTGCCTAGCTTGAGTGATCATTACCTCAAGAATTTGTATTCATTTTCTGCTATAAGATCAATTTGATGGCTATTTTTATCTTCTCATGTTTTAGCTATTGATATGACGCTGCTACTCCAATATGTGTTCTTACATTGCTGCATCTCCAACTTTGGAACATCTTAAGGTGTTCTTATTGTTGTAGAAATTCCCTATTTTAGGATATTACAATGGTATCAAAGCATAATCTTGGCTTAGCCTATGACTTTCAAACATTATGCTATCAGAAGAAAAGAAGAAGATCATAATGTTGGAGAGAATGAGCCTTCTCTGATCTCTTTTCAGAATCAGGAAGGACCTCAACAAGGAGGTCAAGCAAAGAAGAAGAAGTGGGACTATGCCCTTTCCTTTTGAAAGAGAGTATAAAGTGTAGAAATATGAAGGACACTTGGATCAAAAGATCCTAAGTTAATACCTTTTTGAGTACAAGACTCAACTTAGAGCCTTCTAGGAGACTTTACCCTTCCCACAGTTCATTCAACTAGAGGAAAAAAGGAGACTTTGCAGCACAAGAAGAATGAAGGGAAATAGGTTTCTATTGTCTAATTTTGATGGATCATATTCAACAAGGGTTTGGGAAAGAAAAATTGATGCATTATTCCTACTACATCCAGTGGTAGAGAAAGAAGCTATAGAAATTGCAGTGCTGCACCTTGAGGGTGAGGCCAATATTTGGTGGTTCAACCATTTGAGTCATGCAAGAGTGCATACTTTTGCTGAGTTTACTTAAAGGTTTATTAGAAAGTTTGAAAAATAGGAATCAAAGGAGAATAGGCCCTCACCACCATCAGAGGAGAATTGTACCAGCGCTGTCACAACCTTGGGAGAGCAGCCTTCCACATCAGCAGTTGGGGGAGCCAACACATTAGAACTGCACAGTGCCACCTTGACTTATTCAAGGAAGGGATGAACCATCATCCTCATATACCATTGATGATTTGTATACCACACTTGATGTTGGGGTTTGAAAACTTGGAGGAGAGGATGAATATTTTTCCAAACAAACTTACACAAAACCATAGTTTCATCCTTGAGTTGGAGCATGAGATAGCAAGTACACCATTGGAAAGATTAACAACATTTTCAATTTGCAGCAATAATGAGTTGGGAGCCCAACCATTGTTGGACTATTCCAATTACCTTCCCATATGCATAACAAAAGGGGAACAGATAGATGATGGAGGACATCTTAGGATGGATAACATTTCTCATGTTTGTGTTCGATACTTCTTGATGAGCCCTACACATCATGATGGGAGGTTTTTGCTTACCACCTATTTGGATCCTTATGGGATCAACTTGGTCATTGAGGAGATTACATTTCAATATCCCATGAAATGCAAGATAGAAAACTGATTTGGGATGATGGTAGTCTTCATGGGAAGGGTACCAAGATTGAGCATGATGGGAGGAACCCACATATGGATGAATGGGTGTGGATCGAGAGCAAGAAGATGGTAAGCTACTTGCAAATTTATGAAACTGGTTAGAAGGAGGCATGGCTGCGTTGGCTACTCTTAAAAGAGTTTGGCCATCTTGAGACATATCCTCTTTCAAAGGGTATGAGGGAGGAAGGAGTTTGGCAGGATACTTGCATCATTGGGTAGCAAGGAGTGTGGATGCATTATGATGGTGTGATCATTATGTCTTCACCTCATGGTTTATATGATGGAAGGAGGTAGCAAAAAATTTTGTTTCTTTGGAGGACCTTGGGAGAGTAAGGGAAAATTTTCTCTCACACTTTGCATAATGTTGTAGGAGTAGGAGATGACACTATCATGGTGCAAGGGGGCTACTCCTTAGCCTTATATTATCATGAGGTGCTTCCACTTTGGAAGGAGCTTCCTATATATGGTAGAATTGTGGGAGATATCTTTGACAATGGGCATGTCAAAGAATGGAGTTATGGGATGGCAGGAGCTTATCTTCATAGGCCAACAACGTTGTCACTTTGGAGCTGGGATTTATTGGTGGAGTGTTCTCAGGATCACTTCACATATGATGCACTTGGTTGACAAGGAGGAGATAGGAGTGATGGACTAGTGGATAGAGACATCTATTACCAATGTGTGATCTTCTTAACTTGGGTTTCCAAGCATAAGAAGGAGGACCTTCATTCATCACATGGTACATTCATCTTCATAGGAGTATGTCCTACCACTATGGAAAACTTATTCATGGATCCATATATCATATTACTTCCATCACATGGTAATAATATTTCTTTTACATACATGGATTATATAACAAAAAAATTGTGTGTTCTTACCATTCCTATTTAGTGCATTGCCCCACAAGAGGGCAAGCTTTTCATTGAGCTCCATGGTCAACATTGGGCCAAATTGTATGATGGAGACAACCATATATTATATGGCCTTGGGCGAGTGTTTTATTTCATGTATGTTCAGTTGATGTAGCCAGTCATTTTCTATTTATCAGTAGATGTCATGACATACATAATTATCCATGTAACAAAAAACAACTTGTCATGTAATTTTCTGAAGTAGCAGTTTGGGAAACTGCACTATCACTATTGGGAAAACTGTTGGTACCTTCTTGCACCACATGAAACCTTCAGCATTTTCCTCATTTTGATGCTGATCATGATTTCATTTTCTGATATTGATCTTATTTTTATTGGAAGCATGATTTGGAGAAAGACACATGGGTTGGATGTGTCCTTTGGGGAAGAGGATTCCCACACTTTTTGCTGCATGTTCTAATGGGAACATGAGAGGAGATATGGCCACCACAGCCAAAAACTTGTTTATTTTTGTTGAGGTGGGCCATGTGATTTATGGGATGCCATATGGTGATGATTTCCTATCCATCACATATGGGATGATTTGGGCCAACTTGATTCACAACGTTGGAGAGGAGATCTTTGGAGATCTAGTCTTCATGTTGCCACTTGAGGGAAATTGTTTTGCAGCCCAAGATCAACATATTCTCTACACATATCATAAGTGGAGAGGAGGAAAACATGGGGTAGGCTATTTTGTCTACCATGTTCAGATTTTCAGCCCACCTACATTTCCGGAGCTCAAGGTGGAGGATGAGTTGCATGAGTTACGATTTTTTAGGGTGGCTCATTTTGTATGGTTGATAGCTTGGGGAAGGGAGACTCATATGGGGATGGTAGATCCCAATTTATATCAGACCTCACGCCTCAAGAAGGCCTTTAGATAGCCCATTGTTGCCTCCATGGACGTTTTACATGATGATAGCTATTTGGGATACACACCAAACACTAGCTTACATACTTGGGAGGGACAACTTGGAGATATATTGATGAGAAAACATCTTGATCCTTGGAGGATTTCATCATATGGGGATGCTACAGGGGAAGAAGAGGAGGCTTCTTAGTTTTATCCTTGTATTTGCTTGAGGACAGGCAACATTTGGGAGGGGAGGACCGTAATATTCCAAAATTAGCATGCAGCTAATTGGAATGTTAAATTTTTCTCATATCACTTAGGAGATAAATAAATGGGAAAGGAGGCCCATACATTGTAGAAAAATGAATAAAATACTTCATAGTTTGAAAGGGGATATTCATAAGAGCTGTATTTCACACCCTCAAGTGTGAAAGAGGACATTTACATGTGGACAAGGTCAAGTTTGACCTAGTCAAAACCGCTGGGATAGGAGGTGGAGAACACTTTGAGAGACAACGTAGTATGAATGGGAGGAATATTCCTTGGTGGAGGAAACCCTAATGAGTGCGAACATGGCTAGATGGCTTCCATTTTTTTAAAAGGAGGGTAAGGAAGCCATTTTTATTCATGATTTGGATTATTGATTTCTTGGTCTGTTTAGACTTTGTGCATTCTCCCATTGTTTAGCAGAGTTGCAGTGCTGCTTAGCACAAGGAATTACTGTTTAGGAATTCATTCTCCTTTGAAGAGAGGCCTCTTGAAGGAGATTGATCTTCATTTCTCCACACTCAGGCTTGAGTCCAAGCATCCTCCTTCAGCTACAACTTTATTTCTGTTGAAGTATAATGTTGTGTTGTAGGGTGTTGCAGTGGAGGTTCTAGAACACCACTTCCGGAGCTATTTTTCAGAGGAGGAAGCCTTCTTTCATTTGGAGGATTAGTGGGGAAGCATTTGAGCTGATTCCCATCATATTTGGCATCAGGCCAACCATTTTCCATCATCTACAGTGCAGCCCCTCTCATTGACTGCATTATTTTCATTGAGCATCTGCAGTGAGGGTTGCAGTGATTGTTTGGAGGGTGAGATCTTCAGTGTTAGGATCAACCTTTCACTTGGAATATACATTGGAGGAGGTTTGTTCATCTAGTGTATCATCTTCAGCCATATCCATCTATTTTATGATTTGTAGCTACTATTTAGTCTCGCCCCTGCAACTTTGGCATTTTGTGTATTCCACATATTTCAGGAAATCCTTCTAGGATTGTCTTGATATTGTTTCCAAGGGTTTAGAGCTCTGATATCCCCTCTTATTTGAGCTATACATTTCCATATCCATGTATTGGAATTATTTCTGTAGCAGTGCTTCCTATAAACTGTGTAGTCATAGCCTTGGGCTTTCTATATGTAGCAGTGTTCTTCATTTTCTTGTACATGTTCTATTGAGGCTTGCATTGCCTAGCTTGAGTGATCATTAGCTCAAGAATTTGCATACATTTGCTGCTATAAGATAAATTTGATGGCTATTTGGATCTTCTCATGTTTCATCTATTGATATAACGCTGCTACTCCAATATGTGTTCTTACATTGCTGCATCTCCAACTTTGGAACATATTAAGGTGTTCTTATTGTTGTAGAAATTCCCTGTTTTGGGAAATTACATCATCCAAGTGTTTTGCCAAATATTGAGTAGAAAAAATTGACATCCACTTTCAGTTGAACAAGGTCCCAAAGATGGAGGCTATCAATATTGCAACAATGCACCTTGAAGGTGAATAAGCACATGACTGGTGGTTCCATGGCTTGTCTACATTGGGTCATGCCAATGTGACTACTTATTAAGAGTTCACTAGAAGGCTGGTGGAAAGATTTGATAGAAGATATCCAAAAGCACCATTCATGAGCCTTGCAAATTTGAAACAATCAGGTAATACAAAAACTTACATCTCTGAATTTTTAAGACTTTTTTTTATGGTTCCTGATTTGTTTGCAGCAAGAAGGGTGTACATGTTCATTGATGGTTTAGATGAACCTCTTCATAGATTGGTTAAATCTACCAAGCTCACTACCCTACATGATGCTATTGAAAGGGCTAGAGACCTTCAAGATGCATTGCTAAAAGCAAAGGCAACTTTTCAGCATAAGCCCTCTTTTCCTTCAAAGGGAAAGGAAGAAAAAGCTACTCCTTCATAGGAGAGCTCATATAAGAAGCCTCTTGATGATGATGTTCGAAGAAATCTAAGAAGAAGGAATATTTGATTCAATTGCCAAGAATCATGGGCACATGAACATAGATGTGCAGCTGGAAAAGCACATTACATAGAGGTCTTCTTAGATGAGGAGGAGGAAGAAGAAGATGAACCAAGAATAGGTCACACCGCTGAAAATGGAGGAGGAGAACCAGCACCATCAGGAGATGGGAATGGAGAATTTGCTCCTATTGGAGGGGCTCTTGCATCTTTGAGAGGAGCACCTAAGTACTTGACCTTAAGAGTTGAAGGTTCCATCCTGAATCAGAGGGTCTCTATTTTGATTGATAGTGGGGCTACCCACAATTTCATTGATGCCCATCTAGTGCAAAGGAGGGAAATACGCACTGATAGTTTTGAGGGATTTTATGTTTTGGTCCCAGGAGATAGAACAATGCAATGCATGCATTTGTCCCATCACTTTCAGTCACCATGGGAACATAGTTATTGATTGATCACTTCTTTGTGGTTGACATAATTGACACCAATGTGATTTTGGGTGTTCAATGGTTGATTACATTGGGAAAAGTCACCATTGATTGGGAGGATTTACAAATGGATTGGGTGGACAAGAAGAGTGGTGAAACTGAAATGATCAAGGGCATGCATACATATCCCTCACATACCACTTCCACACAAAAAACAGAGATGGATTTGCGCAGTGGAAGTAAGGACCTTACAGCCCCATCAATCATGCTCATGAGATTGTTGCATGGGACACTTTTATCTAGTGGAAAACCACCTGGGAGGCCACCTGATTCAGATTTTGTGGGAAATATCTAACAACATGATGCTCCCAGCTTAGATCTAGGAGGGATGGGAGCATTGGAAGATAATGATACAGCGCTGGGAGTCTTGGGTAGGCTCAAGGAGGATGGATATATTCTCCAAACATCATCATCACCCACTCTCATTTCAGATTCTGCACTGTGGGAGGAGAAGAAAGGAAGGAATGACCTTCCAGCATGTACCTTTGGCATAGGAGATGTCAAGGAGGAGAGCAACCACATGATAGACATTTCAATTGATAGATCATCAACGTTGTCAATGTTGGGGAGTTTAGATCCATATTGGAAATCCCAACTATTGGTGGATTACTCCAATGATCTTCATACATGCATGATACTTTATGACCAGCTACATGAAGAGGGATATTCAGTCCAAGAATGAGTCATCTATGATCATGGTAGGATATTCTTGGCTAGAGCCTCCAAGCTCAAGGAAAAGTTTCTACAAATGGCCTATGAAGTGTTCTGTTTCAGCCACACATGTTCCATGAAGATCTACAACATCATCATGATGAGCTTTGATTGAGAAGGCTTTGAAGGAGAACTACATCAAAATTCTCAATAATGCATGAACTATGTGGAGTTGGGACAGCAACATGACTCTATGAAAGAGTTATTTTAGGCATCTCTTCCTTTTGAGAGAGGAGAAAGATATATACAAAGATATATACACCACTCCATTTGTACAAGGAGGATTGTTGGTGAAGGACATACTCATGTAAATCATGTTTTATTTTCTGATTTTATGTATTCTTTTACCATATATATGTAGGCCATGACTCCAAGGAGGAGTATTGTACCTTATAAAATTCATGGACAACTTTGGGCCACAAAAATTTCTGAACATGGCCACTCCCTTAGAGGACAAAGTGAGATTTTGTTTCATGATGGGTGAATTCCTAAGGCACCAAATATATCTCACACCTTCAGCCATGATGAGATGACTTAAACAACAAGTAAGTGGTGGGGAAACCACTTACCACATCTTGATCTGATGCAGGCAGGAGATGCACTGCGCTGGTTCCACATGTGGGACTATGACCCATCTCCATATGCACAAATTTCTGTTTGTATGTATTTGATTTTGCTCCCATACATTGATGATGTACTTGTACGGTTTATGGGAATGTATGGAGGGAGGATGGGAGGTATGTATGTGCCCTATGGGATGGATATTCTTCATGTATATTATGTTACATGTTTCAGGGATAACATTGGTAAAACCATGTTTGTTTCATTTGAGCTATTGTCTCCTTATGAGATGGATTATTTACATCTCATGAGAACTTTGGAGGAGAAATTCATGGAGGGATGGATTGGTGAAAACTTAGCTTATGGAGTAAGCTTATCACATGTTGGTGTCACCAATGGAGGAGGAGAAGAGTTGCAACACTCACCTTATCAGTTTCTTGAGGACGAGCAACATTTGGGAGGGGAGGACTGTAATATTCCCAATCAGTCGTGAGCTAATTGGAATATTCATTTTTGTTTTATGTATTTATTTAAAGAATAAAAGTGTAAAGGAGGTCATTCATACTCCTAAATAATGAATAAATCAATGCCAAATTTAAAAAGGCTAAATCTTGGCTGCGAAATGAAGCACCCTTAGGTGTGAAAGGGGCTGGAACATTTTGACTGGGTCAACCTTGACCAAATCTACAACGTTGTCATGGAGGAGTGGCCATCAATGAGGCACAACACAGTTTTAGATGGAGATGCTTTGTGTGACAGAAGTGATCTCAGTGAAAGTGATTTATGGTTTTCAAGCTATTAAATTATAAAAGGAAGAGGATGGTAGCATTAGAAGGTTGTTGATGAGATTATATTTCTGAATATATTGTCTGTTTAGACATATATCATTCTCTTGTTGTTTAGCTAAGAATTAATGTTGTTTATCATTGGGTGTTCCTGGTTGGGAATCCCACCTCTTTCCATTGAGTAGCTCTTGGGAGAGTTTGCATTGCATTGTCCACTATCTGGCTGAAGGCCAGGATTCTTATTTCAACTACAACATAGATCCTGTTGAGGGTTTGGTTGTCTTTGCAAGCTGTAGCAAGTGGAGGCTAGATCTCTTTAGATCTAGGCCATTTCAGTGCTCCTTTTTAGTGGAGGAGATTTCTAATTCATTTGGAGGAGAGTATTGGATGTCTTGAGCTTCATTTTATGATCTTGGCATGTGGCCAACCATATTCTAAACCCTACAACACAGTTTTACTTCTAGATCTGTGTTATTCTTGTAGGTGCAGTTGCAGGGTCTTTTGGCATACCATCTGGAGAGTTGGTTTTCAAGTGTTGGGTATCTACCCTTCACTTTGGAGATCCATTGGAGGGGATCATTCTCTTGTTCATATCAGATCAGATCCAGTTCCATATTTGAATATTTCTGCAAATCTACAGACTTAGATCTCAGATCTACAAGTTGTACATGGTGTAATGCTAAAAACCCCAAGGGATTCTCAAGAAAATCCTATATAATATATGGATCTATTATAGATATAAATTTTTCATGCGCTTATCTACTTTAGATCTAAAGTGTAATCTACAGTTGTTGCAGCCCAATAAAATAACACTGTAAAGCAATTTCCAGTCTTTATATATGGTTGCAACACCTTTTTTTGAGGATTTTCTTCTATTGGAGACTTGTATTTCTTGTTATGAATCTTATGGGCCATCTTTTACATCTATTTGTCTGCTGTAAATACAAATGAAGGGTCTCCATATTGGCCTCCTACTTAGTCTATGATGAACTGCATTATTTTTCTGCTATCTTGCATTGTATTTCTGCGTTCCGCATTTGAGAATATTACAAATACCACCACTAAGAAAGAAAAATATATGCTTCAATACCTTGCACCACCTCAGTCTGTGGTTGCCTCTATCAAAAAATGTGCCAAAAGGGTTAATTCATGCTCTAGTGCTCGAACCAGATCAAATCCAAAGAACATGAACACTAGCATATCCTTCTATATTTGAAGTTGATTATTTAGAAGTTTCGTTGATATTCTTCAGATTAGTAGAATGAGATCACATGCAGTGAGAAATAACTCCTTAGATTCCATTGTGAAAATGGAGAAAACCTAGTCTCCTTGCAGAATCAAATCACACATTCCCTCTCTCCACCTTGGGTTTGGTCTAGAAAGAAAATATTTACTTTATTTTGGTTTGTTTCCATATCTCACGTCACCTTCAAACTACATTTTTGTGAAGGGAAAAAATAATTATTGATGCTAAAAATGGTCATAGAGTGGTAGAGATAGGAAAATCTAGATACCACTACATACACAAATACCCATTACTAGCCATGGGTGCTCCAAAGAAAAAATGGGCATTAGAAGAGGAAGGTGATCTGTGAGAGGGCATGCAAAATTATGGAAACAACAAGTGGTAGGCCATTCTCAAGTACCGAAAGTTCGCATTATGCATCACATCTCATTCTAATGTGGACTTGAAGGACAAATAAAAAAACCTTATGAGGGTCAATTTCAATGTATTATCACCAAAAAATGATCACCTAACCATTTCTAACTAGGTGGATCGAAATACGCCATGTAAGTTTAATTTTACCATAGTAAAATCACTTCCACTATAAGAAATAATTTAGTAAACTATTTTTATTAAATTATTTCATATTAAAATATAAAAACCCCATGAGAGTAATTGAATAATTCATTATTTATTTAATTTTCTCTAGGAATAATTATTAAATCATTATTTCATAATTGTCACATTTGACTAAATCACCTACGAATAATTAAATAAATCACTATTTATTTATTATTCCTTAACTCCATTTTTGGAATAATTGTTAAATCACTATTTAATAATTATTTCATTTTCACACATGTCTTAATCTTCGTGAAATAATTAATAAATCATTTTATTTGTTAATTATTTATAAATAGATATATTTAACCATTTTGAATATTTTTTCCTTGTCCAAAAAATAGAATAAAATATTCCTAATAGTTAGATAATTTTTTTATTATCCTCCATTTTTAAGATCAAGAAAATATTTTGTTATATATAAGAGGGTTTTTCATTCATTCTTCACTATAGTCATTATCATCGTCGCCATTAATGTATTCTTGCATTCGATTTCCCACTAGATTTCTACACATTGTTTTGGTTTTCACATATTGAGAGAGAAAGATCAATCACTGAAGCATCAAGGACGTCAAAGGACCCATCCCATGGAGGGGGATTTGCGACCTTTTTGTAAATCTCCTTCGTTAGGTGCTATCAGTAAAATATTTTTTCATTTAATTTTTTTTCCATAATTGGGTTATTACATCAAATTGATTTTGTTTTTTATTATTTTATATCACATACATCTATTTTTCAACAGTTTTTTCTCACATTATTATTCAAGATCTGAAGTATAATCAATTACAATTGTTGTTAGGGTCATTTTTTACTTGTGAATTAAGCAAGGTATTTTTGGTACACCTTCCAATAAATTTCATACTAACAAATGGTGACTCTACTTGTTGTATCTCAAGAAAAAATCCCTTGGTTGTGGTAAGGAATCAATGCTTAAGACATTTTATAAATGTATGTCACAATTACCATATCAAATGGCCTTTGTTTAACACCCTTGGAATTTAGTTACTTAATACCCTCAATAATATGATATAATGAAAGACTTCACAATGCCATAAATTGTTGATATTTGAATGGAATGAAAAGAAGAACTGTAAGAGAAACTCAAAATGATATGCTGAAAACACAAAATCTAACACTTTTAAGTTTCAGAGGAAATTCGTGAAGGAAGAGAGAACTTAAAACAATATGTTGTAAACACAGAATCTATCACTTTAAATTTCTATCATGAGTTTATGAAGAGAGAAGAGACGAGGTGAAGGAGCACAAATTAGGTTATTTAACTCTTGCTCACAAATGTAATTAAGAGACCGACTGTTACATTACATCACTTCATTCAAAGAGGAATAACCAAAGAGCGAAATAGGAAAGACGTATCAACATCAACAGGTGTAGGAAACTTGATCTCCTTTCATTAGTTTCTAAGAGAATTCAGTCATAAACTAACAGTCATCCAGAGGTAAAAAATTTAGAACCCCTTTTCTTTATTTCTATCTACTTCAATACATCATAGTGGTTCGTAACTGCCAAACTTCTTGAAAATATTCGACTACCTAAAATGTTAAGATTACTTATGCAATCATACTTGAGAAATCAAATTAAAACTGGAAATTTTGTTTGTTTTTCTGAATCCGTTGTTGTTGATGCATCCTCCTGAAGTGTCGAGGTGGCCTTTTTGGTTGTGATGCAATGGATGCACAACTTTGAAACGACGCCTCAGTGCCTGATTTGACCCATCTGTCATGCCCCGAACAGTGCCACTATATGATTTTTTGCCTGACTCTGCCTATGACCATGTGCTTCAAACGATGTTAATCATATCAACTACTAGCCAACTCTACCTCTTCTCCTGTAATTTGCGTTGGTTGACTTACCCGAGTTTCTCTACCGCGTTCTGCCTATTTCTCATTAACAAGGTGTTTCATTGATTTTACGTTATAACCCTCTTTTCTTCCTTCGACATGGTTTAACACAAGAAAAGCCTTAATTCCATATTTGAAAATATTTGGAGTTTTCTATTGAAACCGCATCACATCCACCCGCACATCGCCCCTCACTGCCTTTAACTTTTCCTGTAATATCCCAAATCGAAAAATTCAGCAATACATGCATGAAAAACACATTTTTCAGAAACATAAGTTTAAACAGAAAAATGAAGCCCATGAATCAATTAGACCTGAAATTATTAAACTTATATCTAAGAGGAGATCAGAAACAAATAACTTTTTCTTAGTTAAACAAACCTCCCATGCTCGAAACAACTCAAAAATGCTGAAACCCCAAGACTACTGCAAACAGAAATTACTACAGAAAGAGAAAATGCAGTTTATAGAGGGTTTATACTTATAAATATAGAGAAAAAATATATCTTCTCATGTATTAATCAAATAAGCTCAAAAAAATAGAGATCTAGTCTCTTTTACATAGATCCAAGATGACCAGACAAGGGTTTCTTGACAGAAATGATGTACATGAAGTATCTACTGCAGATCTATGGCTGAATCATGCTGCATGGCTGAAGCAATACATAAATATGGCTGATAATGCAAATAAATGGTTGTAGCTCCTTTTTCTAGCTTTTCTGGAAGAGGGCTAATCCTCCTCCTGGGAAACTGGCTCTCAAAACAAGGGATTAAAACCCTCCACTGCAATACCTTAAGAAATAACACATTTTATAAAAGGGAATACACTCTTGATGAAGGTAACTACTTGGAATAACACCAAATAGTGGAAAATGTAGCACAAAATTCTCTCCTTAGATTTCTTAAACAAGATATCCAAGCAAGAGTGGGGAATTCCCGCATGAGAAAACCCTTTCACTAAACAGTGCATCAAACTTATCTAAATAGCCAAAGGATGCATAGAATTCTAAGAAGACATATACAAAATGTAATATTCAATCATGCTCCATATGGTTTCCATCCCCTCCATTATATAGTTGATGAGATTCCTCACCAAAGGTCCCACCCCATTATGAGGTTGCTTCCATGCAAAAGATCCTCCACCAAAATTACGCTATCTCCATTAGTTTTGCTCATCTATTTACAACGCTATTTAATTTAGTAAATCTTGACTGGGTCAACCTTGAATGGATCTTCATGCCTTGTCTCCTTTCACACTCAAGGTGTCTTCATTTTGACTAGCTAGATTGATCTTCATTCACATTGAGCTGTCTTTATTTAGGATGCACTCCTCATATAATAATGCCGTTGACTTGGGAAAAAATGAATTTTTCCACACATTTCAGACCCTTTTCACACATTTGGATGCTTGATTTGGTTATTAACATGATCCCTTTTCACATTATGAGGGATTTTATTCCTACTTAAGCAACTTATGAGCCTCCTTGCCCCTTTATTTATCTAACTAGATATTACAAGAAAAATTAATATTCCTATTAGTTGTATGCTAATTTAGGAATATTACAGTCTTCCCCTCCAAAATTTTTCTTGTCCTCAAGCAACTGTAAGGGTGATGCAAAATCTCCCCTCCTCCTCTTGGGGCCTCCTCATCAAACAATCTCCATCATTGTTTCATATATTCTGCAATAATTATGTCTCCCAATGGTTCCTCCCAAGTGTGCAAGTTGGCCCTTGGTAAATAAACCAAATGGCTCTCATCATGAAATAATGGAAGGTCTATGTGGAAACATTCTTTCTTATCAATGGCCTCCTCAAGATAGAAGTGATGACAATCATGGGGAATTCCATCATCAATGAAGGACTTCCATTTCCATGCTATCATCCAAACGGAACGAATCACCTCCCAGCTTGGTAATTCATAGAAAATATCCTCCCAAATTCTCATGAGAGGTGTGTTCCAAGTTCTCCAAACAACCATATGGCCTACCTCATAAAGAAACAAGTTTTCTACTATGGTAGACATATCTTTTCCCATGCTCCCCTTGAAACATGTAGTGCAAAAGTGTGGGAAATTTCTTCCCCCAAGGACACATCCAACCAATGTGTCTCTCCTCCAACCATGCCTTCTACAAATATAAGAACATTTTCAGCATAGGGAATCATAATTAGAGTCATTATAGCTTCCATATGCAATAATGGAGAAGGAAAATGATCCCTCAAGTGAAACCAGCGCAGTTTTACACCCAACTGCCATAGGATATGATATGACAAGTGTTTTTCCCAACACTTGTTTTCTGCCCCATCCTTCTTGCATGCTTGGAGAAAGTATATGATGGTTGCTGTTAATGAATCACACCATGGAGAGTACATCATCTCTCCAAGATCTTCCAAGGAATGACCAACATCACCATTGTTCATGGCCGAAAGTGGCTTATGAAACCCATAAGAAAAAGTGCCCCCACATGGGGAAAATCCCTGTACATGAGTGTTAAGAAAATACAAGCATATAGTAGATACATTATGATGTTCAAAAATACAAGTTTCACCACACACTTGATTTAAATCAGTGAGGTAGCTCATGGATGAGCTCCTTCTTACACTCAATGAATAAGGAGGTGATAATGATAACTCTTCCCAAGAGCTTATATGTTCCTCCTCAACCAACAAATTATCCATGCAATTCCTCATATGAGAGTGCATATCCTCTTTGAAGTTCACATACCTAAATCCATCTAAGATAGTATGGTATGTTCTAATGAAACCAATGGGTTTAGAAAGCAAGATCTCATAGGCTGCATTAAGTAGTTTCTCCTTGAGCTTGGAATCTTTAGTAAGATAGATCTGATCATGAGAATATATGACTCCATCAACTACCTTATACCTCCCATCCATCACTTTCCCATAAAAAAACTTACATGTGAAGAGGTCCTTGGAATATTCCATCAAGAGTTGGGACTCCCAATAAGGATCTAGGCTCCCCAACAATGACAATGCTGTATAAATCTGAAATGCAGCCCCTGTCATAACATGTCTCTCCTCTTTGTCATACTTGATGCCAAAGTCACATGTTGGAGATCTTGCTCAAGACAAGATTGAAGTAGATGGAAGTCAACCTCTCCTTGAAAATTTATTGCCTTCCAAAACTTTCTTAATTTGGCCCATGCATGCAAGAGTGTTGATATCCTTTTGTCATGTTTAGAAATATATTTTGTGAGTGAGAATATCATTGGCTACCCCAAAGATATGGAGTGGCCATGTGACATCATGTCCATGCCATCATAGATTTATGAATCCTCCTTTTTCAGCGTGAAAATAGCTGAGAGGGAGATAGCAATATCCATTTCAGAAAATTGCTTATCTCTCCTTTTAATCCATGAAATATTCTCTGTGAAAAGCTAGCTTCTCCCAAGGCTCCTTCCTTAGCCAAGTATGGAAATGTTTCTCATAGTTGAGATAACACTTTAGTTTTGCTCCAATCAGGAGGTCTCCCTGGTAGAGTGCCTCCATGCAAAGATACATCATGGCATAGAGTAGGATGTGTATGTGTGTGGACCGATTTTTCCTTGCCTTCCTTGCATAGATCCTCTTGCCTTCTTTGTGTATCAATCTTCTGAAATAAAGAGGGGTGTATTCTCCTCATCATGTGATGCTTGCCATCCCCTTTATCTTCTTCTATATTCAAGATCTCACCATTTGATAATGATGGCACATGCTGCACATGGATTGTGCCACAATCCCCATATGTGAGATTCTTTGGAACTCCTTGCAAGAGTGTAAGAGTTTCTCTCCTTGGAGAAATTGCTCCATATTCCTCTTCATGAGATACTAGATTTACCCTTGTCATGACTGTGCTGTGAACCCTAGCCTTCTCTTCCTCCTCTTTAATAGTTGAAAATGCCTCATCAACAAGAAGAGACCTTAGATTTTGGCCTTCTTTTGAAGGAGGAATCTCCATGTCTTCCTCTTGAGAAGAAAGCTTTGCATGCAATGGGAACTTTTCCCTTGGAAATATATCATACAAGTTTCATCCCCTTCAATGGTTTTCTGAAATGGAGCTGAGTGTATGGACCCTTCTAACCCATGCAAACGTTTTTTTTGATTTGGTTCGATAGATTCCATAGAAGGTGTTTCATAGGAATTTTCATCAAGGATTTCCACTATTCTTCTATTGAACTTTGCATAAGTAGATGTATTTGCATTCTTTAGGGAAAAAGATTCAAACAACCACCAATCATAAGCCTTAACCTCAAAATACAGTGCTGCTACTTTGATGGCTTCCCTTTCTGAAACTTGATGTTGTTGCACATAGGTGTCTAGCTCCTTCACCCAAGCCCTAGCTGGACATTTAGGTGACCCATCAAAAGTATATAGAAAGAATCTACCCATACCATGCTACTTGATACTTGTGCTTCTTTCCTCCTTGATCTTGCAAAACCCTTGGAAGTTCAAGTGATCTTTGAACCTCTTATATTGAGCTTCATACGCTTGCAAATAATCACCAAGAGTCTCCTTCTTTGGCACATCCCTTTTCTTCTTCTTCTTTGTCATGAAAAAGTGGCTGATAGAGCATTGTAAATCTGATGATGTGGCTGAATGATCACACCCATAAGATGAGGAATTAGATATTTCCTCATGTATAGATCTTGCAGATGTTGTTGAGCGACTTCCATATCTTTCCCTCCTCGTTTCTTTGATGTCTTTGCTTCTACCCTGCAGAGTTTGAAAGAGAAGTTATGAGAACATTTTTCCTACAGAAAATAAGGTTTTCTTTGATCTCTCTTTCAGATCTTCTCCTTCCCATGAGAAGACTCCATAATGGTTGAAGAACACAGGCTGAGCCAAGATTATGCTCTGATACCACTGTAATATCCCAAATGGGAAAATTCAACAATACATGCATGAAAAATGCATTTTTCAGAAATATAAGTTTAAATAGAAAAATGTAGCCCGTGAATCGATTAGATCTAACATTATTAAACTTATATCTAAGAGGAGATCAGAAACAAATGACTTTTTCCTAGTTAAACAGGCCTCCCATGTTCAAAACAACTCAAAAATGATGAAACCCTAAGACTACTGCAAACATAAATTACAGCAGAAAGAGAAAACAAAGTTTATAGAGGGTTTATACTCAGAAATATAGAGACAAAACAGATCTGCTCATGTATTAATCAAATAAGCTAAAAAAATAGAGATCTAGTCTCTTTTACATAGATCCAAGATGACCCGACAAGGGTTTCTTGACATAAATGATGTAAATTAAGTATCTGCTACAGATATATGGCTGAATCATGGTGTATGGCTGAAGAAATGCATAAATATGGCTGATCATGAAAAGAAATGGCTGTAGCTCCTTTTTCTAGCTTTTCCGAAAGAAGGTTGATCCTCCTCCTGGGAAACTAGCTCTCAAAACAAGGGATTAAACCCCTCCACTGCAATACCTTAATAAATAACGTCGTTTCTAAAAGGGATTGCACTGTTTCTAAAGGTAAATTCTTGGCCCAACACTAGATAGTGGAAAATGTAGCACAAAATTCTCTCCTCATATTTCTTAAACAAGATTTCCAAGCAAGAGTGGGGAATTCCCGAATGAGAAAACCCTTGCACTAAACAGTGCAGAAAACTTAGCTAAACAGCCAAAGGATGCAGAGAATTATGAACAGACATATAAAAAAATTAATCTTCAATCATTATCCATATGGTTTCCATCCCCTCCATTATATAGTTGATGAGCTTCCTCACCAAAGGTCCCACCCCATTATGGGGTTGCTTCCATGCAAAGGCTCCTCCACCAAAATTACACTATCTTCATTAGTTTTGCTCATCTATTTACAACGTTGTTTGATTTAGTCAATCTTGATTGGATCAACCTTGACTGGATCTTCATGCCTTGTCTCCTTTCACACTCAAGGTGTCTTCATTTTGACTAGCTATATTGACCTTCATTGACATTGAGATGTCTTTGTTTAGGATCCACTCCTCATATAATAATTCTATTGACTTGGTCAAACTTGACTTTGTCCACACATTTTAGACCCTATTCACACATGTGGATGCTTGATCTGGTTATTAACATGATCCCTTTTCACATTATGAGGGATTTTATTTCAACTTAAGTAACTTATGAGCCTCCTTGCCCATTTATTCAGCTAACTAGATATTACAAGCAAAATTAATATTCCTATTAGCTGCATGCTAATGTAGGAATATTGCATTTCCTTAACACTTATATTTTAAAACTTGTGATGTGCGTTATGCATTCAGGTCCCACTTAGCATCGCACATTGCACTTTGATGACTTTATCACTTACCTCCCACGGTTATCCTTTAAAACTTGTGATTTGTGATTGGGCCCCATCACATCGCATATCGCACTTTGGCGATTATAACACTTACCCTTTGCACTTAACTTTTAAAACTTGTGATGTGCACTATGCGATTGGGTCCCACCTGACATCGTACATCACACTTCGGCGACTTTATCACTTACTTCTCGCGATTATCCTTTAAAACTTGCGATTTGTAATTGGGCCCCACCGCATTGCACATCACACTTTGGCGATTATAACACTTACCCTTCACACTTAACTTTTAAAAATTGCGATGTGTGATATGCGGGCCAGGTCCACATCATCATGCCACATCACCCTACCATGTCACCTTGCCATGTCATCATAAATTACATGCGATCTGTGAGGTCGGGGCCATGTCATCTGCCACATCAGCTTGCCACGTCACTTCCACGTCATCACCTGCACTTCAAATTTCACAGTTTATGTGAGTTATCGCATCGCAACTTAAAAAATTTTCCTTGCGATTTATTATCATAGATATGAAACTCACCAATATGCGATATGCGATTTAACCTCCACTGTTGATCTGCTCCTTTGCTGATATGCACTTTGATCCTAACCATCCATTTTTCACTTTGTGCCTCCTCCAAAACTCTTAATTTTTTAAGGGAAATAAGCCATTTCTCTGCCTTCAGGAAATTAGTTTGTTTTATCCACGGTGTAACCCTCTAGATATTATTTGGTGTTATGTCGCGCTAGTACCTCCTAAGCTTGTGAATGAGCCTGACTCAACCCACCTTCACATCTCATCACTTAATGTTAATGTACCGACATATAAATCAAAATTCTGCTATGACACAAAATTTTTTACATTTTCTAACATATATGTTTTTTTTGGTGTTTTGAAACATATTTCAAAGGTAAATGAAAATGAGCCACAACATCTGGCTCCACCTGGGGATAGTGCTTTCTTTCACGGAAGTGCTATGAACCGCAGACTAGTACCTTATCCATTGGGCATGGAGTAAAATATTTCTTGGTGACATATAAACAATGCGAAATACGGTATTTATAATGGTGGAATGCTGACTTTTAATGCTGGAAATAATGCTTCTGATACTACCTGTTCATAGGCAATTGTATTGGCTCTCCATCTAGATCTTCAAAATGAATGTGTTATTTGACCTTGCCTCAGAGATTCTGTATGGACCATACCAAAGAGGATCAAAGTTACCCTGCTTCCCCTCTTCTTCTCGTCTAGTGTCCCATCTCAGTACCAGATCTCCTGCTTGAAAGATAACCTCTTTTTCTTTCCTTTTGAATATAGATTTCATCTTTTCCCGATAAGTAATAAAGTTATCCATGAATTTGTTTTTGTTTTCATTTGATTCAATGATTTTTTTCAATCTCCTTAGTTTTCATTAGGTTCTTCCTGAGCTTCTTGAAGGAAAGAAATCACTAGTTTAGCCAACTGAGTAGGAAACAATGCTTGAGTTCCATAAACCAGTTCATAGGGTGACTTTCCAGTAGATCGCTTGGTAGTGAATCGAACTGCCCAGAGGGAAAACTTCAACTTCATGTCCCAATCTTTCTGATTTTCAACGATTGTCTTCTTCAAGATCCTGACCAATGTCTTGTTTGAGGACTCTTCCAATCCATTCCCTTGAGGATGATATGTTGTGGAATGTGATAAGATTACATTATATGTTTGACATAAATTAATGAAATGAGCAGAGTTGAATACTTGAGCAATATCAGTCACAATTTTGACTTGACACTCGAATCTACTGAAGATGTTTCCCTCCAGAAACTTCATCACTACTTCGTCATTTGACTTCTTCGTGGGTATTGCTTCAACCCATTTTGTAAAAGAATCAGTGGTAGTCAGAATGCACTTGATGGTGGATTGATCTATCTAATAAAATCCAATCCCCATTGCCTAAAAGGTTCTTCAATAAATACAGGGATGAGAGGTAATGAAGCCAGTTTTTTCTTTTTATCAAATAACTAGCACTTATGACAACTTCTAACTAGTCTATAAACATCTGCAAATAGGGTTGGCCAATAGAAGCCTGAAATTTGTATAGTAGCTATAATTTCCTCCACACAAAATTTCATGATATTGTTTGGTGACTTCAATAGATTCTCCTTCAGTCAAACATAACAACAAAATACCAATAGGATATTTCCAGTATAGCTTTTCTTCTATGATAACATATGGCTGAGAGTCGAGCTTGAGAATTCAGTATTTTTTTAAATTTAGTGAAGTTGGATAGGAAAAGAAACACAGGTAGTGAAAAATATCCTTATACCAATCAGAGCACAAAAATTTCTATTGAATTCATGTTTTGGACTTGCTTTGACCTTCTTCATTAACAACTCCATCCACTGGTGCCAATAGATTAATTCCAAAGGCTTGAAAATTTGTCTCTATCAACAACTTCCCTAAACCCTATCCCTTGACCAGCTTGGTGGGTTTGATGTCCAAATCATACTCTTGGATTTTAGCTATCCACTTCCCCCTTTTTCCTTCAACATCACTTTGGACCAACACGTCTTTCACAATAGAATTAGGAACATAAGCAGTTATTTGGGACTGCAAGACATAAGTCTTGAAGGCTTTCAGTGCTTTGACCAAAGCATATACTTGTTTCTCCAGAATATTGTATTTGAGATCAACATCTTTGAGAAATTTACTGAAAAATGCAACTGTCTACTCCTTATGTTGAGATTGCAACAAGATGATGAGCTTAGTGAAAGAAGTCGCCTTCACTAAGTGGGCCTACAGGCTATTTTTGGCGCAAAGTCTATTTTTAGACTATGTCTATTTTTATACATATGGATCATGTTCTATGAGTTGCAGGATGCTATTTGTGGATGGTTGTTCAAGTCAGAAAAAATAGATGGACTTATATGTTTAGACATATTGGGCCGAATCTATTTTTAGATTGCCATTCTAAAAATAGATATGTCGAATATTATTAGCTCTTAATAATATTTGGACTATAAACATTATCTTATTCTCTTGGAACACTTTAGTTAAGTGCACAGGAGCTAATAGAAGGAATTACGCTATTCCTGAGGGTTAAGTGGAGCTATTGCATGGATAATTCAGTTAGAACTCATGTGAGAGAGTTTGGTGGAGTTGATTGAGGAAGTGAATGGAGTTGTGTTCAGTTTAACTAATCTAAACATAGTTGAGCTAGTTGTATCTAGTCTAACTGATTGATACACTAGTGAGAGTGGTGTGAATTAATTACTAATTAATTCACTAATTATAAACTCAATAATCAACTAAAGAATACATCAGTTAACTTCAGTGCATGGACAGTTTTAGTGGAGACCAGTGAAGAGATAGGTGAAAGAGTAGTGTGACTATCAGTTGTGACTATACTGTTGCATGATTTGCAAAAAAAAGTGATTGGAGAAGCCAATGAGGATTGCGCAGTACAATCCAGGTGGTTTGAAGTTATTTATGAGCCATTCTACAACATTTATTATGCAATAGAGGTAGGCTATCAGGTGGTAGAGATTGGAGCATGTGTTTTGCTAGATCTAGCTTGATTAGTGTGTAGCAATTGGAGATTGTATTGAGAGCTTGTGAGGAGCTTTGTATGATGATTGTTACATGATCTCTATGACATATAATATACAGATAGTTGGGGGTTTTCAGCTTTAATCTTTCCGCGAAATATTGTGTTCATATGTGTGATTGTTTATGGTTTTAATGTGCACATGCGATTGTTTTTATTTCCGCAATTAATGATCAATGGTAGAAGAGATTCTGTATTGTGCATGAAGTTAAAATAGTGTGTGATCAGGAGAATCTCGATGGATAACATATCAGTTATTCAAATTTCTACATGTTATCAGAGCTATATTGATCATTGGAGCAATTGCAAAACATTGAAGCGGTTGAGTTTTGAGCTGGTGGAATTCGAATTTGCAGTAGTGTTTTCTTGGTGTTGAAGTTGAGATGTCTTTCAAAGGATTGTGATTGGAGTATGCCCTTGAGGTCAGCTTGAATTATATTGCATGGAAGGATAGGATGGAGGCGGTGCTGCATGAAAATGGGTTGAAGGAGTTCATAGATGCAGAAATTCCAAAACCTACTTCTAGCGATGCTATCGTACTTGACGCATGGCAAAAGAAGACAGCAAAGTGTCGAAGGATTCTGTTGGAAGGTGTGAAGGATCAAATAGTGTCCAACCTTCATGGTAAAGCTTCTCCATTCTTGATGTGGAAAGATCTGATAGATTTATTTCAAAGCAAGAGTGACCAGAGGAAGTTGGCGCTCAAGGATAAACTCAGGAACATAAAAATGGAGAAAGGCGACAGTATGCCCAAGTACCTCACGAAGTTCATCCAATGCAGGGATGAGCTAGTAAGTGTGAGGTTTACTGTTGATGACGAGGAATTCATGAACTTGGATCTCCTTGGGCTTCCGAAGAGTTGGCATTCCTATCAGGACTCTATCAATGGTCGGGATAAATTGCCAGGACGGGAGTGACTTTGGTCGGATCTTGTGCAAGAGGAGATAAGGTGGAGTACCAGGTACAAATATTCATCAAAGAACTCAGATGAAGAAAATTGCGTTTTGGCTACCAAAGCAAAGAAGGGGAAGAGCAAGAAGAATTCTTCTCAATCCGGTGTGAAAGGCAAGAAGCAGGACATGTCCAAGGTGAAGTGTTTTCACTGTCACCAACACGGACATTATGCCACTAATTGTCCACAGAAGAAGAAAAATAAGCAGGCTGCTGGATGTGCAGCTGGAGAGGCCTTTGCCTCGCAGTTTGAGCTAGATTTTTCGTTGATCGCATGCTTGGTCTCAAGTGTGATGGGTTCAGTGTGGTTTCTTGACAGTGGTGCATCTTTTCATATGATTGGAGATCGATATTTGTTTACTGATCTGGATGAGAAATATCTTGGAGTGCACATCGAGATGGGCGATGATGGTAGATACAGTGAGACCGGTATCAGTACCATTTCCTTTAAGAGAGAGTCTAGTAAACCCTTCATATTGAAGGAAGTGATGCATGTTCCAGGATTGAAGAAGAATCTTATCTCTGTGGAAATGTTAGAAGACAAGGGATATGATGTTGCCTTTAGCGAGGGAAAGGATTTCCTACGCAGTAAGGCAACTGGTGAGATCTAGAGGATAGGTGTTCGAGTTAAGACCCTTTATCAATTGTAGGTAGATGGTTGCGCAACAATGGAAGGAAAGGTAGAAGGAGTGGTAAGCTGGGATGATGGCGAGTTATGGCACCGGAGATTGGGCCACCATCACCATGGAGCTTTGAAGATACTGTAGTAGATTTATATTGGGCTTCCTAAGGGTACTCTTGCGCAGTCAGATCAATGCAAGGGATGTACCTTGGGAAAATTTGTGAAAGCCACCTTTCACGAGAAGGATAGTTGCACCATGACGATCCTTGAGAGAATTCACACAGACTTGTGTGGACCTTTCTCAGTAGCTTCGATAGCAAAGCACAGGTACTATGTGATATTTGTTGATGATTTTTCTCGTAAGTGCTGGATCTTCTTCATGCAGAAGAAGAGTGAGACATACTCAAAGTTCTGTGAGTTCAAGGCACTAGTTGAGAAAGAATCGAGCAATTAGGTGAAGGCTCTTAGGAGCGACAATGGTGGTGAATTCATCTTTGGCGAGTTCAAGGACTTTTGCAGCGCAGAAGGAATTCGAAGAGAGCTCATAGCACATCATAACCCACAACAAAATGGGGTTGCTAAGTAGAAGAACAGAACGATCGTGGGTGCTGCACGGGCGATGTTGCATGATCAGGGCCTTCCCATACACTTGTGGGCTGAGGCATGCAATACTGCAGTATATGTGCAGAACCGTTGTCCTCACATGATACTTGGCATGAGTACACTCGAGGAGGCGTTTTCTGGTAAGAAGCCTGATATTTCCCATTTGAGGATTTTTGGTTCACCTGTTTACATTCATGTGACGAAGGATGCCAGGAAGAAGCTGGAACTGACTGCAGAGGTTGGGATATTTGTGGGGTACAATGATACACCCCACAACTATCATGTGAATTTTCCAGATAGTCACAAGACTGTTGTGCGACGAGATATCAAATTTCATGAGGAGAAATCCATGAAGTGTTCGCTTGAGAGGGAGCCATGATACACTTGCATGTATATGAGGAGCTATTAGTTCCTAAGGATGAGTCTCTGGATGTGGATCAACCATAAGAGCAGGTTCATGGAGTGGAAGAGACCACTCATGCAGTGCCAACCATCAGAGGGCGGATGCGCACTACAAAAGCTGAGCGACTGGCTCAAGATGCAGAGAAGGTTGTAAAAGCACCTACATCATAGCGCAGACAGAGGCAGTCACTTGACTGGTATACTGGATACATGGCTATTATGAGAAAGTGTATCGTGACGGAGCCATCCTCTTTCGAGGAAGCTGTGGAGGATCCCACATGGGTAGATGCCATGGTGGAAGAGTATGATTCGATTGTTAGAAATAGTGCATCGGAGATTGTCCCAAGGCCAGAAGGGAAATCAATGGTGGGTTCGAGATGGATCTACAAAATGAAGAAAGCAGCTGACGGGAGTGTGGAGAAGTACAAGGCAAGATTTTTTTCCTGAGGCTTCTCACAGATTGAAGGGATCGATTATGAGGAAACCTTTGCACCTGTCGCAAGGTATTCTTCCATACGGACGATTCTTGCTCTCTCAGCGCAGATGGGGTGGCACATTCATCATATGGATGTGAAGACTGCATTCCTCAACGGGGTGATTGAGGAGGAGGTGTACATAGGGCAGTCCGAAGGTTTCAATATCTTCAGCAGCGAGTCGCATGTGTGCTGGCTCAAGAGAGCGTTGTATGGGTTGAATCAAGCACCTCGTGCTTGGTACACATGGATAGACAGTTATTTCACTGGACTTGGATTCTCCAAGAGTGAGGTGGATACGAACCTATACCAGATTGTGGTGGAGGGTAAGTTGCTGATCATTGTACTTTATGTAGATGATTTTATTTTGACAGGTGATGAATTGTTGATACACTCATGCAAGGCTGATCTTGCAAAGGAGTTTGAGATGAAGGACTTGGGCCTCCTTCATTATTTCCTGGGATTGGAAATTTGGCAGCACAGTGATGGACTGTTTGTTTCTCAAGTCAAGTATGCCCGGGAGATACTGGAGAAGTTCAAACTCCATGGCTACAAGCCTGTTGATACTCCTCTTCCTAGTGGTTGGAGGAAGGAGGATGCTACTTCAACAGAGGTAGTGGATGCCACTGTTTATCAACAGTTGTTGGGCTCTCTTATGTATCTGGTCAATACACGACCCGACATATGCTATGCTGTTAACCAGCTTTCATAAGCTATGGTTAAGCCTACCAAGCTCTTTTGGAAGGCAGGCAAGCATGTATTGAGATATCTCAGAGGCACATCAGGATATGGATTATGGTACAGACAGTCGGATGAGGTGAAGTTGTGTGGCTTCATAGATGCAGATTGGGAAGGGATCCCAACGGACAGAAAGAGCACATCTGGAGGGATTTTTAGTATCGGGTCGACAACAGTTTCTTGGTACAGCAGGAAGCAGAGATCCGTGGCACTCAGTTCAGCAGAGGCCGAGTATATGGCAGCAATTTTGGCTGCATGCGAGGCTATATGGATGAGGAAGATCCTGGTCGGGTTGTTCGGTTCACACTTAGAGCCTACTGTGATTTATTGTGATAATCAGAGTTGCATCAAACTCTTGGTTAATCCAGTATTTCATGATATATCTAAACACATTGACATCCGGTATCATCATATCAAAGATTGTGTGTAGCGGAAGATCATGTTGCTTTCATACATTTCTACGGAGGATCAGGATGTTGATATCTTGATGAAGGCGCTCACCAGGAGAAAATTCGAATACCACAGAGGCAGGATCGGGGTGGCAGATAATCCCTATCTTGTTGAGAGGGAGTGTTGAGATTGCAACAAGATGATGAGCTTAGTGAAAAGAGTCGCCTTCACTAAGTGGGCCCGCAGGCTATTTTTGGCGCAAAGTCTATTTTTAGACTATGTCTATTTTTAGACATATGGATCATGTTATATGAGTTGCAGGATGCTATTTGTGGATGGTTGGTCAAGTTGGAAAAATAGATGGACTTATATTTTTAGACATATTGGGCGGAATCTATTTTTAGATTGCCAGTCTAAAAATAGATATGCCGAATATTATTAGCTCTTAATAATATTTGGACTATAAAAATTATCTTATTCTCTTGGAGCACTTCAGTTAAGTGCACAGATGTGGCACAGGAGCTGACAGAAGGAATTACGCTATTCCTGAGGGTTAAGTGGAGCTATTGCATGGAGACTTCGGTTAGAACTCATGTGAGAGAGTTTGGTGGAGTTGATTGAGGAAGTTAATGGAGTTGTGTTCAGTTTAACTAATCTAAACATAGTTGAGCTAGTTGTATCTAGTCTAACTGATTGATACACTAGTGAGAGTGGTGTGAATTAATTATTAATTAATTCAGTAATTATAAACTCATTAATCAACTAAAGAATACATCAGTTAACTTCAGTGCATGGATAGTTTCATTGGAGACCAGTGAAGAGATAGGTGAAAGAGCAGTGTGACTATCAGTTGTGACTATACTGTTGCATGATTTGCAACAACCAGTGATTGGAGAAGCCAATGAGGATTGCACAGTACAAGCCAGGTGGTTCAAATTTATTTATGAGCCATTATTCAACATTTATTACGCAATAGAGGCTGCCTATCAGGTGGCAGAGATTGGAGCATGTGTTTTGCTAGATCTAGCTTGATTAGTGTGTAGCAATTGGAGATTGTACTGAGAGCTTGTGAGGGGCTTTGTATAATTATTGTTACATGATCTCTATGACATATAATATACAGATAGTTGGGGGTTTTCAGCTTTAAGCTTTCCCATGAAATACTATGTTCATATGTGTGATTGTTTATGGTTTTAATGTGTGCATGCGATTGTTTTTATTTCCGCAATTAATGATCAATGGTAGAAGAGATTCTGTATTGTGCATGAAGTTAAAATAGTGTGTGATTAGGAGAATCTCGGTGGATAACATATCAGTTATTCAAATTTATACACCTTATTGTCTTACTTTTTTTTTAACAACACAACACCAATAGTAGTGGGGGATGAAAATGAGAATATCTGAAAGGATTTTTTATAGTATGGACTAATCAAAACTGGAGGTTCCCGTAGTGCTTCCTTTATTCAAACAAATGCGTCTCTTGCTTCCTTATCCCACTTCACTTCTGCATTTTTCTTCAACATATCGGTTATACTTCTCACGATCTCAGCATAATTGGGCACAAACCTCCTCATAAAGTTTATTTTTCCTAGGAATCTCTGAATATCCTTCTTGCTTCTAGGTAAAGGAATAGTTTGAATGGCTTCCACCTTGCTGGGTTAATCTTTACTCCTTGTTTAGAAACTATGTGACCCAATAACTTACCTTATTCTAAGGAAAATATATATTTCTTGGGAATTAATGACAGACCAAACTTTCAGCACTTAAGAAAAGTTTTTTTCAAATGCTCCAAGTGTTCATCATCTCACCTCAAGAAAACAGTTACATCATCCATATATATAACTAAAAACTTGTCACCAACGAAGGATATGTCCATGTCCCTCTGAAATGTTGCACCTGCGTTCATGAGGTCAAATGACATCCTTGGATGCATGAAGGTGCCCCAGGGTATAGTAAAAGCACTCTTCTTCTGATCTCCTTTTTCCACTGCTACCTGATTATACATAGAAAACCTGTCAACCATAGAAAACCTATGTCAAGCTCCTGTCACCTTTTTTAAGACATAATCCATTCTCAGCAAAGGATAATTATCTTTTAGAGATGTTCGATTCAAGTTCCTGAAGTCTACACACACTATTATCTCTCCATTTTTATTTCTTATAGGGACCGGAATGGAAACCCAGTCTGAATATCTGAGAGGGACTATAAATTTCAACTGCAAAATATTTTTCAATTCTTTTTCAATTGGAGTTAACAACAAGGGATTGAGATATTTGAGCTTTTGTTTGTGTGATTTGAGCTTGGAATATTATGCTGAATAATTCTTTTTTAATATGTTTTCAGGTCTTCGTACAACTAGGAAAACACATCCATATACTTCTTAGAAAGATAAATGTATCTTTCTTTGTAGTTTTTGGGAACCCCTTTGAACGATTTCACTATTTTGGGCTCTTGCTGGGTTCCCAAATTACATTCTTACATCTCTTATTCTTGATGCATTTTCTTCGAATCAACAACAACATCATTAGCATCAAACAATCTTTCAAGGGGAACCAACCCTCTAGGGAGCACATTATCTTTCAATTGGATAATCTTCTGTTCACCTATTTACTGCATGAGGTTTCTTATTTCTATTCTCTGCTCTGTTTGTTCTTCCTCTTGGTCTATCTTAGCATCTTCAAATTTTCCAATCATTGTCAGAAACTTATTTATCTGTTCATCATCATCAAACACCTACCAATGTTTCACATTGTCAGGGATAGAATGTCTATGTATAACTTCAATTTCATACCTTATCCTAGAATTTATGGGAGGTTTGAAGGTGCTGGATGGAACTGATAAAGAATTGGCCAATCTGTTCTCCTCCCTTGGAATATACTGCAGATTGAAGGCTTCAAAATAGTTTTGTATCATATCCAAAACTTCATTCTTGTATGATATTAATCTCGGATGCTTGGTTTGACAATTATTCTTGATCTACCTTATTATCAACTCAGAGTCGCCATAAATTGAAATACATTGAACCCCCATCTATTTAGCAACTTGAAGGATTGAGATTAATGCCTCATATTCAACCACATTTTTTTTTGAATCTGCTGTTATGACATCCCTCACCGAGCTGGGATATCTAATGATAAGGAGCTTTTATTCTGCAAAGAAAATATAACAAGGACTGCATGGACTGTCAAAGCCCCTTTTTCACCTATCGGAACCCTTGAAAAGGCTAAAAATACACATTTTTACTTTAAAAGCACTCATTTTTACATATCAGGCCTCTAAGTCCCTTTTTCTTAAGCCTGAGCCCCTTTTCCGCCATGAGACCGGGCCCTATGATTGAGCGCTAAGCCCATTGGCGATCGCATGTCACTCTTTCCAAGTTCCCCCTTCCAAGTTTTCTGTTTTTCCAATGGCCGATCCTCCGATAAGATTTGGACCGTCCATTCCCCAAGATCTGACAGCCATCGCATCTTCACATCGCATCAGGGTTCGCCCTTTCCCTTTTGCCTTCCCTTCTCCGCCGATGATCATCCCCCATTGATGGAATCCTAGCCATTGATCTCTCCTAGATCCAACAGCTCTCACTCCATCGGCATATCGCAATTTCTCCCTCCGCGTTTCCTCCTCCCGTTTGTCTGGATCTCCGATATGCGAAGCCCCGATTCAATCTCTGTCGTCCGTTTCTCCAGATCCAACGACCCATATTACTCCCACATTTTCAACCCTGCCCTTTCCATTCTCCTTCATCGATAAATCCAGACCATTGATCCTCACAATCTAACAGCTCCCATTGATCCCCTCTTTTCAACTCCGCCCAATAGCGTTTCGCTACCCGAAAAAACTGATGACGTCATCCGTTGGGTCCCACCTTTCTTCCTCCCACACATCCTTTCTCCCTTTGCGTCTAATATCCACCGTACGATCAACCTAGATCTACGGCACAGGTTCACTGTGGGGGCACCCGACCAAGGTGGCCCGTACTCCCGAGTCCCCCCGCATCCTCGATCTCCACCGTAGATTTTCTCCTGATCCAACGACCAACATCTTTCCCCATTTCCCATTCACTGCGGAGGCACCCCACGGATGAGATCCCTCTGTAACCCTGAGTCTCCCCACAGTTAATCTCTATCGTTGATCTACCTGATCCAATGGCCAGCGGGGCTCGTCCCTTTTCTCCCCCTTGTACCTCCATGGTCCCCCCACAATAGATCCCAACTATTGATCTCGTTAATCCAACAGTCAACACTTCATCGCTATTCGTCTTTCCCCTCACCCATATGTTATATATTGCGCGTCCCATGATGAATACCCACCGTTGATCCTCTTGATCCAACGGTGAGCGCTCAATCACATTTTTCGCCTACCTTCTGGCCCATCTGGTGTTTGCACGAAATTGCGATGTAATCCTGACCATTTATCTTCGTTGTTTCTCCTTTTCATTGAGCTTTACGACCATCTGTTATCTACGTGAGATCGCGATCAGATCCTGACCGTCGATCATCCAGATCTGATGGTCCATATTCACTCTCGCTCCCATTTCACCAAAACCTTTTAACACCCAAAATTCAATGCAAAATGGGCAGTTTTCCTAAGATACCTGTCAGCCGTTGAGCCCTATCGCATTTTCCAGGGGTAAAACCGCTTACCACCCAAATCTTGCGCGAATACCACCTCCGGTTTTCTGCGAAACCGCCTTCTGCATAACTTCGCCCCAGATTGGATTCAGACCATGTTTTCACCATGGAAATGCTTCCACTGCATTCCCTACCTCCACACTACTCCTCCGCCTTCACCCGAGCCTTCTGAAGCAGTCTACCCCTCATCACAGGATTTATTTAATTGGTTTTCTGTCTGTGCAGGTTTTCATGGAATTTCAAGTATGCGGGCATTCTCATAGCCAATCACAGTGGCTCGAGGTCGAGGTTGATGATCCTCCATGCCCAAGAAGCAGAGAAAAATGATGCATAGGGTCAATTCCACGTCCAAGTCAATGGATCATGACCATCGGATATTCTACAGGAACCTCCAGCGCAGAAGGCCAACTCATCCATTACTAGCATTACCGCATTCTCCAACACAGTAGGCCAGTCCTTCCCACGACTAATGGTATTTCCTTCACCAGCAGCAGCAAGGGCTCTGTCTCATCAAACATCAATGATAATTCATGACTGGGCCTGTGTGACCTTTTTACCTTATGTTCTTTTCACTTTGTCATTTTGGGTGAAATATTTAGTTCACTCCTGCAGTTTTCACTTTTAGTTTAGTAAATTGTTTACATTTCAGTTAGAAACGACTTTAGGCCTGTGATGTAAGATGATGAGAGGTAGTTCTACCTCATCATTAGTTCTGTTTTGATTTAGACCTAAAACATAATACAAGCACGTGGGGAAGATATTTTCCCAAAATATCTTCTCACGCATAGGAATCAGATGTTATAAAAACAGGAAAAAAACACTAACAAAAGGTTCCATATTTTCCAAAGGACTCACTAGCTTGAGTATTCTGTATGTATTTTGTATGAAATTTGATAATGGATGTTTGAAGATCCCGTAGGGACTCAGTAATAAGAATGTTTTCCAGAATTTGGGATTCCGCTCTGGATGATTCACAATTTGTAACTCTTCTCCATGTTTTTAAATATAAATGTTCATTTCGTAGATCTCTACATATCTTGTATCTAAATGCTCTGGAATGCGAGTGCTCCCATGCTTAAATGTGAATTTATCATAGCAGATACTCATATTTACTCATCTATAAAGCTTTAAATATGGCTCAGGCATGATACTTTGTTTCATTTTCTATCTCTTCCTCCGTTCTTCCGATACTAACTACAATGGATTCTTATCTTTGAACGTGCCTAGATATATGGATTCTTATCTCTGAATAAGCCCAGCATATATGGATTCTTATCCTTGAATAAGCTCGGTTATAGTTTATATCTTACTCCATCTTCTGCCATAGTCATCGCTCATATATAAATTGATAACTGTGTATTCATTTTAGAAGTCGGCCCCCTTTACAGTATTCTATTTTAAAGCTGTTTGATGCATTTAATTATTGCAGTTTGTACTAAGTTTCTGTAGTTTTCCTAGTTGTTGTATTTAAATTTGGGGTTTTGGTTCCACCCTTATTAAAACCATTCATCTGAGTGATAGTTGCATGAGAGCCAAACATTTCCAACTACAGTCAGTTGAGTCATATGATCCTTGCATTTAATATGTCCTAGGCACTGGTCTTTATACAACTCAAGGTTGTCTCTAGGAGCTACAACATCTTTCTGGCACCATTGCAGGGGAAATAATTTAAAGAACTAAATCCCCGGGCCTCAACAAATATTCATCCACCCTTCAGAATAGGTGAGCAGGAAGGGTTGGGAGTTATAGATCCCTCACCTTGGTGACTCCACTATCCTTCAAAGGATAAATCTATTTGCAGTCCTGGCTTCCCGAAAGCCACACCTGAGGTCAAATACAACCCAGTTGAGAAAACCTTCAGTGTCTGATCCAGAGAGGATATTGCACAAAATAAGTTGGAGAGAAAGACAATTAGCTTATATGGATATTCCTAGATTCTCCCTGGAAGACTCTCCATCCTCCTCTCAATTCGCTCAAGATCAAGGTCATGATTCTACTGCAAGAACCCTTGACTATACTTCAGATAGCCCCTCCCTAGAAAATATTGAAATCAAAGATGAAGCTAAATCTATAGATACCACAAGTTTCTTTCTGTATCCCACTCCCGAAGCCAAAGAAGTTAAAGAAATCACAGATGTTTCCACTTCTCATATTTCAGCAGTTCAATCAACCCCTCAAGACGTTGTTCAGTATATCCCCATTGTCATACATACTTCTCTTCCACCACCTCCTATTACACATCAGAATTGCCCGCCACCTCCACTTCCGATGGCTGTTCCTGGCTTCCTACTGAACAAATATGACCCCCTGGCATTGCCTTAGATCCTGAATGACATGCCTCAATATTACTTAAAGATACTACCTCGTTTCAATGGAGAAAATGATACTAAAGCTTAGAAACAACTGGAAGTTTTCTGCGCCTTCGCAGAAAATTTCAATATTGAACATCTGGATGTGGTGTTGAGATTTTTTTTCCAGTCTCTAGATGGAGAGGCCAAAAAATGGTTCAAGACCTTGGGGGACCGCTCCATTAATAACTGGTAGGAAATGGAAAATTCCTTCACCAAGAAATGGGGAGAGAAGAAGGACCATGGATACTGTCTTAAAGAATTATGTTAGCCACCTATTAAATTTGTTATACCAAAAGGTGGCTAAATCATTTTGGAGCCTTCAAGGAACAAATTTTATTGCAAAAAGTGTTGGCTCTTGAAGACTCTTGAAGGCCTCATGCCTCTGTCCAAAATCTTCCCTACTGTTCCCTTTTTATACTTTGGAACTCTGCTGATTTCATGAGAGACTGCTGCAAAATCCCTTTTTCCCTTTCCTCCATTAAAAAACTAACCTCATTTTCTACCCCTTTCATTCTCATCAAGATCCTTCGTTTTCATGTTTTTCCCCTTTTCCCCCATTGAATTCCCCTTTGATAAGGTTTAAGACTCCTTATTTGACTTATCGAAACCCTCAAACCCTTGAAAAACATTGAAAATTTCATAAAAATACATATTGTTGTGTTAAGGTTTAAGCCCCCTTAGGCCAAGTCTTTAACCCCTCCCCTCCATACGCCCTGGTGCTGGAACTAGGAGCTAAGCCATTTGGGTGCTTATCACGTCGAAGGAAAACAGTGCACAAGTCTTTTGCCTCACAAGGTTCTCCGATGCCGATTAGCCCTCCATTCTATCTTCCCGGTCATATTATCTTCCACATAACCCACGGCCCCGCATAGGCGCCAAGCCATTTCATCAATGTAAATTCCTCCTGACCAAAACCTTTGTTATATTACATTTTTGGGTTTTAATGTGTTTTGTCGTCATGTTAAAATAAAACAAGGCGGAATCCATCGCACCACTTTCAAGAGGAAGGTGGTTTTCCCCGATCGGCAGTGATGCCATTCACCGGCCGACATGTAGCTTTGAGCACTGTTGAAAAACCACCCTCATCGCGCATTAAAGGTCAGATGTGGAGTGGGCGCGATATTGATGCGCGTTGTCCGATCTGAGGCCACTCATCGGACGGTGATCACGCTCTGAAGAAGCCCGACAGATAGGCTAAGGTACAACGCGGTCATGAAAACATCTCCGCCGCTGATCTGATCTACAGATCGATGGTCCACATTCAATCGCCCTAGTCCCCCTCGTCCACAGCAGTGCCGGTGGTCCAAGTGCCACATCAGCGTCCACACGGAAAAAATTAATTGGGGTGGGTCTTCATTGTTTCCTCGTGCAGTCTGTAATTCTTTTCATGACCCGAAATAGTTATACAGAGTGATTTAATTAAAGGTTTTGATGTCCGGGTATGATTCATAGGGTTTTGCGGTACCCAATCCCTACCGTTGATCGCATGGGCCGATCTCATCCGATGGCCCACGTTAGTCCTGAACCCCTTCCACCATTTTTTTTCCGAAATAAAGGTTTAAACCTTTCTCTCTACTTTTTATTTTATTTTTTCGAATAATGTGACCCCTTCACGTTATTTGTTCACCTTCGCTCCTGACCGTTAATCTTTGCGCGATTGACAGCTCCGATTTAATTTCTTCTTCTTCTTTCCCTTTTACTTCTTCTGATCAATCCCAATCGTTGGATGATGCCATCCAACGGCCACGCTCTCCTTACATGTCCTTCCAAAGCAGTAAACCTATATATGCAGGATTTCATAATGTTTTTTGTATTTTGCAGGGTATTAAATGGTTTTTCCGCTATGCTGAAGAAAATTCAAAGGTTGAGGGTGACGATCCTCCTGCCTTCGATTCATCAAAGAGAAGCCTTCACAGGATTTAAACTCTATGTTTCATCAGTGTTTCATGAGGAATTGATGCCATATCACCTCTGCACAACCCTGCACATGAACAAACACAGTGAATTGAGCACAAATCAAAGAGTATCAGTGTCGAAGAAAAAAATATACCAGAATAGAAGATTGAAGACAGATCTATGGGGATTATGTCTAAGATGGTTTATCAAAATCCAAATCCCCAATTAAGACACATTTTAAAGGTAAATCTTAAAGGTTCATCAGACAGAAAGTCTCCACTGCCACATCTGAGGCAAATCGATTCCTCCCAACTACCACAGTGCCACTTTTGCCTCAAAGAATTCATATCAGAGGCTGAAATTATTGATCAGGATCAGATATTTGTCTCAAGTGCAGTCAGAGAGTAAATTCTGCAAACAACTTAATGAAAAAATATTAAGTAGAGTTACTTTGACACTACACGGAGCCTCAAAAGTCAAGAAAAGCTCCCACCGAACTTAAATCTTAATGTAAATTATTTGATACAGAGGACACCTATGTAAGATTCTCCATTGAGCCCCCCAAAGGATGAGAAGCCATTAAGTCTGTATTAATTATCTTTAGAGATATTTTATCAGATCTCACCTCCTCATTCTTCTATAAATACTACTGCAGAAGATGAGAGAGGGGTTGGTTCATTAGGTTGCTGAGCTTTGAAATGTAATTGAGCTGGAGACTTTTGATTGTACATAATGTTCACTGGCTCTGGGAGCTCTGCTTGTAATAGATAAGTTAGTCTGGGAAGTGTAGATGATTGCTAAACTAAAGCATTGGACTTAAATCTATAACTGGTTTGAAGCATCAATACAAGCTGATTTATGGGATCCTGGTCTATGTTGACGGTGATGTTTTTCTCATGGTAACTTGTTATTTTGTTTCTATTTTCACTATGTTCATCTTCTCTTATAAAGAAAAACATGCATAGAGTTAGGACCTACTGTATATCAATACCATTCTCTGACTGAAAATCTTTATCTTAATGTTTTCTTCCAATATGTGTTATTTAGGAATGATTTAATTTAGTTTAAGCATAGGAATGCTGGCGTTCCCTCGTCTTATTGTCTTAGCTGAATATTGTTCTTGGATGTGACTTTCATTTCATGTTAAGTAGAGATGAAATAAGGAATATATGGTATGCCCTGGTCCTAGTTTTATCCCCAAAGACTGTCTGAATGTTTCCCTTGGAGTGTGTTAAAAGCTGGCTAGTTTCAAAGTACTTACCAGATCTTAGACCATCCTTTGTTATCATTTGTTTTTGCCTCTATTTTTATATGATTTCTATTGAAATTTTATCAAAGGCTGGCTAGTTTCAAAGTACTTACCAGATCCTAGTTTACTTTCATGTCTTTCTTAAGTGTTTGTCAAAGGCTGGCTAGTTTCAAAGTACTTACCAGATCCTAGGCTACTCTTTGTTCTTCATCTGTTTAATTCCCCTTCTTTTTGTATCATTTCATTCCATAAATCAATTTTCAAAGAGATCCTTAGACATAGATGACTTGCCCCATGGACCACTCTTTCCTCTTGCTGTTTCAATTAAACCCTATTATGACTCCATAGCCCAATGGACTAAAACCTGCAATTATGTATCTTCCTGGCCAAAGCTTGTTCTATTTGCTTGAAAATTCTCACCTTTGAAACTCTTTGCACTTAGAACTTTCCACCTCAAACAGTAATCATGCTCAACCATCCAAAAAGAAAACAAACCCTTGGCCTTCATAACTAGCCTAATATCATTATCCAAAACTCCAAAGACAAATCCATCTTTGCACTTATTGGAGAGATCCCTCTCCGGATTCAGGAGGGCTAGATCCTAGAATCCCAAAGTGGTTGAAACAATGTTTCTCCCTACGGTCGGACTTTTCCAATCTTGCTGATTACAGGGAGCTAACAAATTCAATGCACTTAGAAAGAGACATAATGAAGATGTTTCTGAATTCATCAAGAGGTTTAATAAATTATAAAAATGTCTCCCAGCCGAAATGAATCCTCACCAGATCACAGCTAAATTGGTGTTTGTAGCAGACTTTGAGTCAGAATTCAGATTCTCTTTAAGAGAAAGGAAGTCTGCTACTCTAGATGAAGCCCAGACTGACGCATTGGAAGTGGAAGCCAACTTTGCTTCTACGGGTAAATCAAAAGGGAGGTCATACCATGATGCTAGAAGGAGAGGGAAAGAAGAAGCATCTACCTCTGGTCAAGATAGAGAGGTAGCAGATTACAAAATAGAGGAGATGAGTAAAATGACTGATAACCTTTCGAGAAAGTTGGTGAACCTTGAGCTCGAGGAAAAGAACTCACTCTCCAAGCCATTCCAAATTTCTCCAAAAAGAGGATTTAACTCACAACATAGAAATCTTCCTCTTCAAATATTGCAAAGAGATCAAAAGGAGCAACAGGATCACATACAGCCTCCGTTGTATCTGGAAGGGCAGATGGATGGCCCTGCCGAAGACATTCTCGACAGGCAAGATGATCAATATCTTGCTTACTTAGATGACGATGAAGTTGAGTCTTCTTTGCAAGAAGGTGAAAGAGTGGAGCTTTCCTTACAAGAAGAAGAAGAAAAAACAAGTGCTACTAAAGATCTAGAGATTGATGATTATTGTAAACAATTTTTAGACTTCATGCAAGCACTATTTCATAGAAAATATGATCTCAGGTCCTCTAGAAAGAGAACCCGCACACAAGAACAAGAAGAAAATATGCCTCAGAAGGAGACAGTTGTTCAGAAATTCAGAGATAAAGGTAAGAAACCTATGACCAAACCTTTTCATCCTACTATCTCTATTCCATATTCTTCTAATATAGTCCCCAACTCAATTGCAAAAGTCAATCCTATCCCAAAGAAAGAAAAACCTCCAGCCGAGAGTAAAGAGCCAAAGGAAAGTCTTGTAGAGAAGCCTCCTCCTATGTTTAGCCTTCAGAAAGAGCTGGAAAAAGTAAAAATTCCCATCCCTTTGACTGAACTACTAAAACAGCCAGCCTACCAGTCTGAGGTGTCTTCTTTCATGCTTCCTCAAGGAGCAGCCCCAATCCTAGATAGTTAAAACCTCCAGGAAGAAAGGCCTATGGTCATGTTCGATCCTCATGTTAAGGAGTTAGAAGCCTCAACTCCTCCTTTCTATGTCTCTATAGTAATTAATTATTTGTTGTTGCACAACTATATTTTGGATTCCGAGGCATCCCATAACCTGTTACCTCTATCGGTGATGGAGCAATTGGGGCTGTAGATCACTCACCCATATAAAGATATCTACTCTTCTAAGTCTAAAAGAGTCAAATTTTTGGGGATTATCAAGGATATGGTGGTAAACCTAGCCCAAATCCCAGCTAAAAGCGTGGTAATGGACATAGTAGTGGATGACATCCCAGCTCAGTTTGGGATGCTATTATCTAGATCATGGGGTACAAAAATCAGAGGATCTATAAAGCTGGACCTAACCTATGCGACCATCCCTGTGTTTGGAGGCCAAGAGAGGAGATTATACTGAGAAAAAAGGTGTGAATATGGTCACTAAAGCTGATAATTCAATAAATTCACCGGTGTACAACAAAGAGGGTGAGTTTTCTTGTCTAATGCTTGAGGAAGACCAAGATTACTTGTAGGAGCCATCTTTCTGTCAAGTAAAGACCGAGCAGTCTTCTAGTAATGAAGAAGGTGGGATTTGGACCTTACACTTTGATGGAGCCAACTCAAAGGAAGGGAATGGAGCTTGGATTCTCCTTATCTCCCCTACTGGAAAGCTGGTCCCATTATCTTTCAAATTGGAATATGAAGCCATGAACAATGTGGCAAAATATGAAGCCTTGCTTATAGGTCTAAAAATAGCAAAGAATATGAATATTCAGAGCTTGAAGGTTTTGGGAGATTTAGAACTGGTGGTGAGACAAGTAAGAAATAAGTGTCAAGCTAAGCACCCTCAGTTGAGGGCTTACAGAAATGAGGTATGGGACTTGGTAGAGAATTTCTTCTTAGCATTTAATATTCAATTCATGCCAAGAGACCAGAATAAAATCGCAAACTCTCTCGCAGCAACTGCAAGCAATTTTTGACCACCTTAGAACCCCCTCCTGAGGTATGAAATAGAGGTTCGTTACCATCCTTCCATCCCGAACAATGTCAAACACTGGCAGGTGTTTGAAGATGAAGAGCAAGTGAAAAGATTCATGGAGACTGTTGGGGAATTCTCCAATATGGACATAGATGTTGGCGATGAAGAGACTGAGGATCTTCCTCAGAATAAATGGCAGGATACCGTGGCTGGGCACAAGGTGCTGCAGCTCAAAGGGAATGTAATACCCAAAGGACTGGTCCCTCTGGAGAGACTATTTGATAAGAATGATGTCCCTATACAGCCAAGTAAGGTCATTGAAGAAAATCAGATAATTGACCTGAACCTTAGCACGGAGGCTGATCCCAAGCTTGTGAAATTGTCTAATAAGGTATCTGAAGAATACAAAGAGCAATATCGGAAGCTATTTCATACATATAAAGATGTTTTTTCCTGGTCCTATCAAGATTTGAAGACCTTTGATATTAGCATTATCTAGCATAAGATTCCATTAAAAGGAGATGCTAAGCCACACAAATAGAAATTAAGATAGATTAATCTTTTACTCCTTCCTTCCATTGAAAAGGAAATCAAGAAACTATTGAAGGCTAAGATTATTGTGCCATTAAGATATTCTGAATGGGTGGCCAACTTGGCCCCAGTTCGAAAGAAGAACGGAGAAATAAGATTGTGTGTTGACTTTCAGAACTTGAATAGAGCATCTCTGAAAGACAGTTATCCGTTGCCCAAGATGGACCATATATTGCAGAAGGTGGTAGGATCTTCACGAATGTCTATGATGGATGGATTTTCTAGGTACAATCAAGTAGCAGTGCTTCCGGAGGAAAAAAGGAAAACCACATTCACCACTCCTTGAGGAATGTTTATGTATGCTCAAATGCCTTTTGGATTGATCAATGTTAGAGCTACATTTCAAAGGGCCATGGACATTGCTTTTGTGGGGGAACGAGACAAATTCAAGGTGGTGTACCTGGACGATATCACAGTCTTCTCAAAGGAAAATGCTGAACATATAGAGCATTTGCGTAGAACCTTTGACAAGTGCCGTAGGTATGGATTGTCTTTAAACCCTCAAAAATATCTGTTTGCTTTAGAAGAGGGTAAATTTTTGGGGCATATTGTAACAAAGGAAGGGGTAAAAATTGACCCAAAAAGGGTAGAAGTCATAAATGGTATATCCTTGCCCAAAAACAAGAAAGAGGTCCAAGTTTTTCTTGGACGTATCAACTTCTTGAGAAGATTCATACCGAACTATGCAGAGATAGTCCGGTACATAACTGAGATGTTGAAGAAGGATAATGAAGTAAAATGGACTACTGAGTCATAGGAAGATTTTAACAGAATAAAAAATGCTTTTGCAGAAGCCCCAGTATTAGCAAGACCAAATTATGCGAAACCCTTCATAATATTTTCGTTTGCATCTCCCCACACCGTCGCAGCTATATTATTGCAGAAAAATGAGGAAGGTCATGAACAACCTATTGCCTTTTTCAGCCAAGTGCTTCGCGACGCTGAGCTAAAATATAACATCCTGGAGAAATGAGCTTATGCCTTGGTCAAATCCCTGAAGGCTTTTTGGATGTATGTACTATAGTCATCTATAACTGCATTTGTACCCACAATGGCTGTAAAAGACATCTTGGTTCAAGGAGATAGTGAAGGAAAGAGAGGCAAATGGATAAACAAGATAAAGGAGTATGAGTTGGAGATACACCCCACTAAGCTAATAAAGGGACAGGGATTAGCCAACATCCTTTCTGAATCAAACTGTCAGGATTTGGGGATCAACTTGTCCATGGTAGCAAATGAAGATCCTGGAAGGGCAGAAGAGAAGAAAGGGATAGAAACCGCTACACAAAAGACCCATATGAAGTACCTTCTCAGTGCATGGTAAAAATAAATTGTAGAATACCTCTTAACTCTTAGATGTCCTCCAAGCTGCGACAAGACAAAGTATAGAACGCTGAGGCTAAAATCTCAGAAGTTGCTCGTAGAAAATGGCCATTTGTACTAGAGAGACCCATCGGGCATACTACTTTTATGTCTCATGGAAAATTAAGTAGAAGAAGTGATGGCAGAATTCCACGAGGGCATCTATGGTGGCCATTATAGTTGGATGGATACGACACACAAAATTATGAAAGAAGGCTTTTTCGGGCCCAAAATTTTCGGAGATGTTCATGCTCGGGTAAGGGCCTGTGGCAAATGTTAGAAATTTGCTCAAAGGCAAAAGTTCGCACCTTTGCCTATGATCTTGGTACACATAGAAGAACCTTTCCAGTAGTGGGGAATTGATTTCATCGGCAAAATTCATCCTGCCTCAAGAGGGAAACACAAGTGGATGCTAACAGCCACAGATTACTTCACTAAATGGGTAGAGGCCATGCTAGCAAGGATTTCTACGTACACAGTGGTGATAAATTTTCTGGAAGATAACATTATCTCAAGGTTTGGCTGCCCTACTAAGATTGTCATGGATAATGCTTAGGCTTTTAAGTCTGTCAAATTTATCAGTTTTTTCCAATAGTATAATATTTTGTTAGGACACTCTACTGCATACTATCCACAGGGAAATGGAGTGGTAGAATCCTCAAATAAAAATTTGGTAAGGGAATTGAAAAAGGCCATAAACTAAAACCATAAGAACTGGGATTCACAGCTCAAGTTCGCGCTATGGGAAAATAGAATCACTAGTAAAAGGTCAATAGGAAAATCCCCATATGAATTGGTCTATGGTAGAGCAGTGGTTTTCTCGATACAATTGGCCTTACCTGTGGCTAGGTTCATGCAATATTGTCAAGAGGAACCAAACGATCTTATCAGAAGAATGAATCAGTTAGTAGAGCTAGAAGATTCTTGAAGTCGAGTAAATCAGAGGTTGACTGAGTACTAAGAGAAAATGAAAGACCTGTTTGATCAGCATGCTAAAGATAAAGAGATGCAGGTCAGATATCTGGTGCTAAGATGGGACATAAGAAGGGTTGAGAAAGGAAAGCATGGAAAGTTCGATCCTCTATGGTTTGGACCTTTCAAAATTGCAGAATCCAGAGGAAACAATACTTTCAGACTGGAAAATTTGCAGGGTGATTTGCTCGAAGCCCCTGTGAATGGGAAATTCTTAAAACCCTTTTTCTAGTATTGATTCAGGCCGAAAGGTCTGTTGTATGATATTGTACATTATTCAGTTGATTTTATTATGATGTTTGTTGTTTTGATTTCTCATGAAGAAAGAAAAGAAGGCATCAAGGAGAGTGTTTTCACAAGAAGGAAGCTAACAAATGGTCTGCAGAGTTCTCGACGCGTTCGATGACAAACGGGTCATCCCCAAGTGGAGCCAATGTTGTTATGGCATCCCTCACCGAGCTGGGATGTCTAATGATAAGGAGATTTTATTCTGCAAAGAAAATACAACAAAGACTTCATGGAATGTCAAAGCCCATTTTTCACCTATCGGAACCCTTGAAAAGGCTAAAAATCCACCTTTTTGCTTTAAAAGCGCTCATTTTTACATGCCAGGCCTCTAAGCCCCTTTTGCTTAAGCCCGAGCCCCTTTTCCGCCATGAGACCGGGCCCCGTGACTGAGCGCTAAGCCCATCGGTGATCGGACGTCGCTCTTTTCAAGTTCCCACTTCCAAGTTTTTAGTTTCGTTGAAGGCGGATCCTCCAATAAGATCTGGACCATCCATTCCCCAAGATTCAACGGCCATCGCATCACTCCATCACATCGGCGCATCACATTAGGGTTTGCCCTTTCCCTTCTGCCTTCCCTTCTCCATTGATGATCATCCCCCGCCGATGGAATCCTAGCCATTGATCTCTCCTAGATCCAACGACTCTCGCTCCATCGGCATATCACAATCACTTCCTCCACGTTTCCTCCTCCCGTCTGTCTATATCTCTGATATGAGAAGCCCCGATTCAATCACAGCCGTCTATTTCCCCAGATCCAATGACCCATATTACTCCCGCATTTTCAACCCTGCCCTTCCCATTCTCCTTCATCGACAGATCCTGACCGTTGATCCTCACAATCCAATGGCTCCCATTGATCCCCTCTTTTCAACTCTGCCCAATAGCTTTTCGCTACCCAACAAAAATGATGATGTCATCCGCCGGGTCCCACCTTTCTTCCTCCCGCACATCCTTTCTCCCTTCGTGTTTAATCTCCACTGTCCGATCAACCTAGATCTACGGCACAGGTTCACTGTGGGGGCACCTGATCAAGGTGGCCCGTACTCCCCAATATCCCCACATCCTCGATCTCCACCGTAGATTTTCTCCTGATCCAACGGCTAGCATCTTTCCCCATTTCCCATTCACTACGGAGGCACCCTGCTAACAAGATCCCTCCATACCCCCAAGTCCCCCCACAGTTAATCTCCATCGTTGATCTACCCGATCCAACGCCCAGCAGGATTCCTCCCTTTTCTCCACCTTGTACCTCCATGGTCCCCCTACAATAGATCCCGAATGTTCATCTCATTAATCCAACGGTTAGCACTTTATTGCTATTCGTCTATCCCCTCGCCCATATGTTATATATTTCATGTCCCGCGATAAATCCTCACCGTTGATCCTCTTGATCCAACGGTGAGCGCTCAATCGCATTTTTTTCCTACCTTCTGGCCCATTCGGTGTTTGCACGAAATTGCGATGTAATCCCGACCATTGATCTTCTCGATCCAACGGTCATCGTTGTTTCGCCTTTTTGTTGAATTTTTCGACCATCTGTGATTTGAGTGAGATCGCGATCAGATCTTGACCGTCGATCATCCAGATATGATGGTCCATATTCACTTTCACACCCATTTCACCAAAACCTTTTAACACCCAAAATTCAACACGAAATGGGTGGTTTTCCTTAGATACCTGTCAGCCCCTGAGCCCTATCGCGTTTGTCTGGGGTAAAACTGCTTACCACCCAAATCCTGCGTGAATACCACCTCCAGTTTTCCGCAAAACCGCCTTTTGCATAACTTCATGCCAGATTGGATTCAAACCATGTTGTCACCATGGAAATGCTTCCGCTGCATTCCCTGCCTCTACACTACTCCTCTGCCTTCACCTGAGCCTTTTGAAGCATTCTACCCCTCATCACAAGATTTATTTAACTGGTTTGTTGTATGTGCAGGTTTTCATGGAATTTTAAGTATGTAGGCCATCTCATAGCCAATCACAGTGGCTCAAGGCCAAGGATGACGATCCTCCATGCTCAGGAAGCAGAGAAAAAGGATGCAGAGGGTCAATTCCACATCAAAGTCAATGGATCATGACCATTTGCCATTCTACAGGAACCTCTAGCGTAGAATGCCAACTCATCCATTACTAGCAGTACCACATTCTCCAGCACAGTAGGCCAATCCTTCCCACGACTAACGGTATTGTCGTTGCCAGCAGTAGCAGGGGCTCCACCTCATCAAACAACAATGATAATTCACAACTAGGCCTGTGTGGCCTTTTTACCTTATTTTCTTTTCACTTTGTCATTTTAGGTGAAATCTTTAGTTCACTCCTGTAGTTTTCACTTTCAGTTTAGTAAATTATTTACATTTCAGTTAGAAACGACTTTAGAACTGTGATGTAAGATGATGAGAGGCAATTCTACCACATCATTATTTCTGTTTTGATTTAGACCTAAAACAACATAAAAGCACACAGGGAAGATATTTTCCCAAAATATCTTCTCGCGCATAGGAATCAGAGGTTATAAAAACAGGAAGAAAACACAAACAAAAGGTTCCAGATTTTCCAAAGGACTCACTAGCTTGAGTATTCAGTATGTATTTTGTATGAAATTTGATAGTGGATGTTTGAAGATCCTGTAGGGACTCAGTAATAAGAAGTTTTTCTGGAATTGGGGATTCCGCTCTGGATGATTCAAATTTTGTAACTCTTCTCCATGTTTTTGAATATAAATGTTCCTTTCGTAGCTCTCTACATCTCTTGTATCTAAATTCTCTGGAATGCGAGTGCTCCCATGCTTAAATGTGAATTTATCATAGCAAATACTCATATTTACTCATCTATAGCACTTTAAATATGGCTCAGGCATGATACTTTGTTTCATTTTCTATCTCTTCCGCCGTTCTTCCAATACTAACTACAATGGATTCTTATCTTTTAACAAGCCCAGATATATAGATTCTTATCTCTGAATAAGGCCAGTATATATGAATTCTTATCCTTGAATAAGCCCGGTTATAGTCGATATCTTACTCCATCTTCTGTCATAGTCATCGTTCATATATAACTTGATAACTATGTATTCATTTTAGAAGTCACCCCCCTTTACAACATTCTGTTTTAGAGCTTTCTGATGCATTTACTTATTGCATTTTGTACTCAGTTTCTGCAGTTTTCTTAGTTGTTGTGTTTAACTTTGGGGTTTTGGTTCCACCCTTATTAAAACCATTCATCTGAGTGACAGTTGCATGAGAGCCAAACATTTCCAACTACAGTCAGTTGAGTCATATGCTCCTTGCATTTAAGATATCCTAGGCACTGGTCCTTATACAACTCAAGGCTGTCTCTAGGAGCTACAATAGAATCAAATTATAGTTTAAAAGAGAATGGAATGAGGTTACCTTCTGGTGATATTACCAAGAATCTGACACCTGCGCCTTCCTTGGAGTAGGTGCCATCAATGTAGTACTTCCAAATCTTCTTTGAGTGCAGCTTGTTATTTACAACTTCTGAAGAGAGCTGCTTCCTTGTGTCTTCAGCAAATTCTTCATCTTCATGTAGCATGAAAAAAATGAGATCTTCTGTTTCTTGACTATAAATGAGGGAATTTCCTGCATTTTTCTTAGAGGTGGTCTTCACAAAACTTGTTTCCCTGTACAATATCCTTTCTTCCCCATTGAAAACCAGAATGATAGCATAAGTGAAATCTAGCTTTAGTACACCTCCCAACTTAGCTCCCCAAGACCTTGACAGGAGCATTCCAAACCTGGCTGGGATGTCAGCAACCACTACATCCATGACTATAATCTTCGTTGGGATTTGTGCCAATGAAAATGCTACATCTTTAATCAACCTAACACATTTCACCCTTTTTGAATCAAATGAATACAGATCCCTATAAGGTTTGGTAAATTGTAGTTTAATCTCCTTCATAACAAACAATGACATGAGGTTATGGGATGCTCCCAAGTCCAGCTGCAATTATGTAGAGTAAAATCATGAAGCAACAGAGAAATATAGAAGGGTGGAATAGAAGAATCTACTTCTTCTACATGAGGGCCAAAGGTGACCACTCTCTTTTCTTCTTGTAGGTTCATCGTCTCACTTATATCTTCCACCTGTGTGAGATTAATAAACTCCAAAATTTCTTTCTTGTAAGTTGTTATTTTAGCTAATTCTAGAAGAGGTACCTGGATTTTTACCTCCTCCAACTCTTTCGCCAAGCTGAAGGCATGAGTTTTCTTAGCAACTTTTTTGGGTTCTTCTTCACTCTTTCTAGAATTTACCGCTTGTTCAGGTACAGGAACAACTCTCTCCAGAATATTAGTGTCAATTGACTTGTCCTGGGAATATTTAGACTGCTGCATGTTATCTCCCCGTAATTTGCTAGATTGATCGAGATACAAATTGACAAGGGTAACATCAAACCAAGCTTTGGAATCCAAGGACCTAGCCTTCCTGGATTCGGAGAGGGATCTCTCTAGTAGATGCAAAGATGTGAACGTGTTTCCTGATTGGGGTTGATTTTAGGCTAGATGTTAAGTGTAGGGTATTTTGTTTTTTTTTGTTGGGTATGATACTTTGATAGATTTTAGATAGGAAACATGGAAGATTGTTAAGTCATTGGGCAATGGTGTCAAGAGCATTTGCAGGGAAATTTAACCTTATTGGTGGATCTTTTAAGGTTATGAAGGATTTATGAAATGGACATAAAGATTTAGAACATCAAACTAATAAAGGGCTGAAACCGAATCCTTTATATACTTGTAAAATGAGGGAGTTAGAGAATTGATAAGAACAACAAGAGAATCAAAGGCATAAGCATAACCTAATCCATTTGATTTCAGACTGAAAATAGATAATTAGCCAAGAAAAACAATCAGATAAAAACTTAGAAAGGTAAGAAACTTATCCAACTTTCAGAGCTTTTATCATCTCGAGCAGAAAAACATTTAAGATACACAAGTAACTATAACCATAGAAGGAGAGAAAACTCTAACATCCAAAGTTACAACTATAAGGTTTCCTTAAAACAATTTTAGCTAAGTAAAGGCAAAGAGCATGATTTTAAACAAACTTCTTTGACAAACCTAGACAAAGTTGCTTTAAAGAGATGATTCCAAGAATGGAATATTTCAGTGGCAACAATATGCAGGGCTAACCATAAATCATAATTGATGCTAACGGATATAATTTATTCAAGAAATGGACGAGCCAAGAACTTGTTAGAGAGCAAGAAATGATTTCTCTAATGTATCTAAGCAGAAGAAAACATTAAGGCAGTGAAGGACAAATAGATTTAAGGTGCCATTAGAAAAAAATTCTTAATCTAAATTCTTTGTCCTACTGCAACATAGAAATATGGAAAACATAATGGAAAACTAGAAAACATAAACAAAAGAAAAATTCACCATCAACCAAGCCTATGGATCCTGCAAAAAATCCTTCTCCATCAACCAGCAAATCAGATCATGCATGAGTTCCAAGACATCAATTTCTCTTCAAGAGCTTCGAAGGACTATGTATTGTTCTAGCATCAATCATCAAATTCCAACGTTTACAACGAGTTCCAATGTAGTATTTATGCTACAAATGAGGAGGTGAAACTCTTCTAGGGTTCAAAATGTTATTAATTACAGAGTAAATGAAATCCTAGCCTTGAAAACTATGCAGGGCATAAGGTAAGAATATCTGTAGCTACTTCTCTATTAAATAACTTTGCCTTAATTTATGAGATAAAGATAGGTGAAAATATTGACTTTAAGGCTTTATCCTCATCTTCACATTAACTTTTCTGACAGTTTAAAATATATTCTAACCAATAAACTATGCTTAAGGCCTGATTTAGCTTTTGGCCTTCTTAATTCATCATGTTGTATTTAACACTTTTCAGACTTCTTTAAACTTCTCTTCATCAGTGATTTTTAACCTTTAATATTTATTTAAGCCTTAACCACTGTCTTCTTTTCTTGCACAAGTGTCTTCTGTTGCTGCGCTGGAAGGTCATTAAACCTAATCAATGTTCATGAGACATCGATTAATCCATGGAATTAAACCCTTGATTCCCTTTTTCTTTGCTTACAGACCCTCAGATCGTTATCCTCAAGCCTCAGTTACTAAATTTGATTGTGGAATGGCCCTTTGGGCTCGGGGCCACCATTAAACTTGCAACAAACAACAAAACTATCATAAAAAACATGCATTATATGGTGAAACTACTTCAGAGGGCTCGACGAGGGGTATAAAAGCATGCAGAGGCGGTGGATGCAGCGGAAAAGGGCCTCATGGTGAAAAACCATGAAAACCAGGGTTCAAAACTGAGTTTGGCACGAAACATTGGATAGGCAGTTTTGCCAAAAAATGTAGGTGGTTTTCGCGTGGCCAGAAGGTAGTAAGCGGTAATGGGCTGGGGGAACGCGATATGGGTTAGAGGATGACACGTGTCCTATCAAAACTGCCTGTTTCGTGTGCAAGATGCATGGTGGGAAGGTTTGGCGAGGATGGGCATGAAAATAGTTCTGGACCATCAGATCTGGGAGATTGATGGGTGAGATCAAATGCGAAGGGATAAAAGATGTGTAGGTGGGAATTAGGTGGGACCCAGTGCTGGCGTCAGCTATTTTGTCACGGAGTGAAATGTTCAATGTCCGGGGTGAAAATTGGTTGGGTGGAGTTAAAATGTGAGGATCAATGGGAGCCGTTGGATCAGGGAAATGGACGACTGTGATTGAATCGGAGGATCAGAGATTAAAGATGGTGGATGAGGGGTCAGGGGGATGGAAAAATTGCGATAAAGCGAAGGCTGTCAGATCTTGAGGATCAACGATGGAGATACGTCAAGGAGAAACATCGTCAGGGTGAGAAATTATAAAGGAAAGGGGTTGAGGTAAGGTTGAACGGGAGTCATTGGATGGTGAGGATCAATAGCTAGGATTCCATCGGCGGGGGAAAAAGGGAAGTGGAAATGGGAATCGCTGAAGTGCGATGGTCGATTGCCGATGGGAAGGAGCACAGACCATCTGATCTGAGAGAGATCAACAGTCAGGATCTTATTGGCGGGGAATTCCATTGGCGGAAAAAGGTTTGGGAACGAAGAAATGGGGATTGCCGATGGAGCGAGGACTGTCAGATCGGAAACGAGATCAACCATGGGGATTTAAAGCGGGAAAGCGCATTGGCGTTTTGCATATTGGCGGAGAAAAAGGATTGGAACGAAAGAATTTGGAATTGCCGAAGTGCGATGGCGATGGGGTGCTTAAGACCTTTAGCTGATGGTCTTGGGCCTCGGTTTTATGGAGAAAAAGGCTGAGGACTTAAGCCTGTGGGGGCTTAAAGCTGTTTATTTAAAATGTTTGGATTTAAAGGCCAAAATGGGTTTTTTGAGGTTTTTGAGGCTTCTGATAGATTATAAAGAAGGGTTTTAAAACCAAATAAAATTAATTTATAAGGCTTTAAAGGGATTTTGAAAGAAATGAAGGGTAAAATGAGGAAAAGGGGTGATATGAAGGGGATGTTTTGAAATGGAGAAATGATGGGAATTATGAATCTGAAACAATCGTTATGAACTAGCAGGCTTATTTGAAAGGTTTTTCGGAATGAAGATATTAGTGAAAAGGGTCCTTTGAACAAGAGACATATCAAGGCTTCAAGAAGTCACAAATTTGCTCCAAATTTGTTTCTTGAAGACTAATAGACCTGTTTTTAGCCATCATAGGATATGACAAAATTTATTGTTGGCTAACAATGGCTCCACTTGGGGAGGACATCTTTCTTTTTAAGGTGTCCAGAACCTCAGATTATCAATCTTCTGGCTTTCAATGGATTAGTGCCTTAATCCATTGTGCACAATTTCTTTGTTTTCTTGCTGACTTTCTTTGCACTTTGACAATTCTTCCAATGACCTGTAGCATGAAATTACTTTAAACCACATCTCTACCTACCCAAAACTACTTGTCCTAGCATTTTTTCTTCTCTTGAGTGAACTTGGACTAGCATCTATTTTACATATTATTTTTTAAAACAGAAAGATAAAACTATATAATGCTACCCTTATTTCTTCCAAGAGTCCAGATTAAATTGTTGAACTCTTTATTTCTCTACCTAACTATCTACCTGTCAAGATTAGGTTGTTTTATAGATTTTATTCTCTATTTCTACGACAAGAAATTTAAACACAGTCAAATCAGGATTAGACGGTCTGATTTGCTATGTAGGCTATGGAATTTATGTACAAACTGCACATAGACTTTATTTGCAGAAAATTAAAAACAAAACTGTGAAGGCTTAAGATCTAAAAGTTACGAACATCTTTCTTTCTTTCTTTGGTTTAGGTTTTGAGCTTGTTAGAACCATTTATTTTCTATCCTAATCTATTCTACTGATAAGCCAAGCCTGAAATAATCTCATCAATCAGTGCTTCTACTAACTTATCAACATAAATTTAAAGTATGTTCAGCCATGATTAGGCTAGATGACTGAACAATATATCATTTTTAATCAGCAGTGGCACTTAGACTTTCTCACTTTTAGAAATTCTCTTTTTTGGGTATGGGGTTGTACCTCTATTTTTGAATTTTCCCTCTTTTTCCTTTTTCTATTGTTTTTGTGTTTTTCTCTCTTTTTGGTAAAAACAATATAAAACTAAAGGTAAAAGGATGCTCATAGTGCTAAGCTTATTCGCTTGCCTATATATCCTAATCTAACCTATACATGATATACATTCAGCTGGTGAACTCTCTTTTCCAATACATCCAATCAAGCAGATGATTCCATGAGGGATCTTGGTTTAGCTCTTTGAGGGTACTGACAAAATTAAAAATCCACTCCCATCTCACCTGTTTTCGAATAGTAGTACCTAAATTTTTTTTCACACTTTACAACAAGCTGTTCTCGGCAGAACGCACTCCTTCTTTATATTTCTCAAGGAAAACAACAAATGGATCTTGGAATAATACCTGATCTAAAGGATTTGAGACATAAGCTTTATTCATGATTACTCCTTCTTCCACTTGGCTATGCTTGGGACTCTTTTGGGAAAGAAAATCCACCTCTTCCTCATGATCATCTGAACTGGTAGACTCATCATATATTACAATGTTATACTCTAGAAAACCTGATGTATTATGAATGAATGGGATAAATTTTGTGAGGAGGCCATCATGTTGATGAGTAGGAGCACTCCTTGGCAGTAAGTCTTCTTGTGAAGGCAGTTCAGCAACTCTTATGTGATCATTTTCCAAGTCTTCATCTACAATTTGAATTTCAATGGGATTTGGTGGCTGCAAATTTGAATCTAAAGAAGTTTTCGTGTCCCAAATGATTTCATCAACGATTTCAGAAAAAGGTTTTTCACTTGCAACTTGCTCAAGAAGTTCTTTTTCTTTCCCAATTTCAACATCAAAACTAAAAGTCTGGTGATTTCCAATCACATGGAAGTTATTGTTGATGGGCTGATATGAAGTGGAACAAAGGGTCAGAGATCCTTTACTTACTTCTAAACTTTCAAGGCTTCCCTCATCAGTGGCATAGATGGCATGAATTGGCTTAATACTTTTTTGAAGTTGATGAAAATGATCTTCCTCCAACAAACCAATTACTGATTGCTATGAAAAGTTAGTTTCTGTTTGGAGGATATCATCATAAAATTGATCAAACTTTGGAAACTCATCAAAATAAGTAGTGTCATCAATCAAACATATTGGATTATCAGTTTTGAATTGATCTACAAGTTCACTTTCTAATTTATGGTAGATGGAATTAGTAGGAGAAAGAACATGAATGTTTTGTTTACATGAAGGCTTAGAGGCTGGTTGCATGTTTAATATCTGATTTATTTCTTTTTTAGTCAAAAGAGGAGGCATTTTTCTCTTTCTTTGGATAGAAGTAAAATAGTTCTCTCTCTCTTGTGAACGCTAATTTTTAGGCTGAATGTTTTCTTGAGCCTCGCCTAGAAGAGATGGTGAATCATCACTTGTGCCTTCATAGAGATGTTGTGGGTTTCCTTATATAACTTGATTGATTTCTTCCTAAACTAACTCATCTAGGTTGTCATGATATCTATCTTGAGAATGAAATTCATGAATGGATGTTAAGGGGTCTTCAGGATGCAAATTTTCCAAATCTTCATCACTATCTAAAAGGTACTCTATGATATCCTGAGATTGATCACAACAATTTTCAGCCAATGATAAAGATGGGGAATTTTGTTTATAATGCTCATAAAATGCCTTATGTATATCCTTTAAGGAAAAGAATCTACCAGGTCTTAGACTCTCATACCATTCCCTTGCCTTCCCTTCTAATGTTAGCATGAAAATCTTCATAAGGCAGTCCTCATGCCATTCAACTTTTAACCCCCATACATGGATATGAAACTTCATGAGGTGTAACAAAGGGTCATCAGACTTTTCATCTTGAAACCTAGGGAGGTTTTTGTCCCACTCTATCTGAGGCAATTGGTGTGGGAACCCAAGGATGTGATCTCTATTCATTGGAGCATATCTCCTTTGTATTCTTGGATCCATGTTTCTAAATTAGAAAGGGTCACTGAATCTTTTCAACCAGTCTTAGAGTTCTCTACTAGTGGAGTCTCTAGGTCTATTGAGAGTTGTGGAGTCGCCAGGTAAAATATTTTGAACTTTTCTGTCCACTGTTAGAATGATTGGGATTGCTCAATGCATTCCCAAGGGATTTTACAAGGACTGGTAAATTAATAGGCCTACTGGAGGCCAATGGAGTCGCCAGGTGGAAATTTTTAGCTTTTCTGAAGGTAAAATGTTTTATGGTCCACCACCAGTTTATTATAAAAACCAATCTGAAATGTTTTTGAGTTTTTTTTGAGTTTCTATGTTTATTGAAGGACTTAAAAATTCTACAAGAGCTTGCTAGGCTATTATGTACTGAGTGTCCCACCGTGATCGCCATTATGCTAGTGTGAGAGGTGGGATAAAATCAAAAAAATAGTACTCTTAAGGGTTTTTGAAAGGTTTAGGTAAGTCTAAGTTTGTTTATTACTTAGGGTCCCACCATGATCTCCATTATGTTAGCTCCCCGTAATTTGCTAGATTGATTGAGATACAAATTGACAAGGGTAACATCAAACCAAGCTTTGGAATCCAAGGACCTAGCCTTCCTGGATTCAGAGAGGGATCTCTAGTAGGTGCAAATATGTGAACTTGTTTGTTGATTGGGGTTGATTTTAGGCTAGATGTTAAGTGAAGGGTATTTTGATTATTTTTTGGTTGGGTATGATACTTTGATAGATTTTAGATAGGAAACATGGAAGATTGTTAAGTCATTGGGCAATGGAGTCAAACAAGGTCATGAATGAGTTCATCAATGGTGTCAAGAGAATTTGTAGGGAAATTTAACTTGGTTGGTGGATCTTTTAAGGTTATGAAGGATTTATGAAATGGAAATAAATATTTAGAACAACAAACTAATAAAGGGTTGAAACCGAATCCTTTATATACTTGTAAACTGAGGGAGTTAGAAAATTGATAAGAACAACAAGAGAATCAAAGGCATAAGCAGAACCTAATCCATTTGATTTCAAACTAAAAATAGATAATTAACCAAGACAAACATTCAGATAAAAACTTATAAAGATAAGAAACTTATCCAACTTTCAGAGCTTTTATCATCTAGAGCAGAAAAAAATTTAAGATACACAAGTAACTATAACCATAGAAGAGAAAACTCTAACATCCAAAGTTATAGCTATAAGGTTTCCTTAAAACAATTTTAGCTAAGTAAAGGAAAAAAACATGATTTTAAACAGACTTCTTTGACAAACCTAGACAAAACTGCTTTAAAGAGATGATTCCAAGAATGGAATATTTCAGTGGCAACAATATGTAGGGCTAACCATAAATCATAATTGATTTTAACTGATCTAATTTATTCAAGAAATGGATGAGCCAAGAACTTGTTAAAGAGAAAAAAATTATTTCTCTAATGTATCTTAGCAGAAGAAAACATTAAGGCAGTGAAGGAAAAATAGATTTAAGGTGGCATTAGAAAGCATTTCTTAATCTAAATTCTTTGTCCTACTGCAACATAGCAAGATGGAAAACATAATGGAAAAATAGAAAGCATAAACAAAAGAAACCTTCACCATCAACCAAGCCTATGGATCCTGCAAAAAATCCTTCTCCATCAACTAGAAAATCAGATCATGCATGAGTTCCAAGACATCAATTTCTCTTCAAGAGCTTCAAAGGACTATGTATTATCCCAGCATCAGTCATCAAAATCCAACGTTTAGAATGAGTTCCAATGTAGTATATATGCTGGAAATGAGGAGGTGAAACTCTTCTAGGGTTCAAAATGTTATTAATTATAGAGTAAATGCACTCCTAGCCTTGAAAACCACGTAGGGCATAAGGTAAGAATATCTACAGCTACTTCTCTGTTAAATAACTTTGTCTTAATTTTTGAGATAAAGATAGGTGAAAATATTGACTTTAAGGCTTTATCCTCATCTTTACATTAAATGTTTTGACAGTTTAAAATATATTCTTTTGTGAAATAACTTCTTGTTTGTATTTACAGATAAGAATTGGCCAAAGGAGTCAGTTGATATTTCTGATTGAATAACTGCTCTGTGTTGATGTGTTCGAGGCTGATTTAGCCTAAGCCTTGATCTAACCAATAAAATGTGCTTAAGGCTTGATTTAGCTTTTGGCCTTCTTAATTCATCATGCTGTATTTAACACTTTTCAGACTTCTTTAAAATTTTGTTCATTTGTGATTTTTAACCTTTAATCTTCATTTAAGCCTTAACCACTATCTTCTTTTCTTACACAGGTGTCTTCTATTGCTGCGCTGGAAAGTTTCATTAAACCTAATCAATGTTCATGAGACATCGATTAGTCCATGGAATTAAACCCTTGATTCCCTTTTTCTTTGCTTATAGACCCTCGAATCGTCATCCTGAGGCCGCAGTTACTAAATTTGATTGTGGAATGGCCCTTTGGGCTCGGGGCTGCCATTAAACCTGCAAAAAACAACAAACCTATCATAAAAAACCTAAATTATATGGTAAACCTACTTTAGAGGGCTCGACGAGGGTAGAAGAGCGTGCAGAGGTGGTGGATGCAGCAGAAAAGGGCCTCATTGCGAAAAACCATAAAAACCAGGGTTCAAAACTGAGTTTGGCATGGAACATTGGATAGGCAGTTTTGCATAAAACCGTAGGTGGTCTTCGCGTGGCCAGAAGGTGGTAAATGGTAATGGGCCGGGGGAACATGATACGGGTTGGAGGATGACAAGTGTCCTATCAAAACTGCCCATTTCGCATGAAAGATGCATGGTGGGAAGTTTTGGCGAGGATGGGCGCGAAATTAGTTCTGGACCGTCAGATATAGGAGATCGATGGCTGAGATCAAATGCGAAGGGAGAAAATATGTGCAGGTGGGAAATAGGTGGGACCCAGTGCTGGCATCAGCTACTTTGTCGTGGAGTGAAATTTTCAATGCGTGGGGTGAAAATTGGTTGGGTGGAGTTAAAATGTGAGGATCAATGGGAGCCATTGGATTGGGGAAATGGACAGCTATGATTGAATTGGAGGATCAGAGATTAAATATGGTGGATGAGGGGTCAGGGGGATGGAGAAATTGCGATGAAGCGAGGGCCGTCAGATCTTGAGGATCAATGGTGGAGATACGTCAAGGAGAAACATAGTCGGGGTGAGAAATTATAAAGGAAAGGGGCTAAGGTAAGGTTGAATGGGAGTCATTGGATGGCAAGGATCAACGGCTAGGTTTCCATCGGCGGGGGAAAAATGGAAGTGGAAATGGGAATCGCGGAAGTGTGATGGCCGATTGCCAATGGGAAGGAGCACAGACCGTCCGATCTGAGAGAGATCAACGGTCGAGATCTTATTGGCAGGGAATTCCATCGGCATAAAAAGGTTTTGGAATGAAGAAACGGGGATTGCCGATGGAGCGAGGATCGTCAGATCGAAAATGAGATCAACGGTGGGGATTTAAAGAGGGAAAGAGAAGAATTTGGAACGGGAAGTGGAGAAAAGGGATGGGAACGAAGAATTTGGAATCACCGAAGTGCGATGGCGATGGGGGGCTTAAGACCTTTAGCCAATGGTCTCGGGCCTCGGTTTTCTGGAGAAAAAGGCTGAGGTCTTAAGCCTATGGGGGCTTAAAGTAGTTTATATGAAATGGTCAGATTCAAAGGCTGAAATGGGTTTTTTGAGGTTTTTGAGGGTTCCGATAGATTATAAAGAAGGGTTTTAAAACCAAATAAAAGTAATTTATAAGGCTTTAAATGGATTTTGAAAGAAACGAAGGGTAAAATGAGGAAAAGGGATGATATGAAGGTGATGTTTTGAAATGGAGAAATGATGGGAATTATGAATCTAAAACAATCGTTATGAACCAGCAAGGTTATTTGAAGGGTTTTTCAGAATGAGGATATTAGTGAAAAGGGTCCTTTGAAAAAGAGACACAACAAGGCTTCAAGAAGTCAGAAATTTGCTCCAAATTTGTTTCTTGAAGACTAATAGATTTGTTTTTAGCCATCATAGGATATGAAAAAAATTATTGATGGCTAAAATTGCACATTTGTTCTCTTAAGTGAGTTTTTAGGTTGTTTCCCATTACTAGCCTGTTTCACAGGGTCCTTTTGTTGTGGAGTCGCCATTGGAGGAGGAATGGAACCTTGTTTTTCACCTGCATTATCCTGCACTCTAGATCTCTTTCTAGAACTTAAATCATATGTTTTATGTAACTCAACTTGCATGAAGTCTGTGAATTTTCCACAATATTCATCCATCTCATCTTGATCAAAAGATACTTCGGCTTCAACATACTCTCCCTCACAACCTTGCTCTTCATCCTCTTCTATTGCGTACATAGCAGATACCTAATCCTCGACCTCCCGTTGCTCATCTTTTACTGGCTCTGCGGGTGGTGCTTTTATATACAACGGTGCTTGAACCTGGTCTTGATCTCTTATTTCCCTTTGCAAAATTTTCATGGGATTTCTTCTGAATTGAGGGTTGAAACCCCCTTGATTTTTTTGTACGTGCCCTTGGGAGTTTTAATTTTCCAATTCTAACATACATAGCTTATTTGTCAGATTTTTTATCACCCTTTCCATATCTTCTATCCTCAGATCTTGCGATGATTCTTCTTTTTATTTCCCCTTCTCTTGGGTTGGATATTTCCCTTTTGACTTTCCTGCTGCAGTCATATTAGTTTCAATCTCTAAAGCATTTGTTTGTATCTGCTCAAGAGTAGGGGCTCTTCTTTCTCTCAATGTAAAGCTAAAATCAGCTTCGAAAGCCCCAACAAAAAATGCCTTTGCTCCTATAGGGGGGGGGCTTCATCCCTATAGGTAAAATATTGTACAATTTATTGAATCTTTTTACAAACTTAGAAATGTCTTCATTAGGCCTTGTTTTAATTGCATCAAACTATGCCAATGAGTAACCATGACCTCTCTTTTCTCCCCATCTCTAAGTGAATCTATTTTCTAACTCTTTCCAGTTATTTATAGAACCATTTGGTAACCATTTGAACCATTTTATAGTCTCTCCATTTAGAGACTGCACAAATAGTCTCATCACAACATCCAGGTGTTCCACATTCAATTTTTTAGAAAAAGTGCAAAACAAAGGTAATTGTTGTTCTGCAGTTACTTCATTTTCTCCAGTGAAACGAGGAAGTAATTTGAGGTATTCTTAAGGAATTGAGTTCATTGGTTGTACAAGATTTATTGGAGCATATTTGTTCGTTAAGAAAGCTGGTACTGCCATATTCACAACTTGGTTAACTGCTCCTTGGGAAGTTGAGGCTGATCAGCTGGCCATGAAAGTGAATGAAGGTGGAGGTAACATTGATATGGGAGTGGGTTGATGAACAATGGAAGAAGAACCAACAACTATATTTGGCTGAGCTTGAGTGAAGGTAAAAGAAATAGACTCGAAAGGATGTTCTTTTAACTCAGGTCCTTGAAAATAAATGGGTGTGGAAGGAGAATCTTGTTCTAAGAAAGAGAGTTCCTCAGAAATATCTTCAAACAAAGGGTTATGAGAACTACTACCAGGAGAAGAAAATATAGGATCAGGTGTTGAAGGGGTTTGAGGTTTCTGAGCCCTTTTGGAAACCAATCTTTCTGGATTTGGCAAAGCAAGGACTATATTCTGTGAGGTCTTTTTAAAGCCAAAATTTTGAAAGTAACAAATACAGCCCAATATTTCCTCCTCACTGATCAACCAGAGGAAATAATGTGAAAACCCCACTGAAAAATAAAAAAATTTTCTTCGTCCCCAGGAACGACGTAGAAAATGTTGTATCTCAAGAAAAAATCCTTTGGCTATGGTAAGGAATCAGTGGTTAAGACATTTTATGAATGTATGTCACAATTACCATATCAAATGGCCGTTGTTTAACACCCTTGGAATTTAGTTAATTAATACCATCAATAATATGATATAATGAAAGCCTTCACAATGCCATAAACTATTGATATTTGAATGGAATGAAAAGAAGAACTGTATGAGAAACCCAAAATGGTATGATGAAAACACATAATCTACCACTTTTAAGTTTCAGAGGAATTTCGTGAAGGCAGAGAGAACTTAAAATAATATGTTGTAAACACATAATCTATCACTTTAAATTTATATTAGGAGTTTATGAAGAGAGAAGAGATGAGGTAAAGGAGTGAAAATCAAGGTTATCTAAATCTTACTCACAAATGTATTTAAGAGACCAGCTACTACATTAATTCACTTCATTCAAAGAGGAATAGCCACAGAGCGAAACAGGAAAGATGTATCAACATCAACAAGTGTAGGAAACTTGATCTTCTTTCATTAATTTCCAAGAGAATTCAGTCATAAAATAACAATCATCTAGAGGTCCAAAAATCGGAACCCATTTTCTTTATCTCTATTAGCTACTTAAATACATCACAGTGGTCCATAACTGCTGAAATTCTTGAAACTATTCGAATACCTAAACTGTTAATATTACTTATGCAATCATACTTGAGAAAGCAAATTAAAACTGGAAATTTTGTTCATTTTGTTGAATCTGCTATTGCTGATGTGTCCTCCTGAAGTGCTGAGGTGGCCTTTCTGGTCATGATGCAATGGCTGCACACCTCTGAAATTACGTCTAAGTGCCTGATTTGACCCAGTTATCATGCCCCGAACAGTGCTTCTATACTCTTTTCTGCCTGACTCTACCTATGCCCATGTGCATCAAACGTTGTTAATCATATCACCTGCTACCCAACTCTGCCTCTTCTCCTTTGATCTACGTTGGGTCACTTACCTGAGTTTCTCTGCCATGTTCTACCTATTTCTCATTACCAAGGCGTTTCACTGGTTTTATGTTATAACCCTCTTTTCTTCCTCTAACACGGTTTAACACGAGAAATTCCTTACCTCCAGATCTGTAAACCTTTGGAGTTCGTTGTTGAAACCACATTGCATCTGCCTGAACATAACCCTTTGTTGCCTTTAACTTTTCCTTAACACTTATCTTTTAAAACTTGCGATGTGCGTTATGCGATCAGGTCCCACCTGGCATTGCACATCACACTTCGACAACTTAATCACTTGCCTCCTGTGGTTATCCTTTAAAACTTGTGATTTGTGATTGGGCACCACCACATCGTACATCGATCTTCGGTGATTATAACACTTACCCTTTGCACTTAAATTTTAAAACTTGCAATGTGCGCTATGCGATCGGGTCCCACTTGACATCACACATCACACTTCATTGAATTTATAACTTACCTCCCGTGGTTATCCGTTAAAAATTGTGATTTGCGATTGGGCCCCACCATATCACACATCGCACTTCGATGATTATAACACTTACCCTTTGTAGTTAAATTTTAAAACTTGCAATGTGCGGTATGCGGGCCAGGTCCACGTCATCGTGCCACATCACCCTACCATGTCACCTTGCCACGTCATCATAAATTACCTACGATCTATGGGGTCGGGGCCACATCAGCTTGCCACATCACTGCCACATCATCTTCCCACATCATCACTTGCACTTTGCATTTTGTAGTTTATGTGACTTATCGCATCGCAACTTAAATAGTTTTCCTTGTGATTTCTTATCATATAAATATGAAACTCGCCGATATGTGATATGCAATTTAACCTCCGCCATTGATCTTCCCCTTTGCTGACATGTGCTTTGATCCTGACCATCTGTTTTTCCCTCTGCACCTCCTCCAAAACTCTTATGTTTTTAAGGGAAATGTGCCATTCTTCCTCCTTTGGGAAATTAGTTTGTTTGCTCCACAGTGTAACCATCCTGAGCTTATCCAATGTTATGTCACATTAGTCCCTCCTAAGCTTGCAAATGAACCCAACTCACCCAACTTCACATATCATCATGTAATGTTAATGTATTGACACATAAATAAAAATTCTTCTATGACACGCAAACTTTTACATTTTCTAACATATATGGTTTTTTTGGTGTTTTGAAACATATTTCAAAGGTAAATGCAGATGAGCCACAAGTTTACTAGTGTAAAAATTTATTTTCCTAGGTGACTACAACTTTAGTGAATTTTCAGGGTTTTTGGCAGCTATTTATAGCCTCTGAATGTTTATTTATAATTTTTCTTTCCTTTTTCTGTCAAATTTTCAGATTCTAGTGGTTTTCTAGTTTTTTCATAGGTCACAAGTATTAGTTGAGTAGGAGACGAAAAAATCTGTGCAAGATCTGCCGACAGAGAGTCCTGTGAGAAAAAAACAATTTTCAGCCCCAAATATGCATTCCAGAACACCCTTTATTTCTCAAAAACTGCGCTTTCCACCTGTTTCAAGTCAGTACTTGCGTTTTGAAAAATTCCAGAGAATTTTGCATATTTTTTACAGTTTTTTTGAGAGTGTTGTGTTTGTAATGGGAAGGGTTTTGAATCTCTGTTTCAATCTCCCTTGGGCATGTATTCTCTTAGTTTTTCTCTTTGAGGTAGGAAACCCCCCTAGCGTTTGGAATACACCTCCACCTTTTTAGGAAGAGATTGGTTGGGTGTGGAGTTTAGGGTTTCATAATTTTCAACCATTGGTTTTCAAGGTATGGTCCACTTTATTTCAACCTTTCAGGATAGGTTATTTCACCATTTTGACACCCTCTTGAGTTTTTCCTTACCTCCCCCCTTATGACCCCTTTGAGTGTCCTAGTTTCTTGAGATTCTTGCCTATCCTTTGTAGCATTTTTCACCTCTGATTTATTTATTTATTTTTTGCTCCATTTACAACAAATTAGTTACGTTAAATCACAATCCCTTTGACATTAGATCTTGTAGGAATTTTGTGTGTTTTTGAGTATCTTTTTTTCCTTTCCTTGTTTAGCTATTTGAAATCCTTTTTAAGTGGGGTTTGTGTGCTTGATTGGCTATTTATTTTACTGTCATTTTACAACATTATTTACAATTTTTCATCATTTTATTTCAGCAACACATGACATCATCAAACATGCTCAATTGACTCATACAATGAACACACTTTTTCACACACATTTGCACACCCTAACCGAACATGATCTTGGTTAACACCGCCAAGCCAAGAATTGAAACACGCCACACAATAATAATCTAACACACATAGATTAAGTCCACTTGGGAAACAAGGCCAAAAAATATATGTAGTTAGGTGTAGGATCGATGACATATGCTTCCAATAAAACCCATTGATCATTGACATTGAGACATAGAAGTTGAATTTGTAAGGAGCTTAAAATCCTTCACCATCCCACGGTCCAAATCCAGAGTGTGTCAGAAACCTGATTCAGAGGGGAGTTAGGCTTGGTTATTGTGCGATCATTTCTCCTCAGGGCTACCCACCACATGGTAGGGAATTCCGTGTAGTGGCAGATCACCAACAAGTTCAAGAATTGCCTATCCCCATGGGACTAATGTAACCATAGTGAGAAATCATAGGAAAACAACCTATAGGAATGGATATGGGATGTAGTTGGCTCTCTACCCTAGCTTTATCTGGAAAACTATGCTTACGGGGATGAAATTTCGTCAAGTAAGAGTTTCTTTGGAAAGCCATCTAAAACAATAGATATAGTATTTTTTGAGGATTTGGATCACCCATAGGCTATAGGTCATTTTCTTTGATAGGACATGCTTGCTCAGTATTATAGTATCATCATATATATTTAGTTGAAACTTGACACCACTACACTAGGTGTTTGCTTGTTGTTTGTTGCTCTTCTTCTCCTATCATCCTTTATTACTTAATGTCATAATTGTATTGACATAATTGCGCCCACTAGGAATTTTTTGTGGAGAATTCAAGGCCTTCACCTTGGACATATTACTCCTCCCCATATAGTCAGATTTCATTGATGCAAGGCCAACCCTGCAATACCTAGAATCTCTCCCAATACCATGCATGTAAAAATGCATCTCAGTAAATGCCCCAATTAAAACTCAAGTCTGGAAATTTCACAACTTTTGCGGAAGCTAATAGTCTCACATATGATGATTATAACAACCATTTCATAAGTGAAAACTCTCTTTCAATAATGACCTCATGGTTATGAACCCATACACAACCCAAATTCCCATTAAATCACATATTCAAGGTTGTTTCTCAAATGAAATTTCTTTTCCAAAGGTCTTTAGAAAAATACTATAGCTAAACCTCATTGGTTCCACCTTCCATCACTCTAAATATAAATAGACTCCTTTAATACACAGTAGGATCCCATTTTAAAAATCCAACATTGGTTCAAGGCCCTAAGTGTTCACCATACTATTTATTGACGCACAATCTATGCATATTCACCATGCTTCTAATCTAAAAGTTCAAACCTTGGAAAACTAACACATATTGATTCTTATGCATTCAGCTTTAATGAATGGAGTCTTCACGGGATTATAGTAAAGTGCCAAGTCAACATGAAATTGGCTTACCTTCCCATCCAACGCTATTGAATTCAGCTTTATAGCATCAGCCGGAAGTCTCTTATCGATTCTGCAAATACTGGGTGTCATTTACTCCATGAACGTTAACGCAAATCCAATTGCGCCTTCACCCTTCATTGTACAGTCAGTTGTAATGCTCTCCTCGCACCAGAATTGCTTCCCACGCTATTCACTTAACTTCTGCACTGCTACTGGAACACAAAAATTAACATCGTTCTAATTGAATTCCAAATAAAAAGAGTGTTAAAACAACAGCCCCGCGCCTGCTTGCCATTGACTTATAAGTAAGATCCAGCCTCATTTCAGAACTCGCTTCTACTACAGTTCGCAGAGAGGATTAACAATCTCTGCGTCCATAATTTTTCCTACGCCATCCTAGAAATCGACTTTCAAAAGTCAATATAAAATACCCATTTGGATTGAAATATGGTTCAAACATCCTCTACGCTGGTCAATCCCTCTTGCATTCTTCTCAAAAAATGTAGAATCGATATTCACTTAAATCGGTTCTCTTTTCACAATAATTCAATTTCATAATTCCAGCAACAGAGTTTTTACTCGGACTCTGCGCCATACATCGACCTTTCCATAGCTTGCATTCAATACTTCTTTTGATACCCATTCCATCAATCAGCGATTCAATCGATCATGAACACACCAGAGTCGATGTGTCCACACGTGGATCAACATTGACAGAAGTCAGTCTTTCAACGCCAATCCTATCTGCATCTTTCATAAAAAGATCAACGCATTCAACGAACACTGATACGTTATCCATCGAAAGACCCAACTTTATTTACACCTATTTAATCCTTTACACATGATGATAGCACATTTCAACATTCATCTCAACGATTCTGGATTGAGTTGTAATATGGAAATTGACATTGATTTATAAAATCGAATCTCATAAAAAATATGTAGCAAATTATTACTGCATTGGAAGAGTGTCCATTACAGTTTTCTCTTACAAACCAGCGACATACACCAAGTCAATTTATAATGAATTCCAATTCATTCACACAATCTAAACTCAGAAAGAAGGCGTAATTTCCATAAAAATTAAATTCTATTTTAATTCACACAGCACTTACATAATAATCTCCTTCCTTGGCCTGATTTCCAAATCATTGGCCCTTTACAAACTCCCCGAAGGCTTTCAAATAGAAACCCCTACTCTCTTCTCACACTCTCTCTGATCTCAATGCCTTTGAGGTTTGATAATTTATACAAATTTAATAGAACCAATTTTGGCTCTCATCCCTTCAATCACTCAACAAACCCCCAAATATCTCAAAAATCCTAAAATCACTCTTGAATCCCTAAGGATCCTCTCTCACCCATAATTAATGAAACTAATTTCTAAATTAATAATTTAGAAAAATCTCACATCCCTTTACATCCTCAACTGACTAACTTCTCTCATATTCTCAATTATTTACAATATTTAATTACAAATACATAAAACCCACTCAAATTATTCATAAAAATCTAGCTCCTCTAAAAACTTAAAAACCCCTAAGTTTAAAATACAAAGTATTTTCCTCTTCGTCTAATACTCTTGCATCAGACTCCCAAGGTTGAAAATGATCACGATCTCCTGATCATGCATTTTAATTCTTTGTCCTTGTCTTCTTGGATCCCATACTTTGTTTTGCAGGTCATCATCTGCTGTCGCTCGCTGCTTTTCTCTAGGTTTCCATATCTTGTTTTGCATCCTGCCTCTAGCTATGCTTTCATACTCTGCTTTTGTCTTTCCCTTGCTGAAATTCTTCTGCTTTCTTGCTTTTGTCTGCTACTTTTGAGACACCTTCATCATCAGTTTTCTGATGCTTTCAATCTATATGTCCAGCCTTTCCTCTGTCTAGAAATTTCTTTGCCTACTGCTGCTGCCTTCAAATTCTGTTGTTTTAGCTGCTGTAGCTGCTTCTGCTGTTACTGCTTTTCTTGCTGCCAACATTGATATTGCTACTATCAATGTTGCCTCAGCTGCCTCAGGTTTTACTCCTGCAGTTATCACCCCACATGTTGCTGCCTCCCAAACTTCCTGTCCCTCTGCAACATTCTTTTGCTCATTACCTGCAAACTTATCTTCAGAAAATAAATTATCATCTAATTCTCTTCCTGCAGTAACATATCCATTTATCTCTATTTGTATGCTAGTAAGAAAAATCAATTTTAACAAACTAGTATCTGCTCCTTCCACAACTTCAAGCAAATTTACTTCAGTGCCTGCAACTTCTTCCTCTAGTTCAAATGTCTCTAGCAAACATTTCAGCCATTTATTCTCAAGCATTTCATCAACATGCTGCAAATTAGTTCCAGCATAACCTTTGTCTTCCCTTTCAACAATCTTCAGTAATTGTCCATCATCATCTTGATTGATTCTGGCAATCAAATCAAGTTCTTCAAACACTACAGCCTCATCTTCTATCACTGTAGTAGTCCAAAATTCTGCCCCACAGTCTTCTCTTGGCTATACAGACAAGCCAACTCTTTCTTGTCACCCATGGTAACAAGCCTCTGCATATGACACATGACTGTCTCATCTTCTTTCCGCAACAGTTCTTCTTCTTCCAAGACAATTCCAAGTGATGGACTGTCTTATGTATCACCTGTAAACACAATCAAATTGTCAGCTTTAAAATCACAAGACCCAATGGTCCCACTTGTTGATTCAGTCACCAAGTTTCTCTCTGTAGTTCCAAGTCTTGTTCAGGACTCATAAAATCTTCACTGACTTTCTCCTCAACTTTCTCTGGCAACACTTCAGTATGTTGCTCTAAGTTTTCTTCCAACTCCTTTGTCAGCACATCAGTATGCTGATTTGCATTCACCATGAGACTGTCAGCTAGTCTCTCCTTCTTTCCATCATCTGCTTCATAACTGCCATTCATGAAAACTTTCTTACCTTGCTTCTTCAGAAAATTATCCTGTGTGTAAGTTCTCTGCATCTCCAATTCTCTTCTCTAAAGATCTAGTTTCCTATACAATTCAAAAATTTCATTAGGAGTAGAACTTGGAAACTTCACACAATTTTCCATACCTTCACCAGATCTTGACCAATCATCAGTTGGTCCTTCTCTCTCTGCACCAATATTCTGATTAGACTCCTTTGTCTTCATTTCCTCCTGAGATCTTGCTATCTCATCATTGATCTGAAAAGACTTCAGATTCAATTATCTCTTCTGAAAAAACTCTAAAGCTTTCTCATCTGCCTGTGTTGTACCTGAAAATATACACACCTCATTAGTTTTAAAACCACAAGACTTTTTAGTCTTGACTGCTTCCTCCAACACTTTCCTTTGAATAGATCTGCACGTGGAATCTTCAAATTCCATCTCTGGCTCAAGAACTCTAAGTTCTTCTTCCAATAAGGCAATCACACTTTTCCTCAACTTCATCTGCAATGGTTTCCAAATCACTCTCTTTCCCTTTAGTGGAAAGATCCATCCTCCTTTCTGGTTTTCCTGCTCTTGCAGCCATTCCTGTAGTACCTACAATTGTACCTTCATTACTGCAATTTATCTTTCTCTGACTTTATCAGTCATCTTATCTATGTGGTATTCCTCTGAACCTCTTCTCTGATCCTCCATAATCATCTTCTCCATGAGTTTCTCACTCACCATGAGTTGCACTAACCTCTGCAACAAAAAGCTCTCCTGCTGCCACTTACCTCACCAATCCACTTCACTGGACCCGGTCTTTTGGTAAGTACTGATTCACTGCCTCTGGAACCTCTTGAGCACTCTCCTCCACTCTCTCTCTAGGCTATCTCTTCAACTCACTTTCTCTTTAGGACACTGCAATTGTCCTCCCTATCTAGCCTTTAGCTGAATGTCAGGTTCACTGCCATCATATTGTCTGCAACCATAAACTTTAATCACAAATTCCAAATCAGAAAATTATCTCACCTTTAAGATCCTGCATGATCTTTTCCTCCATTCGTTTCTGAAATCCTGTTCACTGCAATTGTGTAGCTTGCAGATCAGATTTAGAACATATTCAAATAAAACACTCTTCAGTTCTCAATAGAACCTTCTTGCACTCATTCAGAAAAAACAAACATCTTCCATTTCAACAGAGCCTTCCTGATCTGATACCAAAATGATGCAAGGCCAACCCTGCAATACCCAGAATCTCTCCCAATACCATGCATGTAAAAATGAATCTCAGTAAATGCCCCAATTAAAACTCAAGTCTAGCAATTTCACAACTTTTTCAGAAGCTGATAGTCTCACATATGATGATTATAACAACCATTTCATAAGTGAAAACTCTCTTTCAATAATTACCTCATGGTTATGAACCCATACACAACCCAAATTCCCATTAAATCACATATTCAAGGTTGTTTCTCAAATGAAATTGCTTTTCCAAAGGTATTTAGAAAAAGACTATAGCTAAACCTCATTGGTTCCACCTTCCATCACTCTAAATATAAATAGACTCCTTTAATACACAGTAGGATCCCATTTTAAAAATCCAACATTGTTTCAAGGCCCTAAGTGTTCACCATACTATTTATTGACGCACAATCTATGCATATTCACCATGATTCTAATATAAAAGTTTGAACCTTGGAAAACTAACACATATTGATTCTTATGCATTTAGCGTTAATGAATGGAGTCTTCATGACATTATAGTAAAGTGCCAAGTCAACATGAAATTGGCTTACCTTCCCATCCAACGCTATTGAATTCAGCTTTATAGCATTAGCCGAAAGTCTCTTATCGATTCTGCAAATACTGGGTGTCATTTACTCCATGAACGTTAACGCAAATCCAATTGCGCCTTCACCCTTCATTGTACAATCAGTTGTAATGCTCTCCTGGCACCAGAATTGCTTCCCACGTTGTTCACTTAACTCCTGCACTGCTACTGGAACACAACAATTAACATCGTTCTAATTTAATTCCAAATAAAAAGAGTGTTAAAAAAACAGCCCTGCGCCTGCTTGCCATTGACTTATAAGTCAGATCCAGCCTCATTTCAGAACTCGCTTCTACTACAGTTCGCAGAGAGGATTAACAATCTCTGCGTCCATAATTTTCCCTACGCCATCCTAGAAATCGACTTTCAAAAGTCAATATAAAATACCCATTTGGATTGAACTATGGTTCAAACATCCTCTATGCTAGTCAATCCCTCTTGCATTATTCTCAACAAATGTAGACTCCATTCAACTCAAAACATGAATCGATATTCACTTAAATCGGTTCTCTTTTCAAAATAATTCAATTTCATAATTCCAGCAACAAAGTTTTTACTCAGACTTTGCGCCATACATAGACCTTTCCATAGATTTCGTTCAATACTTCTTTTGATACCCATTCCATCGATCAGTGATTCAATCGATCATGACCACACCAGAGTCGATGTGTCCACACGTGGATCAACATTGACAGAAGTCAGTCTTTCAACGCCAATCCTATCTGCATCTTTCATAAAAAGATCAACACATTCAACGAACACTGATACGTTATCCATCGAAAGACCTAACTCTATTAACACCTATTTAATCCTTTACACATGATGATAGTGCATTTCAACATTCATCTCAACTATTCTGGATTGAGTTGTAATATGGAAATTGACATTGATTTATAAAATCGAATCTCATAAAAAATATGCAGCAAATTATTACTGCATTGGAAGAGTGTCCATTACAGTTTTCTCTTACAAACCAGCGACATACACCAAATCAATTTATAATGAATCCCAATTCATTCACACAATCTAAACTCAGAAAGAAGGCGTAATTTCCATAAAAATTAAATTCTATTTTAATTAACACAACACTTACATAATAATCTCCTTCCTTGGCCTGATTTCCAAATCATTGGCCCTTTACAAAATTCCCGAAGGCTTCCAAATAGAAACCCCTACTCTCTTCTCACACTCTCTCTGATCTCAATGCCTTTGAGTTTTGATAATTTATACAAATTTAATAGAACCAATTTTGGTTCTCATCCGTTCAATCACTCAACAAACCCCCAAATATCTCAAAAATCCTAAAATCACTCTTGAATCCCTAAGGGTCCTCTCTCACCCATAATTAATGAAACTAATTTCTAAATTAATATTTTAGAAAAATCTCACATCCCTTTACATCCTCAACTGACTAAATTCTCTCATATTCTCAATTATTTACAATACTTAATTACAAATACATAAAACCCACTCAAATTATTCATAAAAATCTAGTAAAAACTTAAAAACCCCTAAGTTTAAAATACAAAGTATTTTCCTCTTCGTCTAATGCTCCTACATCATTCATCCCCCCAGTCATCCATTGAGTCCTGATTTTGACTATGGTTCTATTGATTCATCAAGTTCTTCCTTTGATTTCGCGTCTTCTCAACCCGTTACCGCCACCATGTCAAACACCAACACAAGTGCGAGAAACCAAGGTGGTAACCTAGGCGCTAACCCAAGTAACCCCACTAGTGGAACCTCTTCTGGTATGGTCACTTTTACTCCATTACTACCCTTCACGGTTGGTTTGAGTCTCCTCGATTTAAACCAGTTGATCAATGAACCTCTTCTCCATAACCCCAATTGTCTAGTTATGCCTACCAGGATGCCTTATGACATATCCAAGTTTGAAGGAAATCCTAGAGAAGATCCAAAAAGTCATGTTCGCTCATTTCATATGTGGTATTAATCCAATTATATTACTGAAGACTCCATTTGTCTTCTTCTATTCCAACACATCCTTACTAGAGCTACTGGTAAGTGGTATGTCGATCAACCTAGCACCACTCATTCCACTTTTGCGACGCTTGCCAAAGCTTTCCTCTCTTATTTACAGTTACCTCTCTGTTAAGACACTAGTATCAAACTCTTGAATTCGTTCCATCAAACATCTTCCACTTTCCTATTTGATCATGTTCAATAATGGCATAGAAGGAGGAGCATGTGTCGGGCCCATGAATTCGAAGACTGTGTTTACATGGATTGGTTCCTTAGATATATTTTTTCCCCCATAGGTAAATATGTCACTTCACACTTCCCTCAGTCTGAGGAAGATGCACTCCAAGTAGATTTGAAATATGAATTGATCTATGCTAAGTCAGGTTATGTTTATACCCTTCTTCCTGATCTGCCTCGACCTGGTGCTATTACTACATTGGGGGCATCTCATGCTACATACGGTATCGTTGGATCCATTAACACCATCACCCTCAACCATATACTCTTCCTCTGATGAGTTATGGTAAACCCTAGGGGGGACCAGTTCATCTTACATTTAACCCCCTCCATAAGGTAACCATTATTGAGGTCAATGCATGTCATATGCATATCCTGTTGTGTAACCAACTCCAAAAAGAGAAGAAAAGAGATATCAACGCCTTAGAAATGAGCCACTTCGAGGGGGAAACCTCCAATACATTACATAAATGAACAATTCTTGGATGATACAATTTACAAAACCTCCTTTCTATATATAGGAGTCCATAGGGCCATAATGTAATCCTAGTGGGCCACAATGTAATCCTAGCCGACCTAACAATAATAATTTAAGGGCACAATAATAACAAAATGGGGTTTACAAGGGCACAATAATAACAATAAGGGGGTTACACTAACAACAATAAGGGACTATACTAGTAATATAGGGACCTAACATGCCCCTCTCCTTCAAAAAAAGTGTTGTCCTCAACGCTTGAGTAGCTCTGGGTGCTTTTGTATAAAATTCTCATCCTCCCATGTAGAATCTTCAGTGGGTAAGTTCTTCCACTTGATGAGATACTCTGAAATTGATCGATTCCGTAGTTGTCGAGTTCTTGTTTCCGTGACTGCTTCCGGTTCCAATATGATTTTCCTTCCTCATCAAGTTCTGGAAATATTGTTTGAACTGGAATATTTTCACCTATAACCTTCTTTAAGCATGAAACATGGAAAACTTGATGTACTCGTGAAGAAGCAGGAAGCTCCAATTTGTATGCCATAGTACCAATCTTTTGCAACACCTTATAACGACCATAGTACTTTGGCGATAATTTATTATCCTTCTTAGCTTGCTTGAGGGACATTTGTTTGTATGGTTGTAGTCGTAAAAATACCCAATATCCTACATACAAAACTTCTCTCGCTGTAATGTTGATCTGCCTGTTGTTTCATTCGATTTTGTGCCAAATTTAGGTTATCCTTTAAGAGTTGGAGAACTTCTTGTTGATGCTCGATGTGATCTTCCATTGCTTGAACCTTCGAATTTTCCCTTAAAGATGATGTGATCAATGGTGGATGATATCCATAAAGTGCCATATATGGGGTCATTTTTACTACAGTATGGAAGGAAGTGTTATACCACCATTCAGCGAGAGGTAACCACTTGACCCATTGTGTTTGTTTATCAGATACAAAACAACGAAGATATCCTTCCAAACATTTATTTACTATCTCAGTTTGACCATCAGATTGAGGATGATAAGATGAGCTATAAGCTAATTGAGTACCCAAACAAGAAAATAACTCCGTCCAAAAATTTCCAGTAAAAATGGGATCTCTGTCGCTCACAATAACCCTTGGGCTTCCATGTAACTTTTGAATTTTGTCCATAAATGTAGTAGCAACTGTACTTGCTTTAAATGGATGAGATAATGCACAAAAGTGTGCATACTTGGTAAGTCTATCAACTACCACCATGATGACATTCTTTCCCTCGGACTTAGGTAAACCTGTGATAAAATCCATTGAAATCTCCTCCCAACGTTGACTTGGAATGGATAAAGGTTGTAGAAGTCCCGGGGTCTTAATTGTTTCCACTTTATTTTGCTGGCAAACCAAACATTCCGCCACAAACTTTTGAATATCGGATTTAAGGCCATCCCAAAAAAATTCTTTCTTCACCCTGTGGTAAGTTTTTAAAAATCCTGAGTGTCCTCCTAAAGGAGAAGTGTGCAATTCCAGAAGAATATTTTGTTTTAGTTGGGAATTCTTACAAAGATATAAGCGATATTTGTACCATAAGGAATCATTTTCCAACTAAATGTATCAGATGTACTAGGATCTTGCTGCAACTTTTGAATGAGTGTCCATACATCTTTGTCCTTCTTCCATTCATCTCTTGCTTCGGTCATCCAATCTGGTTGGATAATAGAAATGGCACAAAGCAATGCTTCCACCTCTTCATTCTTTCTTGAGAGTGCATCTGCAACAACATTAAGCTTTCCTTTTTTGTAGATTATTTCAAAGTCATAACCAAACATCTTTGTGACCCATTTTTGCTGCTCTTACGAAGATAGTCTTTTTTCCAAAAAGTGTTTAAGACTATCATGATCAGTTTTTACCTTGAAGTGTCTTCCCATTAGGTAAGTTCACCATTTCTTTAGTGCATGCAGTATTGCTAACATTTCCTTCTCATAAATAGGTTTCTGTAAATACTTTTCTTTGATTGGACGACTTTCAAAAGCAATGGGTCTTCCTTCCTGCATTAAAACTGCACCAATTCCATTTCCTGAGGCATCACATTCCACAATAAAGGTTTTTGTGAAGTCTGGCGTAGCTAAGACCGGTGCTAGGCGCATTGCCTCTTTAAGATGTTCAAAGGCCTTAGTTGCTTCAGGAGTCCATGAAAATGCATCTTTCTTCAATAATGTTGTTAGAGGTGCTGCTATTCTCTCATAATTCTTAACAAACTTGCGATAATACCCTGTTAACCCGAGAAATCCTCGCAACTACTTTATGGTTGTGGGGACTTTCCATTCCTTAATGGCTTTAATTTTGTTAGGGTCTACATTAACACCCTCGTGAGATACAATATGACCCAGATATTCCACCTCTTGTACTCCAAAGAAACATTTGGATGTTTTTGCATATAATTGTTTCTCCTGCAATAGTTTGAGCACCCTGTCAACATGTTGAACATGATCCTTCCAAGACCTGCTGTAGATTAGTATATCATCGAAAAATACTAGCACAAATTTTCTAAGGAAGGGTTTGAAAATGGAATTCATCAACCCTTGAAATGTAGAAGGTGCATTGGTAATGCCAAAAGGCATGACCAAAAATTCATAATGACCCTCATGAGTTCGAAATGTTGTTTTTGGAATATCTTCAGTCTTCATTCTAATTTGATGATATCCTGAACAAATATACAACTTGGTAAAATAAATTGCTCCATGTAATTCATCCAATAATTTATCAATCATAGGAATGGGAAATTTATCTTTAATGGTGAGCTTATTTAGCTCCCTATAATCCGGACACATTTTCCATGATCCATCCTTCTTGTGTACCAATACTACGGGAGCAGAGAAAGAACTTTGACTAGGTTGAATTATACCCGCCTCTAACATTTCTGCAATCATACGTTCAATTTCGCTCTTTTGGAAGTAAGGATATCTATAAGGCCTGATGTTTGGAGGAACACTTCCTGGAATGAAATGAATAGCATGATCATGATCACAAATAGGTGGGAGTCCTTTGGGAGTTTCAAACACCTTGGAATGATTGTCCAAGACTTGTTGGAGATCTGCAGAAATAGATGATTTTGATGTCGGAACTTCTAGTGAGGATAATTGTGCAATTACGCCTTGTTGTTATTTCTTTATAAGCTTTGTCATGACATTAGAGCTTATTATCCTTCCCGGATTCCCTTCAATACCCCGTAATTCAACTTCCTTTCCTTCTGAAAAAAAATTCAAGAAAAGTTCTTGAAAATTAAAAGCTACCGTCCCCAAAGATTGTAACCATTGTACTCCTAGTACAACATCAGCATCTCCCATAGGAATGGAAAGCATTGGACTAGTCAATACATATTCCCCCATGGTTAGCTTGATATTATGGCATTTTCCAGAGCAATTTATAGTTCCTCCATTTGCAACCATCACTTGACATTCTGGTGCTGGGTATAGGAAACAATTTAATTCCTTGGCTACCTTACAGTGAATAAAATTATGGGTGCTACCTGAATCAATCAACACTATTACCCTTTTATTCTTGATCTGTCCTACTATCTTGAGAGTTTGAGGAGTGGTAATTCTGGCCAGTGCATTACATGATATGGTCGGATTCATTTCTTCCTCTTCTATGGCTGGTTCCTGGTGTATATCCTCTTCTTTTTCATTTTCTTCTTCTCCTTCACAATCTATGTAAAATAATTTCTTTTCAGCACACTTATGACCTTTAGTGTATTTGCTATCACAACTGTAGCAAAGCCCTTTTGCTCTTTTTTCTTCCAATTGTTGTGGTGTCAACCTTGTAGGTTGTGGAAATCTAGATGTAGCAACACTTCCTTCTTTATAGAATTGGGTGGTAGGCTTCCTTGTCGCCATAACTTTACATTCAACTTTTCTTGCCAACCTGAATGCCTTCTCCAATGAATCAGGTTCCAGAACGCGAACTTCATGTTGGATGTTATCCTTTAAAGTGCCTATAAAGAGATCAATCCTGTGTTCCTCTGGAATATCAGTTACCCTTATATTCAATTTTTGGAAGTCCTCAATGTGCTGCCCCACTAAACCCTTTTGTTTGAGATTTATCAATTGGCTAAAGAAGGTGTTGCTCTTTGTATCCTCATAATGTGCTATCATTTCTTTTGTAAAAATTGACCAAGTGACAATTTTTTTACGGGAGCAAAGCCATCGATACCGTACAAATGTATTTTTTTCTAAATGTAAAGTTGCAATGCGTACCTTTTGTGTGTTTTGCACGTTATGGAGATCAAAATATTGCTCCATCTGTAGTATCCATGTTACAGGATCCTTTCCATCAAACTTCCTCATATCCATTTTTGGAAAATGGCGGTTCTTCCCACCAACATTAGAGTTTATCAAATCATGATTAAAATTGATTTTGTTCTCATCATGAGGTTCTTCTACTATCTTTTCACCATTAGGAAACATTTCTTGTATCAACTTTGTCAAACCTTCGATGTCTATTTTTAGATCATTCTTCATGTTTTCCATCTTAGCTTCCATGCCAGCTTCCATGCCATCCATCTTAGCTTCCACGCCATCCATCTTAGCTTGCACGCCATCCATCTTAGTTTCCACGCCTTTCTTCAAAACTTCCATTTCATTTTTTGTTTCTCTTTGCGAGAGTGAAATTTGTTGCACTTGCTCTTGTAATTTTGATAGATCATGTTGCAATTCTTCATCTTCACGAGTCATAGTAGAGCCTTCTGAAGGCTTAATGGGTGTTGAATTATTTTTACGGGGAATTTTTTAGAACCCAGTACTGATATCTATTCTACAATATGCCCTTGGAATCAATTCAAATTGATTCTTCTAACAAAACTTATGCAATTCGAAAAAAAAAATACACACATTTTTCTCGCTTTTGAGGAGCTCGATATTGAAATTGGATTATATTTGTGATTACAAAACTTCAATATTTTATTTTTGGTACCAACGTAGCCCTCTGAATTATCTTTCGAATGCCACAGGTCTGACATGATTTAGATTCTCCAAGACAAAGTTGTGTCCAATCTCCCACAATTACCTAATTATGGACTGGTTCAGTAGAGTGAACTTGTACGACCTGCCACGTGTCACTGTTTCATCCTTCATCTCCAAAATTCATAGCCAAGAAACTATAGTCTGTGTAATTTTGATTAATTTTTACGTCACTCCAATCCGATTCCCAGAGAGAGAGTTATTGAACTTTTCACACGATCACCTCTTTGAGATGAAATTCAGGAGCTTGAAAAATCACTACCTTCCACAGATCATATCTCCAAAAATATGGCGAACCAAGCTCTAAAATTGTTTGATGAATTTCTTCAGGATTTCAAATTCGCACCATAGGAATTTCAGATTCTGAACCTTCGTAGAAAAGAATTTATAGCGCAAATGCCACGATGACTTGTTTAGGAGCCTGAAAAAAAACCTAACTTCCACAGATCATATCTCCAAAAATATTGCGAACCAAGATCTGAAATTTTTAGACAATCTTCCTCTGGATTTTGGCTTCGTACCCTAAAAATTTCAGCTTCTGAAACGTCGTAGGAAAAAATATTTATCGAAAATTCCACGATGACCTGTTTGGATCAGCGAAACCCTAGAATCCAAAGCTCTGATACCAAATGTTGTGTAACCAGCTCCAAAAGGAGAAGAAAAGAGATATCAACGCCTTATAAATGAGCCACTTCGAGGGGGAAACCTCCAATACATTAGATAAATGAACAATTATTGGACGATACAATTTACAAAACCTCCTTTCTATATATAGGAGTCCATGGGGCCATAATGTAATCCTAGCCGACCTAACAATAATAATTTAAGGGCACAATAATAACAAAATGAGGTTTACAAGGGTATAATAATAACAATAAGGGGTTTACACTAACAACAATAAGGGACTATACTAGTAATATAGGGACCTAACATATCCCAAAATGAATTAGAAGATGGAAGGAATAGTTTTTTCTCAGCTATTCTATCCAAATGTCACCCCTTCTCCATATTTTAGTATGTAATACATAGCTCTCCATCCCCTCTTGCAACATCAACCTCCTCCTCAAGGTCAAATGTATGCTCATCAGAACGCAACCAATCCCCCCAACCCTAAGAAAAGGAATAAGGGGAAAGGTAATCGGAACCAAAATCTCAAGGTAATCAGGATAATGAGGGTCCACCACCTAATGCACCTTAGGTAAACTAGCCTAATCCCACAACCCAACAATAGGGAGGACATCCCAAGAAAAACAAGGCTCTTCATATGAAAAATACCTAAGCTTGGTGCAATGTATATGTTCATTATACTCATGAGTGTCACTTGTTACCTTAGATGTGCCAAGCATGGGAAGCTCAAAAAACTTATTCTAGAGGACAACAATATATCACTCCACCTCTTCTTCCTATTGTTTCATCTCAACCGGTTGTGCTTCCCAATCCTTTCCCTCACCAAGGGTATTTAACTTTTCAACCTGCACAAGGTCATGCAACTCTACAACCTCCACCATATGGTCACAATAATTATTAAATCCTTATGATAAAGTACGATGAGTTCAACACCAAACAAGTTAACCTTCAAACTTGATCACGATAATATGACAAGCCACTTGCTAAGTCCGTAATATTCCAAAATGAGAAAAGCAGAAATATAGCACATAATACTGGAAATATTAGTGTAGATCAATGCATAAAAGTGAGAGACCAATATGAAGCTTCTTTATTCATCAAAACAACATCATACATGTATAAAAATAATGGGCCACAAATCATATAACAAGATACAATAAGCATCCAATGAAGAAAACCCTCAATCTTGAGGTGCTGCTACTATATCAAAATGCCAGAGACACTGCTACAACGTAGTCATAGAAGCACTGCTACAGAAAATGAGTACACAAAAGATAAAGGCTGATATATTCCTCAAAGATAGTGTACAATGAAGATCAATGCTCTATACAACCTCCAGAAAAGAACCCAAAAGGATCTCCGAGAAAAACACCCAAAAATACAATATGAGCTGCAACCTTAGGGATGAAATTCTGTTGCAACATAGTAACAAAGATTTATGGCTGAAGCTGATATAAAATCAAGAATTATCTCCTCCAATGGATCATCCAGATGAAAGGTTAGCCCCTTCACTGAAGAAATCACTCCCCAAATCACCTACTGCAGATACCCCTACAACTCCTCCCTAAAATAACACAGATCTAGACTGATACTATGCTGTAGGGGATAAAAACACTATGGAATAGTGCCAAATGTATCAATGATTCTCCAAGGCCTTCTTTAATAGTCTCCCAAGAGAAATGAACCTCCCTGCAATGAGATCTAGCTTAGAAATCACCCAAGTCAACCCTCCACAACTTCTTCCCTGCAACACAACACAAAACCGCAATAAGAACTGCGTTGTACATTAAGACTGAAGCCTTGGCCTGATGTCTGAATGTGGAATGTAGTGAAAATCTCTTCCTAGAGGCTTCTCAAGGAAAGAGGTGGGATTCCTGCTCGGGAACACCCTGTGCTAAACATCACTTCAATCTTAGCTAAACAGCTGAAGAAAGCTTATATGTCTAAACAGACCATATAATCAAAATATCATAATATAAGATAACATAAACGAATATGGCTAACATCTTCTTCCTTATATAAGTGATGAGTTTCCTAACCCTAGGCCCCACTCATTTAAGACACTACTTCCATGCAAAGAGTCTCCAATTAAAACTGCGTTGTCCCTCAATGAATGCCACTACTCCATGACAATGCTATTGATTTGGTCAAAGCTGACCCGGTCTAGGTGTTCTAGCCCCTTTTCACACAAAAGTGTGCTAAATTAAGCTGCCAAGATGTCCTCCTTTCACATTGGCATTGATTTTATTCATATTAAGGAGATTTATGGATCTCCATATATTCTTATTCATCAAAAAGGGAAGCAAAAAAAAAAATTAATATTCCAACTAGCTCTTGTCTTATTGGGAATATTACATTCCTCCCCTCCCAAATGTTTCTTTTTTCTCAAGAAACTGGAAAGGCTAGTTTTGAAACTCTTCTCCTCCTCCATTGGTGACACATCCATGTGATAATATCCCCTCATAAGCCAAGTGTCTACCAATCCATTCCTCCATGAAATGCTCCTCACAAGTTCTCATGAGATGCAGATGACTCGTCCCACAAGGAAGAAATAGATCCAATGAAATAATCATGGTTTGCCTAATGTTCTCCCTAAAACAGTAGCATAATAAACATGGAGAATATTTCTTGCAAAGGGCATGCTCAATCCTCCCATCCTTCCTCCATTCATTCCCATAATAAGAATAAGAACATCATCAATGTATGGGATCAAAACCAAACATACATAAATAACCATATGTAAAAATGGAGGTGGGTCATAGTCCCACATGTCGAAGTGGAGCAGTATATCCCGTGACTACCTCATATAACAATATGGTAAGTGGTTTCCCCACCACTTACTTGCTTCCATAGTCTTCTCACATGCTTTGAGAAGGTGAGAAATTTTTGGTGCCTTTGGAGTGCACCCAGAATGATAAATAATCTCCCTATATCCTCCTAGGGAGTGGCCATGCTAAAAAATGTTTATGGCCCCAAGTGGCCATGAAGTTTATAAGGAAGAATGCTCCTTCTTGGAGAAATTACCTGCATGTATATGGTAAAGGAATGAAAATAATCATAAAGTAAATTATTATGCACATAAACATGATCCTTACCATTAACCCTCCTCATTCAAATGGAGTGGCTATCCCCTCTCATTCCCAAAGAGGAAAGAGGTGGCTATGATAACTCCTTCATAGAGTTATGTATCTCCTCCATATCCACATGATCCATGAATCTCTTCAAATGCTAATATATCTCCTCTTCAAAGCCTTCCCAAGTGTATCCTCCCATGATGGTGTTGTAGGCTCTCATGGAATAAGTGTGGCTGAAGAGAAAATATTCATGTGCTGCTTGTAGCAACTTCTCCTTAAGCTTGGAAGCCATAGAAAAGAATATCCTACCATGATAGTAGATGACCTCATCTCTAACTGATTATCCCTCCTCTAATATTTGGACATCAAGTATCATGCATGTAAAAAGATCCTTGGAATAATCCACCAACAATGGATATTTACAATATGGATCTATCCTCCATATTGACAACGCTGATGATATATCACAAAGAACATCTATCATATGGCTGTCTCCTCTTTGATACCTCCCATGCCAAAGCCATATGTTGGAAGGCTGCTATCCTCCCTCTGATACTCACTTCTTAGTGCATAATATGAAATGAGAGTGGGTAATGATGATGTTGGGAGAATGTCTCCCTCCTCATTGAGTCTACCCAAGACTCTCAGTGTTGTACCATGGCCTCCCAATGCTCCCACTCCTCCTGGATCTATGAGTGGTGACACATGTTGTGAGACAGTTCTCACCAAATCCTGATCAGGTGGCCTCCCAGATGGTTTTCCACAAAACAATAATGTCTCATGGGACAAAGTCATGTGCATAATAGATGGGACTCTTAGGTCCTTGCTTCCACTGCGCAAATCCATCTTTGTTTTCTTTGTGGAAGTTGTATGTGATGGATATGTGTGCATGCCCTTAATCATCTAATTTTTTCCACTCTTTATATCCACCCATTCCTTCTACAAAGTCTCCCAATATTTGGTGACCTTCACCAAAGTAATCAACCACTACACACCCAATATCACATTGGTGTTAGGTATGTCAACCACAAAGAAATGATCAGTCAATGTATATGTCCCCATGGTGACAGATAAATATGGAACATAATGCATGCACTGCATAGTTCTAGCTTGTTGGACCAAAACAAAAAATCCCTCAAAATCATCAGTGGGTATTACCCTCCTCTACATTCGTTGGGCATCAATAAAGTTGTGGGTAGCCCCATTGTCAATCAAGATTGAAACCCTTTGATTTAATATGGAACCTCAAACCCTCAAGGTCAAGTACTTGGGTACTCCTCTCAATGATGCAAGAAGCCATTCAATTGGATCAAATTCCCCATCCCCACCTTCTGGTGGTGGTGGATCATCTCCTACTATGCTAGAGTTGTGACCTCTTTCTGGTTCCTCTTCTTCTTACTCCTCATCATCTGAGAAGACCTCTATGTAGTGTCCCTTTCTTGTTGCACATCTTTTTCTGGGTTCCCATGATTCTTGGCATGTGAATCAAAGCTTCCTTCTCCTCAAATATCTTTGGACATCATCACTAAGAGGCACTTTGTTTTGGTCCTCCTTTGAAAGAGGAGCCTTCTCTTCTTTTCCCTTAGATGGAAAAGTGGGATTTTGCTGAAATGTTGCCTTTTCTTTTGGCAAGGAATCTTGTACATCTCTAGCCCTTTTAATGGCATCTTGTATGGTAGTGGGCTTGGTATATTTAAGGAACCCATGAAGAGGTCCCGCTAACCCATCAATGAACATATAGACCCTTCTTGCTGCAGATAAATTAGGAACCATAACATAAAGTCTTAGAAATTCAGAAATATAAGTTTCTGGATTACCTGATTGTTTGAGCTTTGCTAGCCCCAAGAATGGTGCCTCTGGATCTCTTTGATCAAACATATCCACCAACATCCTTGTGAAATATAAATATGCTATCACATTGGCATGACCCAATGTAGACAAGCCATGAAACCACCAATCATGTGCCTCACCCTCAGGGTGCAGTGCTACTATCTTGATGGCGTTCATCTTTGGCACCTTGTTCAGCTAGAAGTAGATGTTAAGCTTCTCTACCCATGATTTGGTAGTGCATTTAGATGACCCATCAAATTTAGGTAAGAAAAATATTCCCATAGTTTAGTGTAGATCATGAGTCTGAATTAATCCTTCACCTCTATTGTGATGCTTGGGTCTCCTATTGTCCTTGATCTGAAAAAATTCTTGAAAAATCAAGTGATCCTTGAATCTATGAGATTGAGACTCATTCTCCATGAAATATTCTTCAAGAGTTTCTTGTTCTTGAAACCCTTCATTTCCCACTGCTAGGAATGTAGGCATTGTAGAGCATTGGGAAACTTGCTGCTACTTCACTGGTTGATCACTCCAGTGATGAGAAATGCCAAAGAATTCACCCTGTAGAAATCCTTTAGGGGATTCCTTGTATCTATCCATCCTCATCTCCTTTATTTATCTAGAAATGTCTTGCATAGTTCGAAGAAGTAGCTTTGGATACTGCTTCTCCTCATCTTCTCCTGATAAAGGGGTTTTACCCTTGTCTTCTTTATCATCTATATAATCAAACTTCTGGTGTCTTCTTCTGAGATACCTCTTCTCTCTATCTGTGAGAGGATATCCTTATTCTTATTCAATATTGGCTTTAATATGCACAGGCTGAGCCAAGATTATGCTCTGATACCACTATAATATTCCCAAATGGGAAAAGCATAAATATAACACATAATGCTGGAAATAGTAGTGTAGATCAATGCATAAAAGTGAGAGACCAATATGGAGCTTCTTTATTCATCAAAACAATAGCATATATGTATAAAATAATGGGCCACAAAGCATATAACAAGATACAATAAGGCTCCAATGAAGAAAACCTTTAATCTTGAGGTGTTGCTACTATATCAAAATGTCAGAGACACTGCTACAATGCAGTCATAGAAGCACTGCTACAAAAAATGATTACACAAAAGATAAAGGGCTGATATATGCCTCAAAGATAATGTACAATGAAGATCAAGGCTCTATACAACCTCCAGAAAAGAACCTAAAAGGGTCTCTAGGAAAAACACCCAGAAATAAAAAATGAGCTACAGCCCTAGGGTTGAAAGTATGTTGAAAAAAATTAACTGAAGAGTTATGGCTGAAGCTGATATAAAAACAAGAATTCTCTCCTCCAATGGATCCTCCGGATGAAAGGCTGGCCCCTTCACTTAAGAAATCACTCCCCAAATCACCTACTGCAGATAACCCCACAACTCCTCCCTAAAATAATGCAGATCTAGACTGATACTGCACTGTAGGGGATAAAAACACTATGGCCTAGTGCCAAATGTATCAATGATGCTCCAAGACCTTCTTTACTAGTTTCCCAAGAGAAAGGAACCCCCCTCCAATGAGATCTAGCTCATAAATCACCCAAGTCAACCCTCCATAATTTTTTCCCTGCAACACAACACAAAACCTCAACAGGAACTGTGCTGTATATTAAGATTGAAGCCTTGGCCTGATGCCTGAATGTGGAATGTAGCGAAAAGCTCTTCCTAGAGGCTTCTAAAGGAAAGAGCTGGGATTCCTGCTTGGAAACACCCTGTGATAAACAACAATTCAATCTTAGCTAAATAGCTGAAGAAATATCGTATGTCTAAACAGACCATATAATCAAATTATCATAACATAACATAACATGAATGAATATGGCTACCATCATCTTCCTTATATAAGTGATGAGCTTCCTAACCCTAGGACCCACTCATTTAAGACACTACTTCCATGCAAAGAGTCTCCAACTAAAATTGCGTTGTCCATCAATGAATGCCACTAGTCCAGGACAACACTATTGATTTGGTCAAAATTGACCTAGTCTAGGTGTTCCAACCCCTTTTCACACAGAAGGGTGCTGAATTAAGCCGCAAAGATGTCCTCCTTTAACGTTGGAATTGATTGTATTCATATTAAGGAGATTTATGGATCTCCATATCTTCTTATTCATCAAACAAGGAAGAAAAAAAAGAAACATTAATATTCCAACTAGCTCATGGCTAATTGGGAATATTACAAAGTCTGTGACTCAGTCCCAACCTCAAGTTTCCACTGAGCCTTTGTCCTCATGAAATGGTATCTTACATATCATTCAACCTAAGGTAGATGATCAGGTGCTTAAAATTATGCTAAAAAATGAAAGTTGTTGGAATGCTGTGGAACCTAAACGACCACATAGATCTCATCGTTCTGAATCCATCACAACTTGTTTCGCGAAAAATGAACACCGCATGCCCCCAGAAACACGTTCTGTCTACTTTTCCGAACAGGGAAAATGTTCAAAAATGGAAATTGATAGGGAAAATATTTGGGTGAGTATCAAGTTGCCATGTGGCCTCTTTTGGTTGGTTGAAAAGGCTTGTTAGGCCTCACCACTTATCCTCTTATGATTGGCTGCTGGTTGGAATGTTTTTATTGGTTGGAAAGGTGGCCAACCACATGCTGCCACATGGCCCAACCAGAGGCCACCATGTGGCAACACGGGAGGCCACCAGAAATTTGTTGAAGGGCCAACCGGACTAGCTGGGGGTCGAATACCAACCTCCATCCAAAAAACATAGGCACATACCATTGAGCCACCATAGTTTCTTATTAATCCTATGGCAGAAAATCATTGTTAATTTTTATGCGCCAAAGGGTCAGGGGTTGGGGACCAGGGCTTAACCCTGCCCCCCCCCCCCCCCATATAACATGCCATGTGACCCATAGTCTGAGACCGGGGGCACAACAGAGGATAACGGCCAACACAAACTGCCACCATCAACGAAGCCGCCAAATGTGACCATGACCCTTAATCATTGGCGGTCACCACTTTTTCTTAATTAAAAAAGTTAATTTTAATCTAGCAGATTATGGTAAATAATCCAGATTTAAGGCGTTAATGGGAAAATTAAGTATTCGACAATTTCACCTAGATTTCTGCGAAATTGATGCTCTGTTAACACAATTCAGGGAGAATTTGTAGGACCGGTTCGGATTTTGGGGAAATTGTGGTGTGGTTAGCAGGAAAACTAGGGAGGCTCATAACTTCTCCAGTTTTTGACCAATTTCAGACCAGAAATAGGATAGATAGGAATTTTTGGGCATTTTGAATCTAGTGGAATAGGTTTTTAAGTGATTTGTGCAATGTCAATGTATGCAATCACCATTTTGAGCATAGTGAAAGAGGGCCAAGCCATTGGAAGATGGACGAAGGAGACATAGCCCAAGAGGGGCGAACTCCTTCATCATCTTTTGTGTTGTGGTTATTATTATGGTGCATTTGCATGTTGTTTTTGTATATTTTGGATTTTATTTACATGCTTTATTTTTTTTTAAATTAACATAAAATCTCTCAAAAAATAAATTTAGACACTTTTAATTTGCAAACCCTCAAGCACAATTTTATTAATATCTCATAGAGATTTGTAGCGGTTATTCCAAATATCTCCAAAGGTCCATTACGTCAAAAAGTTGCTTTTGCTAAAGCTCCCCATACTTATAACATTATAAATGACTTGGCACAATATCTTGCTTCCATGTCAACACTGGAAGTCTTAGAGACGTGCCAATTCCAACAAAAATATCTACTCTCTGCTTTGGGTGATGTGGATTCTTCTAATGGTCATATGATTGTATTTTAAATTGATAAATCGAAACATCCTCCCCTTTTTTCATCTATTTTATTTCAAATACCAGTATCCATAAGAAATTCCATTGTTTAGTGATGTATCATAGACGAAGGTGCCTCCACCTATGTGATGGATGATAGTGTTTGGAAGAAAATTGGTTCACCTGACCTATCCCCACCCACCATCACTCTTCGTGGTTGGGACAATCATCCATTTCTGCCCCTCGACTTATATCAAAATTTTCCTATCACTATTCCCAGAAATTATATCTCTATTGAGATTGAATTCATTGATCCCCCATTAGATTATAACATTATTTTGGGTCATAGTTACACCTATGCCATGTCATTTGTTGCATCTGTGGTTTTCTGTAATATGTTATTTCCTGATATTGGAAAGATCGTCACCATCGATCAACTAACATACTATGATTCTAAGTATCATAATTCACCTCAGTCCACTATATCATCGATGAATGGAAATAAAACTATCTTGTCCCTCACCAATGTCTCTCCTATATTCTATAAATATTCCACTTTGCTTGGTGCTTATTATTGTCTAGCACCTACCCCTTATGAATCTAGCTCATCTGGTGTTTTCATGCTTCAAGCGTCACAAGCTACTCATAAGTGGTCTGGTACACCAATATAACAACCAACACCTGCAGAACCTGTTGTTCTCAACTTAACCCAACCTTTAGGTATAATTCCTCAAGGATTACTTCCTTCTCCTGGCTTCTCTCCTAGTCCTTTCCAACCTGGAACCATTCCCCTAGGTCTTAACCATCAAGTAGTAGTTCCTCTAGGTCATTATCCTTCTGGTAATATAAATTTCCAATCCCCCCCACTTGTAATTTTTTCTATCCTTGTCATGGCTATGTTGAGTCTTCCTAATATCACCTTCGGGGTCCTAGTTTGGTACATTGATCATTGCGCATATACTCCCATGATCAACTTAAACCTTACAATGCTTTGACCCTTGTTCAACATTTTTTTCGTACCACTTCATTTGCTTCACTTCCATAGAAACCTCAACAAGAACCTACTCTTCTTGCAAAAGCATCTGGTGAGGGTGGCAAAGCCTAGAAAAATGGAACCAAAGATAAGGCATCCCAAAAACCTCTAACTCCTCCTAAGCCTACCCCTCCATGTCCTTTATGTTATGTTGATGGACATGCCACCAATAATTATCTTGAAATTCCCCATATTAAGAGTGGTATTTTATACCTTTCCTAACTCTAACATTCTTGAGGTCGATGTCACCTTACCCGAGTCAACTAAGAAAAAAAAATCATTACACATGAATCACCCTTATTATTTTTGTGATAATTATGGCCATTATTCTCACCATTGTCCCTGTCTCAAAGATTTTTGTGATACACTTCAAGTGCTTCCCAAATCAGATGATGATCGTAGTGAATCGACCCCATCTCTACATGTGGATTCTGGTCCCATTATCATGCTGTAACAAGAGGTATCTCAACCACCCATTGTGATCCCTCCTCCCGATGTCGAGATGACGAATAACAACACTTATATTATCTACCTATTTTCATCCATGGGATTGATATATTGGGACTCTCTTGGAGTTTTCTATTGTGATTACGTCAAACCTTCTTCGTTGAATACCCTGGTCTCAACATCAGTAGATGTTCCATATACTATTCGTTTATCCCTTCATGTTGTTAATGTGCATGTGAACCTTATCTCTCATGAGGATGCTTCAGGGAGTTCATCCACATCATGTGGTATCTCCTCCTCCCGTCCTCCCATATTTCATTCAAATGAAGACATTATGGAATCCATGACCACCTGTGATTATCCTTGGGACGATGTGCACCATAATTTGTATTTCATTTCACAACAAACCCATGATCAATATGTTGTGGATTCCACAATCATCCTCACCTCTTTTTGAACCCAAAAATCTGCCCTCCCCCCATCTTAACCGTGATGCTGAACGACGTATTCAACATCAAGCCCCTTTCTACCTTCTCATTAATGATGATCTTTGTTGTCCCGGTGTCAACACTATCTCTAGTCGTTGTCTCACCCATTCATTGTCTTCCTTCAACTTTCAGATGGATTGATCATCCACAGCTCATATTGTTTATTCCGATGGTGCAAGTCGCTTCTTGAGGAATATTGCCTAGGTAGCTGGGGCCATTTTCACCCCTCTACATTTTCTAGTTCACTCCAACAACACATAAATTGGATTTTCCACCAATAAAAAAGCCGAATATGATGTTGTGATAGGTTTGTTAGTCGATGACCTTAATCATTGTGTCCTTATACTTCATGTTCTTATTGATTCCTTGGTACTTGTAGGTAAGCTTAGAGATACTTGTCTAATATATATAGACCTAGAAGGATCTAATTTCCTAAGTGAGGGTTTGTTGCAGCAGGATCCAATACCCTTTTACAAGAGATTGCCTTTTTGGTTCCTTACACACTTAAACACCTCTCCAATTAAAACAGATCTATCTTCCTAAAAACAAAGTGCCTATGGTTGTCTAAGATTCTAGTCCTTTTACAAGGTTTCAGTTCACAGAATCTCTTCCAATTTCTTAGATTAACACACTAAAAAAAATAATCTAATTCCTATGATTTGTTTGAGATCCTATTCCTCTTACAACGACTCAACTCACAGAGTCTATTTCAAATCAGCACACTTAAATCAAACTCATTTTAAAACAGAGATCAAGGTAATAATTTCGAATTCAATCAACAATTAAATCCTCTTACAAGGTTTACTCATTAATCTAGTAATTGAATTTTTCAATTATAACCATGAACATAAAGCAGAAATAATGAATGAATTAACAAACACAAACCCTAATTAAGATCTATGAACTCAAAGCATGAAAATTAAATGGAAATGCAATATCAAATCTGAATATGTAAATATAATGGAAAGATAAAGAAAAGTGCACCACCACTGCATGGGGGCCCTCCACATGTAATAAGCACACTTGGAGTAACTTCAAATGGAGAAAATACTAGATCATAACACCATGTAGAACTGACTCTCTGTCTCTATTGAAGTCTGGAAATCAATTACATAAAAACGGAGTTTTGAGCTTGGCACATAAATCTCATGTCTTTGTATGTCTCTCTCTACATATCAACTAGCCTTGAACATCCTTCTTCTAACTATTTATCATAAATTACAAAAAAAAAGGAAGATATTCTCGTTCCACCAAAACCTAACTGAATTCCAAAGAAGTTTGAATTAGTTTTAATCCTTAAACATAAGAAAAATATCAAGTCTGCTCATTTATGATTCAGAGTTTTCTGCTGAACTAGCTAGGTTTGACCAGCGTTGACCGGATACTTAGGAACTTATATTTTGAGGTTGAATAGATTTTTCATCATCTGTGTACATTCCAGATTAATCCCTCATCCTTTGTTTTGATCTACCTGTCACGCCACATGTCAGAACATAAAGCAGTTACAGGAAGTTACCAGAACCTATAATTTCTTGAAAATTTTTAGTTTTTAACACAAAAATTCCACAAATTGATTTCAATGTAAAAATAACAATTATGATACTATATTAATCAATTTCAATAGGATATAAAGGATTTATGAAGGTTTAGTAAGGAAAATGGTGGATAATCATGAGATTTTTGGATAAAAATATAGGCCATGAAATGATACCAACACAAGCCATGAAATAAACTCTGGGAACGAATGGGTTGTGGGGTAAATTTGGTAATAAAGCCCTGAATCAACAACTCTAATTACATCTTCCCCCCGTCGTTGAAAGCCAAAGATCTTGGCCTTAGTACGGGCCACATTCAAAGGGTAAACTGTGTCGTAGAGATGTGACTGGGCATCCGTGAGTGGTTTGGGGCCCGGAGTAGTCCTGACCTCGTGAGCTTGAGGGGTTTCGGGGGTGGAGCGTTTCATTTTTTCCATAATAATTGGAACAAACAATAAAATGGAAATAATGAAAGGGACACGAAGAAATACCTAAGGCAGTAGGGAAAGTGATGTGAGGGTGAAAGGTGGCCAACACTTGAGTTTTTTAACTGGACCTCTGACAGAGTGAAACATTGGTAAGAGACCATAAAATTGAAATAATAGAGAGTAAAAATCATTGTGAAAGAAGGGTTTTTTACTGGGTAATAGGGCGGGACGAAAAAGGTAGGGCTGACATTAGGAGGACGTTGGCAAACAGGCACGTGGCACGTGGTTGTTGGTCGACAGCAGCGAGGTAGGTGGGGGGACCACGTGCCAGGCACAGGAGTACAGGCTTTTGTACCTCGACCAAACTTACCTTACCTTGAAACTTACCTATGCTAGATGTGTGTTGGAGGGTCGCTCCAGTTTTTGTCAGGTCGAACAATGGTATCTGTTATCACCAAAATCGTACCTGATTGGCTGCTAATCAGACAAATTCAGTGTAACTATTTCAAACCAATCTTGTGACTAAGGCTTAGCCTCCTCAATCTGAGAGGGATCTCTCAAGGGTTAATGATATGGAATAAAGTTATATATGGCTAACTCTATTTAGGAAATAAACTGGTTATGATGAATGTAGGTTGAAAATATCAGAGCTTAATACCATTGGGCTATGGATTCAGTATAAGGGATCTCAATAACAAGGTTTTCCTTGTGGAAGCTGAGGCTTATAAATATTTCAATGAAAGAGTAAGACATACAGGAGGTTTTCAATAGCTTGAGGTTCAAATGAAGTCAGAGCGTATGATACACAAATTCTAAGTAATGAGACATCAAGACATTGGAAGAAAACTATTAAGAGAGATAAATCATGGCTTAATACTTAAAGGAAGGCAAAGCATGAACAATCACGAGTTCTAAGTAATAATAATTAATAAATTGAAGAAAACCTTTGAAAATATAGGACAATAACTCAGTGAAATATAATAAGAATCTCAGGTGAAGAAAACTTGTGTTGTTACTATATATAGCAAAAACTCCAATAGCTTTATAATCAAATAGTATTCTGAGATAACATCTCCAACCTGATGAGTGTATATTGAAAATAATATCAGTATGTAGGCATTGGTCTTATGGAGTCAAAACTTTCAGTGATTCAGTGATTTACTTGACATGGAAGTTGAGGCTGTTCATATTTTCTAGAAGTAGGACACACACAAATAAAACATGAGTATACACAATCAATTCACATATAAAGCAAGTCAGAGCATCTCATAGATGAATTCTGAGTAATATAAGTGAAAACCACTGCAAGTGAGATACATAAGAGGTAAAAATAGAATAGGAAAGCGCTACAAAATCCTTCAAAATCTCAAGTTGTTCAAGTAAGAGATCTCTGTATTAGCTGAAACAGTCCATTACAATAAGCTGCTATTTTGCCAAAAATCTTCCAACCCTTGAAAAATTCGACCCATTGGCCTTTAATAGACTTCTTACCTCATCAGATGATCTACCTCTAGGCTAGATACATCGAATTTCTGTCCACTGACACCTTGCATAACCATAAAACATGAAATTTATTACAAAAAGACACTTATCCTATTGGACAGGCCTATTTCAAAAAGGACTCAAACTCCTTATTACTATCTATAACAACCTTATCTATTTGAAATTATATCATTGACAAGTGTATCATCACATGGTCAAATTTGGATAATGGCATTCATTTCTTCATGACCACTTAGATGACCTCCTCAAAAATAGGAAATAGAACCCTGTTTTTTAGGCAAAGGATATTTTTCGTTCTTTGAACGTTCTGACTATCATTTAATCTTCATTTCATGGTCCTTGGTTGTTGAAATTTCGCTTAACATGTCCCATAACTCTTTCATATCAAACATATGTCTAAAAATGATTAAAAAACAACTCAAAATAATGTAATGTATTGCGCTACGAAAAGACAACAGTTTCGTAGCGCTTTCTGTAGTGTTGCCATTACCAGCCTTTGTCATCCAAAATTTGACTCTTTCCCCTTGAATCATATTTATCACCCTTCAAAACATCTTTTATAGCAATTTCAGCTCTCAAATCAGCCCTTAAAACCTTTAATACTCATCAAAAGAGGCAAAAAACACAGCTACAACAGTTTCATAGCGCTTTTCTGCTTTTTAAGCCTAGAGGCGCTACGAAACTGCTGAGTATGCAGATTTTTTCATAAATTTGTCAAATGAAAACTGTAGTTGCTCAAAAAATTAGAATATAGCTTGTATTCATCATCTACAAACCATACAAATCATAAACCAAATTCCTTTTAGTTTCCTTGAGGCATTTCTTCTTCATTATTTAAGACATCCTTGCAGATTTTTCCTCTTTTTTCCTGAACAATAGGTCTTGTAACAAAGTCTATATCTCCTAATCCATGATGTATTTTGAAAAATTGAAGGAAATTTTTTTAGGCCATTATGTCTTTAATAACAGCCTCTCTTGGTTTTTTGAAAACATTTCCTGTTATCCAGAAACTGCATTTTCAAAACATGTGTAAAACAGGAAAACACTGTTTCTGAAAATAGGGCTTCAATAAAATCCTTGTATCTCTTAGCTGATAAAACCTATGACAAAATTGAGAGAGGTTTTTGTAGATGGGGTTGTGATGAAGAGAAAACACATTCATAATTCCAAAAAACTTTTTCATTTGGCCAGAAACGGAACTTTAAGTGGGTTGCTAAATAGTCATGTACAAGACAGTTTAGTAACAACAATTTCATAGCACATTTTAATTTATCGATTTCTGCCACCTCCTAATGAATTTGAAGAAAATGAGAGATTTTTTTGTAGTTAGGTCTGTTATGAAGAAAAACCTCTTACATATTTCTAAAATGTGTTTTCTGCCTATTTTACATTCAATGTGCTACGTAAGTAGGGATTCTTGGCTAAAATGGAATTTTCATTACAAAAATCTTGAAAATTGAAATCAATCAGAAAATGATGAGTGATTTGACATGAGGGAGTTTGAAAGTGAGTGGGTTTAGACCTTAGGGTAATATTTAAACAAGCAAAATTCAAAATTTCCCTTGACCAAGTAATGAGAAATGAATTATATGACCCTACCATTGACACATGAACCTCTAGGAATTTTTCAGCTAATTATTAAATTTTATGAGTGATAATAGTGGCTCCACTTGGGATGGTGTGCCCTTGTGGTACACCAAAGAACCACCAGTTCCAGTGCTACTATCCATCTTCTTGGAAATAAAAACTCTGAAATGTATGAAAACTTCACCAAGCTCTTATGGCCTTCACCTCGGGCTCAAGCTTGATGATCACTGCAAAAGAACCAAATCTGTACCTACTGAAAATATGCTCATTCAAATTTGAGATTATTCACACACTACTACCTACCCTAACAGTTGAAATCTCCATTTTTAACTCAAGTAACATGAAACTTCCAATGAAGCCCGTCATTGATCTGATTTGACACTTGAACCTGTTGACTACACTTGATATTGAAATGACCAAGGCAACATAAAATAGATCTAATCCTCATAATGAAAATATAATTGAAAATCTAGACTGTAGAACTCTTCCATGTAGTTAGCTATAGGATCAAAGAAGACATGATCTATTTGATGCTTCTCATCACATTCTACAGCTTTGGACAACTCATGTATTCTTTTCTCAACCACACAAGATTTTAGTTGTGTGCTGTCAAACTGCTGTTCAAACTAATTTTCAAAAACAGTGTATTCTTCCTCAATCTAAAAAGAGAAAGGAAGCAACACCCTCTCTTTGTGTTCTGGCATGGAAAGCTTTTGAAAAGAATGATCATGATCATGAAGGCTATATGCTTGAATTTTACCTTGTAAAACTTCAATGTCTTTCTCAATGTTCTTAGCAACTTCATCCAAAAATTGAATCTTATATTTTGACTTGCATTCAAATGATTTTAGATAAGAAGACAAGGACAAAGAAAAATTTTCATCTACTTCCTCATTAATATGATCATAATTCCATTATTTAAAGCCTTGAATTGAATGTGAGTCTACTACCAACTCTGTTCTGTCTATCCATTCTTCTAAAAACATAACCCAAAAATCTGCAAATGATTTAATAGATCTGATAGGAAAGATTTCAATCCACTGTTTACATTTTCCTTGAAATGAAGCATAGAACAATATTATGAAAACATCTTCATGTTTGACTCTAAGAAGCTCAGTAGGTCACTGAAATCTGATATATGCTTCAAAGTCAAACTCAAATCTTCTCCATTGAATTTCAGACCATTCCTTAAAAAATATGCATCCTTGGTAAAATGATTTGGAAAACCATGAATTCCTGAAAAATCTATACATGCATACCTTGAAACAAGAATGGTAGCATTTGAGCTCTTCATATGTCCAGTGGAATCACCATGAATCTATGAATTTTGAATTATTTAAAAATGGAGTCGCCAAGGTAGTTGCAGCCTCGAACATATTCTAAGCTCCTGCTACCTTCAAGAGTTCAGCTTCATAATTTTCGAGAGATGTATATATTCAGACTCCCGGCAGACACACCAAAATGTTATCACCAAAATCGTACCTGATTGGCTGTTGATCAGACAACTTCAGTGTAAATATTTCAAACCAATCTTGTGACTGAGGCTTAGCCTCCTCAATCTGAGAGGGATCTCTCAAGGGTTAATGATATGGAATAAAGATATAGATGGCTAACTCTATTTAGGAAATAAACTGGTTATGATGAATGTAGGTTGAAAAGATAAGAGCTTAATACCATTGGGGTATGTAATATTCCTAATTAGCCAAACTAATATGAATATTCTATTTTGTTTTCATTTTCTTGTTGGAAGAATAAAATTGTAAAGGAGGATAAATTAAACTCCTAAAACAACAGAATAAATACATGCCCATGTGAACAAGGCTAAATCTGAGCTTCTTCAGCAAAACACCCTTATGTGTGAAAGGGATTAAGTCATTTGAATAGGTAAACTAGACCAAATCAATAGCGCTGTCTAGATACATTGAACCACCTAGATTCCCAATGCAGTTTTAGTTGGAGGCTAATCATGTGAATGCAGCTAAATCATTGTGATGGTTTAGGTTTTGGCAAAGGTTCCATCTTATTTAAAGAGGAGGAGGACAACATGAGAGGGGTTGTTGATGTTATTATCTCTAAAGGTATTGTCTGCTTAGACATTCCTCATTCTCTATCTGTTTAGCTGATAATAGTGGTGCTTAGCACTTGGGTGTTCTTGATCAGGAATCCCACCTCCTTCCTTGAGAGGTCTCTTGGAGGAGTCTTTCATTTCTTAACCACTATCGGGCATTTAGCCAAGCTCTTCTTCCAACTACAACATAGATCTTGTTGAGGGTTTGGTTGTGCTTGTAAGATGCAGCAATTGGAGGCTAGATCTATTCAGATCTAAGCCATTCTAGTGCCTCTTTTCAGTGGGAAATCCTTCTATCCCCCTGGAAAGAGAGTATTGGATGAGGGGAGCTCATTTTCAGAACTTGGAAGTAGGCCACATCATGCTCTAGAGCCTACAACACATTCCATCTTCCATAACTGCATTATTTGCAAGGAGAAAGTTGCAAGGTCTTTTGGCACTTCAAGGAGGAGAGATCTCTAGTGTTGGGAATCTGCCCTTCACTGTGGTGATCCGTGGATTACAGATCTAATCCATGTTCCATTAAGATCTGATATGAATACTGATGTATTAGCTTTAGAAATTATAAATCATTCTACAGATCAGCTGCATTAGATCTCAGATCTACTCCATGTACTACATTTTCTGCTGAAAACCCCAAGGGGATTTTGAAGAGGAGAATATATAGTGTACAGTTCTGGTATAGATCTATCTTTTTGTACACATATTTTCTCTAGAGATGAAGTGTAACTTACAACTCTTTTCAGCTAATAAAATAACACTGTCAAGCTTGTACAATCATATCTTATGGTTGTAGCCTCTTATTTTGGGCATTTCTTCATGTATAGTTTATTATTTTCTGTCCTATGATGTATGGGATTCAATTTAATCTTGGAATACTGTTGTAAATGAAATTATTGAGCCTAAATATTGGCATCCTACATATATTGGGCTGAAATACGTTATTTTCTGAGCAGTTTTGTCACATGGTGCTGCAGTCCCTTTTTTGGGCAATTTTCTAGCTGTACTAGGCGTGGGAGATCTGTTTAACCCAACTAGAAAGATTTGTTTCTGATCTCCTCTTGGATTTAAGTCTTTGATACTCAGATATAAGGGATCCAAGGGCTTATTTCAAGTTATTTAGCATCCATTCCTAAAAAATGTGTTTTTCAGGCATGCCTTGCTAGTACTCCCGATTTTGGGATATTACAGTCTATGGAGTCAGTGAAAGGGATCTCAATAACAAGGCTTTCCTTGCAAAATCTAAGGCTTGTAAATATTTCAATGAAAGAGTAAGAAAACAGGAAGTTTTCAATAGCTTGAGGTTCAAAGGAAGTTAGAGCGGGTGATACACGAATTCTAAGTAATGAGACATCAAGACATTGGAAGAAAACTATTAAGAGAGATAAATCATGGCTTAATACTTAAAGGAAGTCAGAGCATGAAAAATCATGAGTTCTGAGTAATAAGCATTAAGACATTGAAGAAAACCTTTCAAAATATAGGACAAAAACTCATTGAAATATAATAAGAATTTCATGTGAAGAAAAGTTGTGTTGTTACTATATATAGCATAAACTCCAATAGCTTTACAATCAAATAGTCTTCTGAGATAAAATCTCCAATCTGATGAGTGTAGAATGAAAATAATATCAATATGTAGGCATTGGGCTTATGGATTAAGAACTTTCAGTGATTCAGTGAGTTACTTGACATGGAAGTTGATGATGTTCAGAGTTTCTAGAAGTAGGACACACACAAATAAAACATGAGTATACACAGTCAATTCCCATATAAAGGAAGTTAGAGCATCTCATAGATGAATTCTGAGTAATATAAGTGAAAACCATTGCAAGTGAGATACATATGAGGTATAAATAGAATAGGAAAGCACTAAAAACTCCTTCAGAATCTCAAGTTGTTCAAGTAACAAATATTTGTATTAGCTGAAACAGTCCATTACAATAAGCTGCCATTTTGCCAAAAATCTTCCAAACCCTGAAACATTTGACCCATTGGCCTTTAATAAACTTCTTACCTCATCAGATGATCTTCCTCTAGGCTATATACATTGAATTTCTGTCCACTGACACCTTCCATAACCATAAAACATGAAATTTATTACAAAAAGACACCTATCCTACTTGACAGTCCTATTTCAAAAAGGACTCAAACTCCTTATTACTATCTATAACAACCTTATCTATTTGAAATTACATCATTGAAAAGTGTATCATCACATGGCCGAATTTGGATAATGGCATTCAATTCTTCATGACCACTTAGCTAACCTCCTAAAAAATAGGAAACAGAACCTTGTTTTTTAGGCAAAGGATCTTTTATCTTCTTTGAACATTCTGACTATCATTTAATCTTCATTTCATGGTCCTTGGATGTTGAATGTTGGCTTAACATGTCCCATAACTCTTTCATATCCTCTCGCTATATAAAACTGATTCAAAAACTGCTTAGAAGAATGTAATGTATTGCGCTACGAAAATAGAGCAGTTTCGTAGCACTTTCTGTAGCGCTGCCACTACAAGCCTTTGTCCTCCAAAAATTTGACTCTTTCCTCTTGCATAATATTTATCACCATTCAACACATCTTTCATAGAAATTTTAGCTCTTAACTGAGACCTTAACACCTTTAATATTGATCAAAAGAGGCAAAAAACGCAGCTACAATAGTTTCGTAGCGCTTTTCTGCTTTTTAAGCCTCGAGGTGGTACAAAACTGTTGAGTATGCAGATTTTTTCATAAATTTGTCAAAAGAAAACTTTAGTTGCTCCAAAAATTAGAATATAACCTTTTGTCATCATATACAAACCATACAAACCATAAAACAACTTCATTTTAGTTTCCTTGAGGCATTTCTTCTTCATTATTTAAGACATGCTTGCAGATTTTTCCTCTTTTTTCCTTAAAAATAGGTTTTGAAACAAAGCCTATATCGCCTAATCCATGATGTAGTTTGTGAAAATGAAGGAGATTTTTGGAGGCCATTATGTATTGAATAAAAATCTCTCTTGTATTTTTGAAACAAGTGAAATAACTTCTTGTTTGTATTTACAGATAAGAATTGGCCAAAGGAGTCAGTTGATATTTCTGATTGAATAACTGCTCTATGTTTATGTGTTCGAGGCTGATTTAGCCTAAGCCTTCTTGATCTAACCAATAAACTGTGCTTAAGGCCTGATTTAGCTTTTGGCCTTCTTAATTCATCATGTTGTATTTAACACTTTTCAGACTTCTTTAAACTTTTGTTCATTTGTGATTTTTAACCTTTAATCTTCATTTAAGCCTTAACCACTATCTTATTTTCTTGCATAGGTGTCTTCTATTGCTGCGCCGGAAAGTTTCATTAAACCTAATCAATGTTCATGAGACATCGATTAGTCCATGGAATTAAACCCTTGATTCCCTTTTTCTTTGCTTATATACACTCGGATCTTCATCCTGATTCCTCAGTTACTAAATTTGATTGTGGAATGGCCCTTTGGGCTCGGGGCTGCCATTAAACCTGCAAAAAACAACAAAACTGTCATAAAAAACCTACATTATATGGTAAACCTACTTTAGAGGGCTCTGTGAGGGTAGAAGAGAATGCAGAGGTGGTGGATGCAGCGGAAAAGGGCCTCATTGCGAAAAACCATAAAAACCAGGGTTCAAAACTGAGTTTGGCGTGGAACATTGGATAGGCAGTTTTACAGAAAAATGTAGGTGGTTTTCGCGTGGCCAGAAGGTGGTAAATGGTAATGGGCTGGGGGAACGCGATATGGGTTGGAGGACGACACGTGTCCTATCAAAACCGCCTGTTTCGCGTGAAAGATGCACGGTGGGAAGGTTTGGCGAGGATGGGCATGAAATTAGTTATGGACCGTCAGATCTAGGAGATCGATGGCTGAGATCAAATGCGAAGGGAGAAAATATGTGTGGGTGGGAAATAGGTGGGACCCAGTGCTGGCGTCAGCCACTTTGTCGTGGAGTGAAATGTTCAATGCGCAGGGTGAAAATTGGTTGGGTGGAGTTAAAATGTGAGGATCAATGGGAGCCGTTGGATCGGGGAAATGGACAGCTATGATTGAATTGGAGGATCAGAGATTAAAGAGGGTGGATGAGGGGTCAGGGGGATGGAGAAATTGCGATGAAGCGAGGATCGTCAGATCTTGAGGATCAATGGTGGAGATATGTCAAGGAGAAACATAGTCGGGGTGAGAAATTATAAAGGAAAGGGGCTGAGGTAAGTTTGAATGGGAGTCATTGGATGGCGAGGATCAACGACCAGGATTCCATCGGCGGGGGAAAAAGGGAAGTGGAAATGGGAATCATGGAAGTGCGATGGCCAATTTTCGATGGGAAGGAGCACAAACTGTCCGATCTGAGAGAGATCAACAGTCGAGATCTTATCGGCAGGGAATTCCATCGGCAGAAAAAGGTTTGGGAACGAAGAAACGGGGATTGCCGATGGAGCGAGGACTGTTAGATCGGAAATGAGATCAACGGTGGGGATTTAAAGCGGGAAAGCGAATAATTTGGAATGGGAAGTGGAGAAAAGGGATGGGAACGAAGAATTTGGAATCACCGAAGTGCGATGGCGATGGGGGGCTTAAGACCTTTAGCCAATGGTCTCGGGCCTCGGCTTTCTGGAGAAAAAGGCTGAGGTGTTAAGCCTGTGGGGGCTTAAAGTAGTTTATATGAAATGGTCAGATTCAAAGGCCGAAATGGGTTTTTTTAGGTTTTTGAGGGTTCCGATAGATTAGAAAAAAGGGTTTTAAAACCAAATAAAAGTAATTTATAAGGCTTTAAATGGATTTTGAAAGAAATGAAGGGTAAAATGAGGAAAATGGGTGATATGAAGGGGATGTTTTGAAATGGAGAAATGATGGGAATTCTGAATCTAAAACAATCGTTATGAACCAGCAAGGTTATTTGAAGGGTTTTTCGGAATGAGGATATTAGTGAAAAGGGTCCTTTGAAAAAGAGACACAGCAAGGCTTCAAGAAGTCACAAATTTGCTCCAAATTTGTTTCTTGAAGACTAATAGACTTGTTTTTAGCCATCATAGGATATGAAAAAATTTATTGATGGCTAAAATTGCACATTTGTTCTCTTAAGTGAGTTTTTAGGTTGTTTCCCATTACTGGCCTGTTTCACAGGGTCCTTTTGTTGTGGAGTCGCCATTGGAGGAGGAATGGAACCTTGTTTTTCACTTGCATTATCGTGCACTCTAGATCTCTTTCTAGACCTTCAATCATATGTTTTATGTAAATCAACTTTCATGAAGTCTATGAATTTTCTACAATATTCATCCATCTCATCTTGATCAAAAGATACTTCGGCTTCAACATACTCTCCCTCACAACCTTCCTCTTCATCCTCTTCTATTGCGTACATAGCAGATACCTAATCCTCGACCTCCCATTGGTCATCTTCTACTGAATCTGCGGGTGGTGCTTTTATATACAACGGTGCTTGAACCTGGTCTTGATCTCTTATTTCCCTTTGCAAAATTTGCATGGGATTTCTTCTGAATTGAGGGTTGAAACCCCCTCGATTTTTTTGTACGTGCCCTTGGGAGTTTTAATTTTCCAATTCTAACTTACATAGCCTATTTGTCAGATTTTTATCACCCTTTCCATATCTTCTATCCTTAGATCTTGCGATGATTCTTCTTTTTATTTCCCCTTCTCTTGGGTTGGTTATTTCCCTTTTTCCTTTCCTACTGCAGTCATATTAGTTTCAATCTCTAAAGCATTTGTTTGTATCTGCTCAAGAGTAGGGGCTCTTCTTTCTCTCAATGTAAAGCTAAAATCAGCTTCGAAAGCCCCAACAAAAAATGCCTTTGCTCCTATAGGGGGGGGGCTTCATCCCTATAGGTAAAATATTGTACAATTTATTGAATCTTTTTACAAACTTAGAAATGTCTTCATTAGGCCTTGTTTTAATTGCATCAAACTATGCCAATGAGTAACCATGACCTCTCTTTTCTCCCCATCTCTAAGTGAATCTATTTTCTAACTCTTTCCAGTTATTTATAGAACCATTTGGTAACCATTTGAACCATTTTATAGTCTCTCCATTTAGAGACTGCACAAATAGTCTCATCACAACATCCAGGTGTTCCACATTCAATTTTTTAGAAAAAGTGCAAAACAAAGGTAATTGTTGTTCTGCAGTTACTTCATTTTCTCCAGTGAAACGAGGAAGTAATTTGAGGTATTCTTGAGGAATGGATTTCATTGGTTGTACAAGATTTATTGGAGCATATTTGTTCGTTAAGAAAGCTGGTACTGCCATATTCACAACTTGGTTAATTGCTCCTTGGGTAGTTGAGGCTGATCAACTGGCCGTGAAAGTGAATGAAGGTGGAGGTAACATTGATATGGGAGTGGGTTGATGAACAATGGAAGAAGAACCAACAACTATATTTGGCTGAGCTTGAGTGAAGGTAAAAGAAACACACTCGAAAGGACGTTCTTCTAACTCAGGTCCTTGAAAATAAATGGGTGTGGAAGGAGAATCTCGTTCTAAGAAAGAGAGTTCCTCGGAAATATCTTCAAACAAAGGGTTATGAGAACTGCTACCAGGAGAAGAAAATATAGGATCAGGTGTTGAAGGGGTTTGAGGTTTCTGAGCCCTTTTGGAAACCAATTTTTCTGGATTTGGAAAAGCAGGGACTATCTTCTATGAGGTCTTTTGAAAGCCAAAATTTTGAAAGTAACAAATACAGCCCAATATTTCCTCCTCACTGATCAACCAGAGAAAATAATGTGAAAACCCCACGGAAAAATAAAATTTTTTTCTTCGTCCCCAGGAACGACATAGAAAATGTTGTATCTCAAGAAAAAATCCTTTGGCTATGGTAAGGAATCAGTGCTTAAGACATTTTATAAATGTATGTCACAATTACCATATCAAATGGCCGTTGTTTAACACCCTTGGAATTTAGTTACTTAATACCATCAATAATATGATATAATGAAAGCCTTCACAATGCCATAAACTGTTGATATTTGAATGGAATGAAAAGAAGAACTATAGGAGAAACCCAAAATGGTATGCTGAAAACACATAATCTACCACCTTTAAGTTTCAGAGGAATTTCGTGAAGGAAGAGAGAACTTAAAATAATATGTTGTAAACACATAATCTATCACTTTAAATTTATATTAGGAGTTTATGAAGAGAGAAGAGATGAGGTAAAGGAGTGCAAATCAAGGTTATCTAACTCTTACTCACAAATGTAATTAAGAGACCAGCTACAACATTAATTCACTTCATTCAAAGAGGAATAGCCACAAAGCGAAGCAGGAAAGATGTATCAACATCAACAAGTTTAGGAAACTTGATCTTCTTTCATTAATTTCCAAGAGAATTCAGTCATAAACTAACAATCATCCAGAGGTCCAAAAATCAGAACCCATTTTCTTTATTTCTATCAGCTACTTAAATACATCACAGTGGTTCATAACTGCTGAAATTCTTGAAACTATTCGACTACCTAAACTGTTAATATTACTTATGCAATCATACTTGAGAAAGCAAATTAAAACTGGAAATTTTGTTCATTTTGTTGAATCTGCTATTGCTGATGTGTCCTCCTGAAGTGCTGAGGTGGCCTTTCTGGTCATGATGCAATGGTTGCACACCTTTGAAATGACGTCTAAGTGCCCGATTTGACCCAGTTATCATGCCTCGAACAGTACTGCTATACGCTTTTCTGCCCGACTCTACCTATGCCCCTGTGCATCAAACGTTGTTAATCATATCACTTGCTACTCGACTCTGCGTCTTCTCCTTTGATCTACGCCGGGTCACTTACTTGAGTTTCTCTGCCACATTCTACCTATTTCTCATTACCAAGGCGTTTCACTGGTTTTATGTTATAACCCTCTTGTCTTCCTCTAACATGGTTTAACACGAGAAATGCCTTATCTCCAGATCTATAAACCTTTGGAGTTCGTTGTTGAAACTGCATTGCATCCGCCCACACATCACCCTTTGTTGCCTTTAACTTTTCCTTAATACTTATCTTTTAAAAATTGCGATGTGCACTATGCGATCAGGTCCCACCTGGCATTGCACATCGCACTTCAACAACTTTATCACTTGCCTCTCGTGGTTATCCTTTAAAACTTGTGATTTGCAATTGGGCCCCACCACATCATACATCGATCTTCGGCGATTATAACACTTACCCTTTGCACTTAACTTTTAAAACTTGCAATGTGCGCTATGCGATCGGGTCCCACTTGACATCACACATCACATTACATTGAATTTATAACTTACCTCTCGTGGTTATCCATTAAAAATTGTGATTTGCGATTGGGCCCCACCACATCGCACATCGCACTTCGACGATTATAACACTTACCCTTTGTAGTTAAATTTTAAAACTTTCAATGTGCGGTATGCGGGCCAAGTCCACGTCATCGTGCCACATCACCCTACCATGTCACCTTGCCACGTCATCATAAATTACCTATGATCTATGGGGTTGGGGCCACATCAGCTTGCCACATCACTGCCACATCATCTTCCCACATCATACCTTGCACTTCTCATTTTGTAGTTTATGTGACTTATCACATCGCAAATTAAATAGTTTTCCTTATGATTTCTTATCATATAAATATGAAACTTGTCATTATGTTATATGCAATTTAACCTCCGCCATTGATCTGCCCCTTTGCTGCCCTGAGCTTTGATCCTGACCATCTGTTTTTCCCTCTACACCTCCTTTGGGAAATTAGTTTGTTTGCTCCACGGTGTAACCATCCTGAGCTTATCCGATGTTATGTCGCATTAGTCCCTCCTAAGCTTGCGAATGAACCCAATTCGCCCAACTTCACATATCATCATGTAATGTTGATGTACTGAAACATAAGTAAAAATTCTTCTATGACACACAAACTTTTACGTTTTCTAACATATATGGTTTTTTTGGTGTTTTGAAACATATTTCAAAGGTAAATGCAAATGAGCCACAATTTTACTGGTGTAAAAATTTATTTTCCTAGGTGACTACAGCTTTAGTGAATTTTCAGGGTTTTTGGTAGCTATTTATAGCCTCTGAATGTTTATTTATAGTTTTTCTTTCCTTTTTCTGCCAAATTTTCAGATTCTAGTGGTTTTCTAGTTTTTTCATAGGTCACAGGTATTAGCTGAGTAGGAGATGAAAAAATCTGTGTAAGATCTGCCGAAAGAGAGTCCTGTGAGAAAAAAACAATTTTCAGCCCCAAATATGCATTCCAGAACACTCTTTATTGCTCAAAAACTGTGCTTTCCACCTGTTTCAAGTCAGTACCTGCGTTTTGAAAAATTCCCAAGAATTTTGCATATTTTTTACAGTTTTTTTGAGAGTGTTGTGTTTGTAATGGGAAGGGTTTTGAATCTTTGTTTCAGTCTCCCTTGGGAATGTATTCTCTTAGTTTTTCTCTTTGAGGTAGGAAACCCCCCAAGGGTTTGGAATACACCTACACCTTTTTAGGAAGAGATTGGTTGGGTGCGGAGTTTAGGGTTTCATAATTTTCAACCATTGGTTTTCAAGGTATGGTCCACTTTATTTCAACCTTTCAGGATAGGTTATTTCACCATTTTGACACCCTCTTGAGTTTTTCCTTACCTCCCCCCTTATGACCCCTTTGAGTGTCCTAGTTTCTTAAGCTTCTTGCCTATCCTTTGTAGCATTTTTCACCTCCGATTTATTTATTTATTTTTTGCTCCATTTACAACAAATTAGTTACGTTAAATCACAATCCCTTTGACATTAGATCTTGTAGGAATTTTGTGTGTTTTTGAGTATCTTGTTTTCCTTTCCTTGTTTAGCTATTTGAAATCATTTTTAAGTGGGGTTTGTGTGCTTGATTGGCTATTTATTTTACTGTCATTTTACAAAATTATTTACAATTTTTCATCATTTTATTTCAGTAACACATGACATCATCAAACATGCTCAATTGACTCATACAATGAACACACTTTTTCACACACATTTGCACACCCTAACCGAACATGATCTTGGTTAACACTGCCAAGCCAAGAATTGAAAAACGCCATACAATAATAATCTAACACACATAGATTAAGTCCACTTGGGAAACAAGGCCAAAAAATCTATGTAGTTAGGTGTAGGATCGATGGGATATGCTTCCAATAAAACCCATTGATCATTGACATTGAGACATAGAAGTTGAATTTGTAACGAGCTTAAAATCCCTCACCATCCCACGGTCCGAATCCAGAGTGTGTCAGAAACCCGATTCAGAGGGGAGTTAGGCTTGGTTATTGTGCGATCAGTTCTCCTCAGGGTTACCCAACACATGGTAGGGAATTTCGTGCAGTGGCAGATCACCAACAAGTTCAAGAATTTCCTACCCCCATGGGACTAAGGTAACCATAGTGACAAATCATAGGAAAACAACCTATAGGAATGGATATGGGATGTAGTTGGTTCTCTACCCTAGCTTTCTCTGGAAAAATATTCTTACGGGGATGAAATTTCGTCAAGTAAGAGTTTCTTTGGAAAGCCATCTAAAACAATAGATATAGGATTTTTTGAGGATTTGGATCACCTATAGGCTATAGGTCATTTTCTTTGATAGGAAATTCTTGCTCAGTATTATAGTATCATCATATATATTTAGTTGAAACTTGACACCACTACACTAGGTGTTTGCTTGTTGTTTGTTGCTCTTCTTCTCCTATCATCCTTTATTACTTAATGTCATAATTGTATTGACATAATTGCGCCCACTAGGCATTTTTCATGGATAATTCAAGGCCTTCACCTTGGACATATTAATCCTCCCCATATAGTCAGATTTCATCCCCCCAGTCATCCATCGAGTCCTGATTTTGACTATGGTTCTACTGATTCATCAAGTTATTCCTTTGATTTCGCGTCTTCTTAACCTGTTACCGCCACCATGTCAAACACCAACACAAGTGCGAGAAACCAAGGTGGTAACCTAGGTGATAACCCAAGTAACCCCACTAGTGGAACCTCTTCTGGTATGGTCACTTGTACTCCATTGCTACCCTTCACGGTTGGTTTCAGTCTCCCCGATTTAAACCAGTTGATCAATGAACCTCTTCTCCATAACCCTAATTGTCTAGTTATGCCTACCAGGATGCCTTCCGACATATCCAAGTTTGAAGGAAATCTTAGAGAAGATCCAAAAAGTCATGTTCGCTCATTTCATATGTGGTATTAATCCAATTATATTACTGAAGACTCCATCCGTATTCTTCTATTCCAACGCATCCTTACTGGAGCTACTGGTAAGTGGTATGTCGATCAACCTAGCACCACTCATTCCACTTTTGCAACTCTTGCCAAAGCTTTCCTCTCTTATTTATGTAGGTTTCAACCCTGAACAAAAATTATCTACACACAAATCTTATAACATAAAATAAACAATAACGAGAGCATAAAACATAATAACAGATAAACACAGAGATTTTCCCCTGGATCCCAAATCGGGATGACCAGCTTGATTTTTCATTATATTCCTTTTAGTGTTACAACACATATATATACATGCCGAAGCATACATAAACCCCAATCCATAAACCCTGGATTAGAACATAACCGTAGTTCCCTTGACCGAATCTACAAAAATACCAGGGGCCGAAAACCATCGTGCCCCAATACCATGTGCAAAACCATGCACAAAACCATGGACGCGGACTACCCACCGGAAATTAAGGAAATAATATAACACATACCCAACATTCTCCCACTTGTTGTTTTCTTTCCACAGGGGGCCACATGAGAGCTTAGTCATTGGCCCAATTCTTCAACACCCATTGTTTCTCTACACCAAGAGAACTTATGAGTGCTCACAGACTTCGTCAATGCATCTGCAACATTCTTCAAAGTGTCCACCTTTACCAGCAACACCCTTTTAGCCTCAACCATATCTCTAACAAAGTGATATTGAACATTAATGTGCTTTGTCTTTGAATGATAAGCAGGGTTCTTAGCCAAGAAAATTGCACTTTGGCTATCACAGTCTATCCTTATAGCTTGCTGTACCAACCCCATACTTGAACACAATCTCTGCAACCAAACTACTTCCTTGGTTGCATGAGTGGCTGCTATGTATTCTGCCTCTGTAGTTGAAAGCGCCACTAAAGACTGTCTTTTACTCATCCAACTGACTGCACCTCCAAATAGGCTAAACACATACCCACTTGTAGATCTTCTTTGGTCCAGATCTCCAGCCCAGTCTGCATCAACAAAACCATGAATGTCCAACCTTCTTTCTAATCCTGGTCTTCCTTGGTAGCACAAGCCATAATCACTAGTGCCACGTAAATATCTGAAAACCCTCTTTACTGCTGTCCAATGCTCCTTCCCTGGGTTTGACATAAACCTGCTCAATACTCCCACTGCATGTGCAATGTCTGGTCTAGTACAGACCATTGCATACATCAGGCTACCCACTGCACTTGCATATGGAACATGGGACATATCCTCCTCTTCTTCTTGTGTCTTGGGACACTGTTCAGCAGAAAGCTTTGCACCTACAGGAATAGGAACACTCACCGGTTTACTATCTTGCATATTGAACCTCTGCAATATAGTCTCGACATACTTCCTCTGGTTTAACCAGAGCTTCCTCTTTGCCCGATCTCTCTTAATTTCCATGCCCAAAATACAGTTTGCAGCACCAAGATCCTTCATGTCGAATTTGGAGAACAGTTGGGTCTTCAAATCTTGGATAATTTCTTTGTCATTTCCAATCAACAACATATCATCCACATACAATACCAAATAAATAACACGGTCACCAATTAATTTAAAATAAACACGGTGATCCTCCTTGCTTCTGGTGAAGCCAAGTCCCCGTATATAGGTATCAAATTTCTGATACCACATCCTTGGTGACTGTTTTAACCCATACAGAGACTTCTTCAACCTGCATACCAGTTCTTTCTTACCCTTCACCATAAAGCCTTCAGGTTGCTTCATGTAGATCTCCTCTTCTATATCCCCATGAAGAAATGCTGTCTTCACATCCATCTGTTCTATCTCAAAATCAAATGCAGCAGCAACAGATAAAAGTAATCTAATAGAAGTAACTTTGGCAACAGGAGAAAAAATATCACCAAAATCAATTCCCGGCACCTGGGAATAACCTTTGGCTACCAACCGAGCTTTTTGTTTCTCCACCTTGCCTTCTACATTCATCTTCTTCTTAAACACCCATTTTCTCCCGATGGGCTTCCTTCCAGCTGGCAACTCCACCAGATCCCATGCCTCATTTTTGTGCAAGGATGCCATTTCATCAACCATGGCCTCCTTCCAGAGTTTTCCATCCTCTAAATCTACTGCCTCCCTGACAGTTCTGGGTTCATCATCAGTTATAGTTAAGGCAAAACCTGAACAGAAAGCAGATGGACTATACCTTTTTGGTTGCCTTCTTTCCCGAACTGATCTTCTCAAAGCTGGAGTTTGTGGCTCTTCATCTTCTGAGTCTTCTTCTATTGTAGAGTCCGATTCATCCTCCTTTAGCTCAAACTCTATCTTCTCAGGTTCCTTTGGTAGGACTTCATGTTTAACAACATCTTTCACTTCTCTAAACACCACATCTCGGCTGTACACAACCTTCCTTGTTCCTGGGTTCCAAAGCTTGTAACCCTTTAAACCATCCTTATACCCAATAAAGATGCACCTTTCAGATTTATTATCCAACTTGGTCCTTTTCTCCTTTGGAACATGTACATATGCATCACATCCAAATACCCTTAGATGTGAAAGAGAGGGTTTCTTACCAGTCCATACCTCATGTGGAGTCTTATCTTCCAACACTGATGAAGGTGATCTGTTAACCAGATAGCATGCAGTCTCCACTGCCTCTGCCCAGAATTCTTGTCCTAACCCGGTACCACTGAGCATGCTTCTTGCCTTTTCCATCAGTGTTCTATTCATTCTTTCTACAACTCCATTTTGCTGAGGTGTGTATGGAGTAGTCTTCTGTCGTGCTATACCACACTTCTTACAGAACTCTTCAAATTCCCTCTTGCAGAACTCCCCACCATTATCTGTCCTCAACGCCATTATCTTCTTCTCTGTCTGGTTTTCCACCAGAGCCTTAAATTCTTTAAATTTGTCAAAGACTTCAGATTTCTTCCTCAAGAAATATATCCATTTATTCCTTGAGAAGTCATCTATGAATGAAACATAGTACACAGACTTTCCCAGTGATGGAACTGACACAGGTCCAAACACATCACTATGCACAAGTTCTAATATCTTGTTTTCCCTCTTAGCACCAGAAGGAAAACTCACCCGATTCTGCTTCCCATATACACAATGTTCATAGAAATCGAAATCCAGAGAACAATTAGACATACCTTCTACCATACCATCTCTATGCAGTATCCGAAGGCCCTTCTCTCCAATATGTCCAAGCCTTTGATGCCATAGCATGGTCTTTTCTCCAGAGACATCTAGGCTTTCCGCTCCACTTTCAGGAACCATAGAACTGTTACACCCATCAATAACAGTGCTACCTTGTAGCTTGTACAGAGTTCCAGTCCGAACTCCTCGCATTAATACCAGTGCTCCCCGAACCATCTTGCAGGCATCTTTCTCGAACACTGTTTTTACACCTGCATCATCCATCTTGCTTACAGAAATCAGATTTTTGGCCAATGTAGGAATATGCAGAACACCAGGAAGTGTTCTAATCCTTCCACCTTGCAGCTTCAGCTTGACTTTTCCACGTCCGACGATTCTGGCCTTCCTATCATCCCCTAGGAAGATATCACCACCATCATATTTCTCATACTCGCAGAACCACTCCCTATGGGGAGTGAAGTGAAAGGATGCACCTGAGTCAATCAACCATGACTCATGATCTACATGTGTATTTGAAGAAGAAGCCAAATACACATCCCCACCTTCATCCGAGGTGGTTTTTGCCTCTGCAGAAGGAGCATCATCAGATCCCTTTTCTTTCTCAGGATCTTTAGATCTGCATTCCTTTCTATAGTGTCCTTCCTTTCCGTATTTCCCTCACACCTTTACAAACTTTCCATGAGATTTAGATCTCCCTCTAGATTTAGATCTCCCACTCGAAACCTTATTCTTGTTTCTGTTCTGGGACCTTCCTCGTACAGATAAGGCATCTCCATTCTGACCCTCCATATTTCTCCGTCTCATTTCCTGCGACAGCAAGGCTGAGACAATATCATCAAAATTCAAGGTAGTTGTATTGCTACCTATTGCAATAACCAGACTGTCCCATGAGTCTGGTAGAGAGCACAACAAACTGATGCACTTATCTTCATCTGAGATTTTAATATCAACAGACGACAGCTGACTTACCACAGTATTGAAGGCATTCATATGCTCTGTCACCGAGTCTCCATCCTTCATCCTCAGGTTATACATCTTTTTCCGCAGGAACAACTTATTCACCAGAGACTTAGATTGGTACAAAGTCCCAAGTTTTTCCCACAAATTCTTCGCCGTAGCTTCCCCAGATACATTCAACAATACTGAATCTGAGACACACAACCATATTGTGCTCTTAGCCTTCCGATCCAATTTCTTCCAGTCTTCAGCTGACATTCCCGTTGGCTTAGTACCTGGATCTACCGCGATCCACTGATATTTATCCACTAGAAGATCCTCCATCTTGAGCTTCCACAACTCAAAGCTCTGACCATTAAATTTCTCGATCTCTATCTTTCCGCCTCTCGCCATCTTCTTTCACCGCAAGAATCGATCCCGTAGATCTCCCACTGAACAGGGTCTACCTCAAGCCCGAAAAAAAAACCCTCAGCATCAAAGGCATCCCCTTGAAGCCGAAACAGCTCCGATAACAAATGTAGGTTTCAATCCTAAAAAAAAATTATATACACACAAATCTTATAACATAAAATAAACAATAACGAGAGCATAAAACATAAAACAGATAAACACAGAGATTTTCCCCTGGATCCCAAATCGGGACGACCAGCTTGATTTTTCATTATATTCCTTTTAGTTACAACACATATATATACATGTCGAAGAATACATAAACCCCAATCCATAAACCTTGGATTAGAACATAACCGTAGTTCCCTTGACCGGATCTACAAAAATACCAGGGGCCGAAAACCATCGTGCCCCAATACCATGTGCAAAACCATGCACAAAACCATGTACGCGGACTACCCACCATAAATTAAGGACACTAGAATATAACACATAACCAACAATTTATAGTTACCTCTCTGTTAAGACACTAGTATCAAACTCTTGACTTCGTTCCATCAAACATTTTCCACTTTCCTAACTAATCATGTTCAAGAATGGCATAGAAGGAGGAGCATGTGTAGGGCCCAAGAATTCAAAGACTGTGTTTACATGGATTGGTTCCTTAGATATATTTTTTCCCCCATAGGTAAATATGTCACTTCACACTTCCCTCAGTCTGAGGAAGATGCACTCCAAGTAGATTTTAAATATGACCTGATCTATGCTAAGTCAGGTTATGTTTATACCCTTCTTCCTGATCTGCCTCAACCTGGTGTTGTTACTACATTGGGGGCATCTCATGCTACAGACGGTATTGTTGGATCCATTAACACCATCACCCTCAACCATATACTGTTCCTCTAATGAGTTATGCTAAACCGTAGGGGGGGACCAGTTCCTCTTACATTTAACCCCCTCCATAAGGTAACCCTTATCGAGGTCAACGCATGTCATATGCATATCCTGTTGTGTAACCAGCTCCAAAAATAGAAGAAAAGAGATATCAACGCCTTAGAAATGAGCCACTTCGAGGGGGAAACCTCCAATACATTACATAAATGAACAATTCTTGGATGATACAATTTAAAAAACCTCCTTGCTATATATAGGAGTCCATGGGGCCATAATGTAATCCTAGCTGACCTAAAAATAATAATTTAAGGGCACAGTAATAACAAAATGGGGTTTACAAGGGTACAATAATAACAATAAGGGGGTTACACTAACAACAATAAGGGACTATAATAGTAATATAGGGACCTAACATGCCCCTCTCCTTCAAAAAAGTGTTGTCCTCAACGCTTGAGTAGCTCTGGGTGCTTCTGTATAAAATTCTCATCCTACCATGTAGAATCTTCAGTGGGTAAGTTCTTCCACTTGATGAGATACTCTGAAATTGATCGATTCCGTAGTTGTCAAGTTCTTGTTTCCGTGACCGCTTTCGGTTCCAATATGATTTTTCCTTCCTCATCAAGTTCTGGCAATATTGTTTGAACTGGAAGATTTTCACCTATAACCTTCTTTAAGCATGAAACATGGAAAAATGGATGTACTCGCGAAGAAGCAGGAAGCTCCAATTTGTATGCCATAGTACCAATCTTTTGCATCACCTTGTAAGGACCATAGTACTTTGGCGATAATTTATTATCCTTCTTAGCTTTCTTGAGGGACATTTGTTTGTATGGTTGTAGTTGTAAAAATACCCAATATCCTACATCAAAACTTCTCTCGCTGTAATGTTGATCTGCCTTTTGTTTCATTCGATTTTGTGCCAAATTCAGGTTATCCTTTAAGAGTTGGAGAACTTCTTGCTGATGCTCGATGTGATCTTCCACTGCTTGAACCTTCGAATTTTCCCTTAAAGATGATGTGATCGATGGTGGATGATATCCATAAAGTGCCATAAATGGGGTAATTTTTGCTGCAGTATGGAAGGAAGTGTTATACCACCATTCGGCGAGAGGTAACCACTTGACCCATTGTGTTTTTTTATCAGATACAAAAAAACAAAGATATCCTTCCAAACATTTATTTACTATCTCAGTTTGACCATCAGATTGAGGATGATAAGATGAGCTATGAGCTAATTGAGTACCCAAACAAGAAAATAACTCTGTCCAAAAATTTCCAGTAAAAATGGGATCTCTGTCGCTCACGATAACCCTTGGGCTTCCATGTAGCTTTTGAATTCTGTCCATAAATGTAGTAGCAAATGTACTTGCTTTAAATGGATGAGATAATGCACAAAAGTGTGCATACTTGTTAAGTCTATCAACTACCACCATGATGACATTATTTCCTTCGGACTTAGGTAAACCTGTGATAAAATCCATTGAAATCTCCTCCCAACGTTGACTTGGAATGGATAAAGGTTGTAGAAGTCCCGAGGTCTTAATTGTCTCCACTTTATTTTGCTGGCAAACCAAACATTCCGCCACAAACTTTTGAATATCAGATTTAAGGCCATCCCAAAAAAATTCTTTCTTCACCCTGTGGTAAGTTTTTAAAAATCCTGAGTGTCCTCCTAAAGGAGAAGTGTGCAATTCCGGAAGAATCTTTTGTTTTAGTTGGGAATTCTTACAAAGATATAAGCGATCTTTGTACCATAAGGAATCATTTTTCCAACTAAATGTATCAGATGTACTAGGATCTTGCTGCGACTTTTGAATGAGTGTCCATACATCTTTTTCCTTCTTCCATTCATCTCTTGCTTCGGTTATCCAATCTGGTTGGATAATAGAAATGGCAAAAAGCAATGCTTCCACCTCTTCATTCTTTCTTGAGAGTGCATCTGCAACAACATTAAGCTTTCCTTTTTTGTATATTATTTCAAAGTCATAACCCAACATCTTTGTGACCCATTTTTGCTGCTCTTCTGAAGATAGTCTTTGTTCCAAAAGTGTTTAAGACTATCATGATCAGTTTTTACCTTGAAGTGTCTTCCCATTAGGTAAGTTCGCCATTTCTTTAGTGCATGCATTATTGCTAACATTTCCTTCTCATAAATAGGTTTCTGTAAATACTTTCCTTTGATTGGACGACTTTCAAAAGCAATGGGTCTTCCTTCCTGCATTAAAATTGCACCAATTCCATTTCCTGAGGCATCACATTCCACAATAAAAGGTTTTTGTGAAGTCTGGCGTAGCTAAGACCGGTGCTAGGCACATTGCCTCTTTAAGATGTTCAAAGGCCTTAGTTGCTTCAGGAGTCCATGAAAATGCATCTTTCTTCAATAATGTTGTTAGAGGTGCTGCTATTCTCCCATAATTCTTAACAAACTTGCGATAATACCCTGTTAACCCGAGAAAACCTCGCAACTGCTTTATGGTCGTGGAGACTTTCCATTCCTTAATGGCTTTAATTTTGTTAGGGTCTACTTTAACACCCTCGTGAGATATAATATGACCCAGATATTCCACCTCTTGTACTCCAAAGAAACATTTGGATGTTTTTGCATATAATTGTTTCTCCTGCAATAGTTTGAGCACCCAGTCAACATGTTCAACATGATCCTTCCAAGACCTGCTGTAGATTAGTATATCATCAAAAAATACTAGCACAAATTTTCTAAGGAAGGGTTTGAAAATGGAGTTCATCAACCCTTGAAATGTAGAAGGTGCATTGGTAAGGCCAAAAGGCATGACCAAAAATTCATAATGACCCTCATGAGTTCGAAATGCTATTTTTGGAATATCTTCATTCTTCATTCTAATTTGATGATATCCTGAACGAAGATCCAACTTGGTAAAATAAATTGCTCCATGTAATTCATCCAATAATTCATAAATCACAGGAATGGGAAATTTATCTTTAATGGTGAGCTTATTGAGCTCCCTATAATCCGGACACATTCGCCATGATCCATCCTTCTTGTGTACCAATACTACGGGAGCAGAGAAAGAACTTTGACTAGGTTGAATTATACCTGCCTCTAACATTTCTGCAATCATACGTTCAATTTCACTCTTTTGGAAGTAACAATATCTATAAAGCCTGATGTTTGGAGGAACACTTCCTGGAATCAAATGAATAGCATAATCATGATCACAAATAGGTGGGAGTCCTTTGGGAGTTTCAAACAGCTTGGAATGATTGTCCAAGACTTGTTGGAGATTTGCAGAAATAGATGATTTTGATGTTGGAACTTCTAGTGAGCATAATTGTGCAATTACACCTCGTTGTTATTTCTTTAGAAGCTTTGTCATGACATTAGAGCTTATTATCCTTCCCGGCTTCCCTTCAATACCCCGTAATTTGACTTCCTTTCCTTCTGAAAAAAATTTCAAGAAATATCAGTTACACTTATATTAATTTTTGGAATTCCTCAATCTCTTGCCCCACTAAACCCTTTTGTTTGAGATTTATCAATTGGATAAAGAAGGTGTTGCTCTTTGTATCCTCATAATGTGCTATCATTTCTTCCGTAAAAATTGACCAAGTGACAATTTTTTTACAGGAGCAAAGCCATCGATACCATACAAATGTATTTTTTTCTAAATGTAAAGTTGCAATGCGTACCTTTTGTGTGTTTTGCACGTTATGGAAATCAAAGTATTGCTCCATCTGTAGTATCCATGTTACAGGATCCTTTCCATCAAACTTCCTCATATCCATTTTTGGAATATGGTGGTTCTTCCCGCCAACATTAGAGTTTATCAAATCACGATTAAAATTGATTTTGTTCTCATCATGAGGTTCTTCTACTACATTTTCACCATTAGGAAACATTTCTTGTATCAACTTTGTCAACCCTTCGATGTCTGTTTTTAGATCATTCTTCATGTTTTACATCTTAGCTTCCATGCCAGCTTCCATGCCATCCATCTTAGCTTCCACGCCATCCATCTTAGCTTGCATGCCATCCATCTTAGTTTCCATGCCTTTCTTCAAAACTTCCATTTCATTTTTTGTTTCTCTTTGTGAGAGTGAAATTTGTTGCACTTGCTCTTGTAATTTTGATAGATCATATTGCAATTCTTCATCTTCATGAGTCATAGTAGAGCCTTCTGAAGGCTTAATGGGTGTTGAATTGTTTTTACAGGGCATATTTTAGAACCCAATACTGATATCTATTCTACAATATGCCCTTGGAATCAATTCAAATTGATTCTTCTAACAAGACATATGCAATTCGAAAAAAAAGTACACACCTTTTTCTCGCTTTTGAGGAGCTCGATATTGAAATTGGATTATATTTGTGATTGCAGCACTTCAACATTTGATTTTTGGTACCAATGTATCCCTCTAAGTTATCTTTCGAATGCCACAGGTCTGACCTGATTTGGATTCTCTAAGACAAATTTGTGTCCAATCTCCCACAATGACCTAATTATGGACTGGTTCAGTAGAGCGAACTTGTACGACTTGCCACGTGTCGCTTTTTCATCCTTAATCTCTAAAATTCATAGCCAAGAAACTACATTCCATGTACTTGCGATTAATTTTTACGACACTCCAATCCGATGCCCAGAGAGAGAGTTATTGAACTTTTCCCATGATCACCTCTTTGAGATGAAATTCAGGAGCTTGAAAAAGAAGTACCTTCCACAGATCATATCTCCAAAAATATGGCGAACCAAGCTCTCAAATGTTTTGACGAATTTCTTCAGGATTTCAACTTCGCACCATAGGAATTTCAGATTCTGAACCTTCGTAGAAAACAATTTATAGTGAAAATGCCACGATGTCCTGTTTAGGAGCCTGAAAAAAAACATAACTTCCACAGATCATATCTCCAAAAATATTGCGAACCAAGCTCTGAAATATTTTGAAAATATTCCTCAGGATTTTGGCTTTGCACCCTAAAAATTTCAGCTTTTGAAACATCGTAGGAAAAAATTTATAGCGAAAATGCCACGATGACCTATTTGGACTAGCGAAACCCTAGAATCCAAAGCTCTGATACCAAATGTTGTGTAACCAGCTCCAAAAAGAGAAGAAAAGAGATATCAACGCCTTAGAAATGAGCCACTTCGAGGGGGCAACCTCCAATACATTACATAAATGAAAAAATCTTGGATGATACAATTTACAAAACCTCCTTTCTATATATAGGAGTCCATGGGGCCATAATGTAATCCTAGCTAACCTAACAATAATAATTTAAGGGCACAATAATAAAAAAATGGGGTTTACAAGGGTACAATAATAACAATAAGGGGGTTACACTAACAACAATAAGGGACTATACTAGTAATATAGGGACCTAACATATCCCAAAATGAATTAGAAGATGGAAGGAATAGTTTTTTCTCATCTGTTCTATCCAAATGTCACCCCTTCTCCATATTTTAGTATGTACTATGTAGCTCTCCATCCCCTATTGCAACATCAACCTCCTCCTCAAGGTCAAATGTATGCTCAGCAGAACACAACCAATCCCCCCAACCCCAAGAAAAGGAATAAGGAGAAAGGTAATCAGAACCAAAATCTCAAGGTAATCAAGATAATGAGGGTCCACCACCTAATGCACCTTAGGTAAAATAGCCTAATCCCACAACCCAACAATAGGGAGGACATCCCAAGAAAAACAAGGCTCTTCGTATCAAAAATACCTAAGCTTGGTGCAATGTATATGTTCATTATACTCATGAGTGTCACTTGTTACCTTAGATGCGCCAAGCATGGGAAGCTCAAAAAACTTATTCTAGAGGACAAAAATCTATCACTCCACCTCTTCTTCCTATTGTTTCATCTCAACCGGTTGTGCTTCCCAATCCTTTCCCTCGCCAAGGGTATTTAACTTTTCAACCTACACAAGGTCATGCAACTCTACAACCTCCACCGTATGGTCACAATAATTATTAAATCCTTATGATAAAGTACAATGAGTTCAACACCAAACAAGTTAACCTTCAGACTCAATCACGATAATATGACAAGCCACCTGCTAAGTCCGTAATATTCCCAAATGAGAAAAGTAGAAATATAGCACATAATGCTGGAAATACTAGTGTAGACCAATGCATAAAAGTGAGAGACCAATATGGAGCTTCTTTATTCATCAAAACAACATCATACATGTATATAAATAATGGGCCACAAATCATATAACAATATACAATAAGCCTCCAATGAAGAAGACCCTCAATCTTGAGGTGCTGCTAATATATCAAAATGCTAGAGACACTGCTACAACGTAGTCATAGAAGCACTGCTACATAAAATGAGTACACAAAAGATAAAGGCTGATATATTCATCAAAGATAATGTACAATGAAGATCAAGGCTCTATACAACCTCCAGAAAATAACCCAAAAGGATCTCCGAGAAAAACACCCAAAAATACAATATGAGCTGCAACCTTAGGGATGAAATTCTGTTGCAACATAGTAACAAAGATTTATGGCTGAAGCTGATATAAAATCAAGAATTATCTCCTCCAATGGATCCTCCAGATGAAATGTTAGCCCCTTCACTGAAGAAATCACTCCCCAAATCACCTACTGCAGATACCCCTACAACTCCTCCCTAAAAGAACACAGATCTAGACTGATACTATGCTGTAGGGGATTAAAAAAATATGGAATAGTGCCAAATGTATCAATGATTCTCCAGGGCCTTCTTTAATAGTCTCCCAAGAGAAATGAACCTCCCTCCAATGAGATCTAGCTCATAAATCACCCAAGTCAACCCTCCACAACTTCTTCCCTGCAACACAACACAAAACTGCAATAGGAACTACGTTGTACATTAAGACTGAAGCCTTGGCCTAATGTCTGAATGTGGAATGTAGTGAAAATATCTTCCTAGAGGCTTCTCAAGGAAAGAGGTGGGATTCCCGCTCGGGAACACCTTGTGCTAAACATCACTTCAATCTTAGCTAAACAGTTGAAGAAATCTTATATGTCTAAACAGACCATATAATCAAAATATCATAACCTAAGATAACATGAACGAATATGGCTGCCATCTTCTTCCTTATATAAGTGATGAGTTTCCTAACCCTAGGCCCCACTCATTTAAGACACTACTTCCATGCAAAGAGTCTCCAGTTAAAACTGCGTTGTCCCTCAATGAATGCCACTACTCCATGACAACGCTATTGATTTGGTCAAAGCTGACCCAGTCTAGGTGTTCTAGCCCCTT